>OX421842.1:58476455-59076455 GCA_949127995.1 Suillia variegata | reverse complement strand
ATGGCAACACATCAGCAACGCACTTCGTATCGCTAACATACTAATATCGATTATTGATTATGCGCTTAGCATACTAATAGATATTTTATTTTCTTCTTCTTCTTCGTGTTTTTGTTGTTGTTGTTGTTGTAGTGGTGGTGGTATTATTATATTATGCCAGTGTATGAGAATGTTTGTGTGTCTGCATGTATGTATGTACATACATATGTATGTGTCATTGTATACGTGTGACATTAGAGTGTCACACTTTTGAACACGTTAGCTCGCCGCACCTGGGCTTCCTTTATCCTGCTATTGTTGTTGTTTTTTTTTTGCTATTAAGGTGTGTGCGGGTTTGTGTGTGCGTATTTATATGCTGCTTCCGTATCCGTTACAATAATAACAGTAAACAGCTGATAAGTTGAGGCGCGCACGTCATTTTCGCCATTGTCTGTTATTGTTATTACGGTTATTGTCATTTTGTTATTGAACTTAAATGAAAATGTGTTTATTTATTTATTTATAGCCCGGTCGCTTTTATTGTGTGTGTGTGTAGTTGTGTGTGTGAGTGCGTGTGTCTGTTCAGGTGTCTCGATTTTATTTTCCAAAATAAAATCATGTTTTCACACACACACACACACAAACTCATGCATGTACATTTGTATGTATGTGATATGTCGCAAGTGCCATTATGAAAATTGATTTTTGTTTAACGCTTTCCGCTGGATAGTTTTCTATTTTTTTTATTGATGTGTTAGGATTTATTTTATTCGAAGCGATATTTCATATAAATGAAAATGTGATTTCATTTTTCCAAATTCGAATCCGATGTCAAAGGCTCAAATCTGCAATTTTTATGGTTTTTGCTTTTAAAATGGCTTTTATTATTTTAAAAATAAAACCAGAAGAAAAATGTTAATAAACGTATCCTCTGAAATATCTCAATTGACACACCTTGACATATTGATAAAAATGAATTTTATTTCAATTTGAATCATGTCTTGAGTTCACTTGGGAAATTTATGTATTAAATTTTCCCTCTTTTTCTTTTCCAAATTTCATTTTATATGATTTTGACCATAATCAAATTTAGCCGAGAATTTTTTATTTAAAGTTAAATATGTTCCGATGTGCTATAGCCAAGGCTAAATGAAAAGTAGGGAAATATAAAACATTGATGGGACTTAATGTTAAAAACACTTTACATTAAAATTCATGAACATGTGTTTGAATAATATTGAATAGTAAAAAGGAAAACATAAATCTGGACACTACAGTAGAAACAACAAATAATCACGAACGCTTGCTAAAAAGCGAAATGCGAATAAGCCAATATACGAGTACAACAAAATTCACTTTAAATGTACACGAAATGTCTTAGAAATGTTTGTTAATTTAAAAAAAAAATCCAAAACATTTGCTATCTGAGCCAACGCGCTGATGCAATCGTGAAGTGTTTGAGCTTCCCACTCAGCGATTCGCACCTTTTCGGAGTTTTTGTTACAGAAACTTTTCAACCACAACACTTTTAAAATTTTCCCAAAACAAAAAAACGTTAAGCATTTCCTTGCCAAAGTTTCGACCGTCTAAATAACAAAAAACGAAAAGAAATTCATTGCAGTGACAGCAGAGCTTAGTCAGGAAATGCGTCGGATAACGCTAACAAAATAAACCATAAACTTTTTCATGTCTTCCTGGCAGATAAATCGAAAGATGCTTTTTCGATTTAACATTCCGCAAAAAAAGAGAGATTAAATTAAAAGAAAAGAAGAGAAGAGAAAAACTTGGCTAAAAGCGTAAAACTTCGCTGAAATCACATTTCGAAATAAATGATTTGGCATAAAATACAACAACAACAACAACGACAAATGACAATCAATCATAATCAAAAGACGGTAAACAAGATAAAACGATGATACTTCATTAAAAATTTAATGCCATTTGTCAGAGCCAAGCCAGCATCTTGTAAATGTCATAAAGGCGATAACGCAAACGAATGAAAAAAAGGTAGAAAAGTATTAGAAAAAAAATAAGAAAATAACAGCAAAAACAGAAATGCGGAAATTCGCTACTAAACGACAAACACACACACACATACATATGTACACATGAATACAGACACAAAACAAATAAGGTTGGGAATGTTAATGAAGCTCAGGCTAAAACACACAACAACAGGGAAATAAAAATTGGTAATACGCACAGAGCTACACACACGCGCACACACTTACGCATGTAAAGAGTCAACACAAATACGAGAAGATCAAAACCAAACAGACTTGTGTATGTGTATGTGCAGAAATACATTTTTTTTTAAATACACTTGTGTGCAAATATATTGAAAGGTTGTTGATAAATCATGCATTTATGTATACCTCACTTGTATCTATGAGATTTGAGTTTAAACTATTTAATGAATATCGGTATTTGAGGTTTCATACGAAAGGTAATAACGAAAGCTTGCTGACGAATTCAAATTTATTCGAAAAACTTAACTCACATATTCGACACCTCTAAAAGTATTCAATTCAGTCCATTTGTATAATATCTTTATGCTTTTACTAATACTTTTTATTGCGAATTTATATTGAAATAATAAAATGCTTGAGATGATTCGTACGTATTAATGGTACACACAGAAAAAATCATGTAAAATTAACATAAAATTAACAACAATGAACATGTTTAAAACCATTTTTTGAGTGTTTATTGTATTAAGTTGGCCCATTTAAAATATCCCACAATATTTAACAGGAGAAAATTTTGGGCCAATATGTCCTAATGGTAATTTAACACTTTTTGCAAAACTTTTGACAACAGGTTACCTGAAAAAATGTTGTGTTATTTTAAATCAGCACTTTCCACATCCACAATGTTTACAACATGAACTTAAAATAACAATTCACATTGAATTAACACTACTTCATATTAATTTAACATGAACACTGTCATGTTATTTTAGAACTTAGACGCAAAATATTTCAAAATTTTTTAAGTTTGAAATTAAAATTTAATTTTTAAATTTATTTTTGTTAATTTCATTAATTATTCAATATTATTTTAAAAATATTCGAATAAAAAGCTCAACTGCATTTTTTTGCACACGAGTGTATTCGTTTTACTTGTTTGTTGTTTGTGCAATAAAATGAAAAATAGAAAATGCTGAAATCATGAGATTTTCTTCATTTGTCTTCCTTTTCTACATAGCTTAAAAAACAACAGAAGAAAAGAGGTAAAACAATCGAAACATTCCGAACGTACTAAGAAAATAACATAAAAGGACACAAAAACAAATACAAAATACAACAAATATAAAATAAGCTAACAAATCGAACAAGGATAAGCATACAAAATAAATAATAACGTTTACAATATACAATATAAATGCAAATACACACACGAGCACATAAATAAATTAAGGTCAAGTCAGATAGACAGCAAATGCGAACGGATGTATCTGTGTGCGTGTGTATATGAAATCACGACAGAAGCTGCGACTGCTACACAAAACGCTACGTAAAAAGTGTACAACGCTTTGCGCCGTATGCGCCGCACTTTGGCAGGAGCGATTCCATTGCCGACTTTACCGTTCAGCAGCGCCGACTCATCTTCGTCTGCTCGATAAACGCTTAAATATTAATCTTAAATCAATCATTCTCAAACGGTGCGTTTGTGGTTCACAAGCTCTCGAAGACTGCGTTGCGTGTAGCCTCCTGTATTGCTGCGATAGCCTATGCAAGTGTCAGTGTTTTCGTTACGGTTGTGTGCGTGTACGTGTGCGTTTAAGTAAAATACAAACACACACTTTGCTGTTGTGTGCGCGTGTATGTGCTGTTCCAAGGACGACTCAAAATAGTGACTAAGTGCGCCTCTTGTCCGCCTGTCGTTTTATTTTTGTCGACGTTAGCAGACGCACACTTTGAAAAGCTTCGTCAGCTTCCGCTTCCGCTGCCTGTGTGTGTTGATGTTGGTGTTGGTATCACAGCAGCAGCAGTAGCAGCAACATCGTGCGCCTGATTCTGTGCAGTCTCCGTTCGTTCGTTCGTTCGTTCGTTCGTTCATTTGCTTCTCTTATCAGCATCTCAACGTGTGAAAAACAATAAATCGCAATGGCAAGGTAAGTGTTTGCTGTCGCTTCTTCTTCTTCTTCTTCATTCTTCTTACTAGATTTTCAAGCAATTGTCTTTTTTTTCCTTCGTGTTTTTTGGTTCTTTTTTTTTTCTAGTGTACACAACGAATATATTCTTAAGCTCATTATAGTGTATACTTAATGTATATAAGACATGAGAGTCTTATACAGGGTAAACATTTTTATAAAATACCAATTTTTTTGTTTAATATTTTAAAAATATTTTTCTTATCTAAAAGACTAAAAGTATCCTTAAGAACAATCTCAATTGTTGTCTGTATGTACATCAATCAGAGGTACAAAAGGCTGAGCTAATTTCATCGAAGCTAAACTCCCTAAAATAAAATAGTACCGTGAAAGCGGTTGCAACTCTAGGAACCTACTTAAAAACTTTTTAATGATTATTTCACCACCTGGCACCGGAGTATATTACCACTATTCAAATGGCTGATTTTCCAAGTGTACTGCCCGACATTGCATACTATAAACTACCTTTCAGTCGTTCGGTATGCTTCATCGGTTCATTGTTATTTGGAATTTGTTTTGTGCCGTGCCGTACCGTATCAGTCAGTCAGTCAGTCAGTCAGTCACACAGTACGGCAGCATGACACGTTCAGGATTTGTAACATTCAAAAAAGCGTAGGTTTTGTCAAGTAGCTCGCACGCTCGTTCGCTCGCTTAGACTGCTCTCCCTAAATGGGCCCGGATGTGGGGGGTGGACTGCTCTAAGGTGCTGGGGCTGGGTAGGCGTTGAACAGATGGCTGCCAGTCGGTTGGCAGCAATAACGTTTTTACGCCAGCAAAAGGGTTAAATTTATTATGTGCCTTGAAGGGTTCCTGTTCCTGTTCGTCGTCGCCGTCATCGTCGTCGTCGTCGTCTGTTTGGTTGGCACTTAAAAATTGATTTGCTTTCATTTCATTTCGAAAATTGCAACAAGACATTCTTGAGTGTGGACCAGCGACTAACCAACCAACGAAGCAACCAAGCACCTTTGCAACTGATGATGACGATGATGCTGATGTCGACCTCTGGGGTCGGCGGTCGAGTTGGAATATTTGTGTTTTGAATTTAAATGAGTTTGCGCGTAGGCCAGCAGCAAAAGGATATTAAATGGGCGGATTTGGTTTAAGTTTAAGTGACAAAAGGAAACTATTGCCAAAGAATTGGTTAGTGGGCGAAACTTTTGCGTACGCCAGTTTGTGATGTTTAATTTGAAAGGCTCATTGATGAAATTTGTTTTTTTTTAAAGGTTTTACAGGCATAGCGAAAGATTTAAATTTGTGCTTACTACAAATCGTCTGAGTTATGAACAAATTGATATATACATATAATATTGTGGCAATATCGTGCGCAATTAAAGAGATGTAGACTTAAAATTTTGGGTTAATTGAAGAGGAATTTTCTGCCTTGAGGAGTCCTCCGAACTATCCCGGAGTGTCAAAATTTGAAAGAGGGGTAAGAGATTTTTTTTGTTGGAGTACTCCCTAATGACTAGTTAAAAATTTCCAATAAATAAATTCTCGCATAAATTTTTGATTAGCACGCTTAAAAAGCTTCCAATGCAAAGTGCCAAATGACTGGAATAAGTAAGGTGGAAAAGTATTTCAAGTGTTTGCGCCGCTTCGCCAATGTCCAACCCTAAGGTCATGCCGAATTAATTTCTTTGACGTTTGCATTAATTTGGCTCTCGCCTCACTTCACCCTTGCTGACGGACGACGACGCTTTTAAGCCTTAAGTTTTGCTTCCTGTTGCCGGATTACGGACATTAGTGTGCAAAGTTGGCGTTTTGAGGGAAACAAAAGTAAATAAAATAAAATAAAATAAAAGAATAGCAATGCCAGAAATAAACGGATTTCCTAATCGACGCGCGCACCCACACTGCCTGCCGCGTGCTTTAGGCCGGATTTGCCACAATTTGAGCCAAGTTAAGCCTAAAATCTTTGCCTTGTCCCCGCCAAAAAGTAAAGAAAACTTCCAATTTGCCGACTTAATCTGTGTGGATGACGAGGCGCCGCACGGGCGGGGTAGTTAAGATTCGGTTCGGTTTGGTTTGGGGTAGGGGTATGGTCAAGAGCTTAACTAAATTGTAATATTTATTGGCAACAGAAGAATTGACAGCTGCTTGTCGTTGTTGTCGTTGTTGTTGTTGTTGATGTTGGTGCACTTAAATGCCTTTTGACATTTGCTTGTTTAATTTTATTTCGCTTTTACTTGGCTTCACTTATTTTCTTTCTTTCATTCATTCCTTCATTATTTCTTTCGTTCGCTAAAATAGTTTTCTTCAATTTTGTTGCTTTGTTTTACTGCACTGAGCGAAAACGTTTCTAACTACTTTTAAAATTTTTATTGAATTTTTGTATACATTTTTTATATTTACATATAATAAATTTTAAATTACACCACCCTAGAAGAGTGTAGGTCGAGATTCTTATTAGCTTTTTCAATTAAATAAATTACAATCAAAAGATTTGCACATAAATATTCTTATCAATTAAAAAATATTTACTGAGCATCGAACCTGGAAGCTTCCTCATCGCTGATCAATACACTCCATCATGCTACGCCTTTTTTCTTTGGACAATTTTATTTCTCTTTTCTGTTTCCAGTGTAATGACATTTTTCATGGTAATGAAAAGTTTTCACTTCAATGACATGAAAGTTTGCATTTTCCTATCAGCAAACAAAAAAAAAAAAAAAAAAAATTGTCCGGGAAGTTGGGCGTGGTAGTTCGTCTTTGTGCACGTAATTAATATTGCACTATAGGATGGTGGGGAGGGGGTTGCCTAGTCTATTTCCTTTTTTTTCTTCTATTTTTTGTACCTTCGGATATTTTTGTACGCCTGTGTAATATGTTTCAAAGGCTTCTGTTAGTTGCGTTAGTTTTTCTTTTTGGTTTCGGTGCGCGCCGTTTGCGTGTTTGGAATTTTAATGACGTTTTATGGCCAATATTAAGATGCAAATGTCTCAACTCCCCGGCAGGCAGTCAACCCTCCAACGTTGTCGTTCAGTGCTGGTATTTAATTTATGCAATGCAGCTTTTTTTTTTTTGTATGCGTTTCTGCTACCTACGAGCGAGAGGAAAATGTTGCAACATTATTTTTAGTCGTAATGGACGCAATTGAATCGGCTTTTGCAGGTGAGAAGGCAATAAAGGAAATTGTGTCAGAATATCTATGGGCGAACGGAGCAACGGGGCAAGTGCAAAAAAAGTGCAAATTCCAAAAGCAAAAAGAAAATTAATCAACATATTTAAGCCATAAACGTTGCGAGTCCTTCAAACGTGTTTCGTTTGTAGTCGTTTTAATTAAGTACTTGGTTGGGGCTTGATTCTTTTTGAAGCTATTAAGGAATAAATATTTTCGCTTTTGGACATGTACTTATGACAAGTGGAATATTTAATAAATGCTTGAAGCTTTATGAGACTTTGAAATATATCGGCGACTGAAATGTTGGCTAATTTGTTATCAAACGATAGGCTACACGAACAATCACTGAGTAGGCGAAAACGTCTGGCATTGAGATTTTGTAATATTCTTGTTATGGTTCGTAATCGTAACGATAAGTAGAACGACTGGAAATCTCAACATAGCATTGCAAAACTGGTTTGGGTTAATTTTATATACTTTTCTTCTTTCCACTCTGGAGATTACTTTCCACTCTGCAGAGTACTCTCCACTCGACAGGTTTGAGGTCGCCAAGTGTTGTTTTTTTATAGCTGAAATCTTAAACAGTTTATTTAAGCATATTTTTGTTTAGGGGTTTAAAAAGGTTTTTTTTTGACATTATTTTTCATCTTCTCACCGATTAATCGACTTAATCTTAATTTAACGTTATCGTCACGTAACAATCAGCTGTTATCGTTTGGCTGCAGTAGTCGAATTACAAACTTTAAATGCACGAACGATAAATCTTTAAAACGAAACGATACATAAAATGATGCTGTAAATTTCATAGGGTAAAGAATCTAATAGTTCCCTTTTCTCCTAAATAATTTTCAGTGTATTCTCGGTTAAAATGAACTTAAATTCATCTTGACTTGAAAATGTCAGTTCAAAGCTTCCGTTTTGGTGTTAAAAAGTTTTAAAACTCAAAGCCTAAAAAGTTTCCAACTGTAACAACAAACTCAAAAGTAGCTGTACTCGAGTTAGATTACTTTAGTTTAATATCAACAATGTGACTTTCGTCGATCCCATTACTCAATCGGACTAGGGTCATTAAAAAACATTTAAAAGCACAAGCAAATTATACAATATAAGTGAGCGTCTTTTCACGAATGAACTGGCAAACAACAGAAGAAGGCAAGTAACGCTCCGGCGAACGGATAAAAGGCAAAGACGGCACGACGACACGACACGAAGCGACAAGAAACGTCAACGAAATGGATTAACTTAAGCTTATTATGGCAAAAAGCGGCGAAAACGACGACGACAGCAATGGAAAGCGTGCGTCAGCCATATTGCAAGTAAATTGAGCAGCTAGTAAACAATACCTACTTGAGAAGACCCCTGAGCGCCCCCGCCCACAAGCCAATTGACAAATTGGTGCGGAAAAAGGGTTGCGCTGGCAATGCGACACTCGAAAGATTAAAAAAAAAAACAGAAAACAGAAAACAAGAAGTTCAAAAAGCTTTCAACTAAATATTTTCACAGTCAACTGGAGTGGAGACAGACGACTCCGCAGCCGGTCGTAAGAGGAATCAAGAAAAACAGGCTTAACAACACCTACGAACGGAAACCGATGATATTAATACGTGCTTGAGAATCGAGGACTTTTCCGTTGCTGGGCTGGTGGGTGCGGTGGCATGCCAAAATGTTGGTAGCACGGATTAATTGGATTAAAACGGTAGCACAAAAGTTGTTAGCAAGAAGGGTTGGCATCACGCCGCCGCCTTTACGAATTTCAATTTGAATTTAAATTAGAAAATTGCTGCCACTGAGAGGAGATGGAGGCGTAAGAAAGGAAAGGTAGACAGGCAGGCAGGCAGGCGGGGAGGGTTGTTGGTTTGCTGTTGAGGTTAGGCCTGAAGCCAAGCAATTCTAAAGCGCATTCGTCATTTATAAGTGCTTACATTGTATTACGGCGGTCGGTATTGGAACTAGTCAGTCGTGCGTGACCTTGTCTTGGAATTGAGTTTCAGTCGAGAGAGTGTTGCCCTTAAGCCGAAGCAGACATGTCAACCGACCTTTAAATTGGAATTGGGAAAATTTAAATTTATGGTTTAACATTTTAAATGCGTCTTTTTTAATTTTTAAGCCGCTTAAAGTAGTTTTTTTTATGTTCCACTTAAACATTTTTCTATGCTGTCAAGGAATATAAATAATTCTGATAACTAACTCAAAAATGGAATATTTTTAGTTATGTCGTTCTTGTCGCAAACGCCGTGATATCGAAAATTCACTTTAAAAGTGCCACAACTCAAAAAAACGTTATTTTAAAGGTGTGATCACATTAATCAATCTTTTCTATCAGCTTTTTCTGTCTATTTTCTTTCTTTTATCCTTTTTTATATAACGTTTAGTGTAATGCTAAACAGACACATTTTGAATTGTGCCATATATGAAGAATTTATTATTTTTGTTTGTGATTTTGTACGATTTTTATTTTTGAAACTTTCCAATGATCATTTTTGACTATTTATATCATCAAAGGCGGTATAAGACAAAAATGTCCTTAACGTTTTGAACATTTTTTTTTTATCAAAACTGACATAACTAAAAAAAAATTCACTTTAAAAATACATTAACATTTCATTAAAAAGGCACAATTCAATTAGTTAAATTTTCTACTGACAATTCTATTTCTGAAAAATTACATCCTTTTGAGTTGTGTCACTTTTGTGGTGGGTGTTCGTTATGTACCTTTGCACACACACAGAAGAGTATTAAAAATGTGTCTGTCATTTGCACTTAGAAGGCTTTTCATTTCATTTGATTTGCCATTCATACGCAATATTCTTTTTCGTTTTTTGTTTTGTACTTTTTCTTGTGCTTGTGATTTCTCTTCGCACATGTCGCTGCAATATGGCGTCGCTTCCTTCAGTGCCAGATCAGAATAGAGCAGCCAGTCTGCCATTTTGCTGTCTTCATTTGGTTTTTTCTTTTATATTTTTTCTGTTTGTTTGTTTGTTTTTGTTATTTGTGCAAGTGTCCAGCTGTCTTGTTGCCTGCCTGAATACAGGCCGAGACTGGCTTGCGCTGTCCTATCTTAGTCTGCTTTGATTTGATTGGTCTTTTATGTGTCTTATCCATTATTTTATTATATCGATTTCAGCTCAAAGCGTATGCGATGCAAACATTTGATTAGATTCTTTTTTTTTTCTGTTCATTTGTAACTTTTTTTGATTAGAAAAAATTGTTGTTGTTATTGTTGTATTCCAGAAAAAGTTGTGGCTTGGCACAGCTGCTTCCGGTCGGGCGCGCAACAAATTTTCTCTTGCTTTTAATTTGCTTTAAGAGCGGAAAATTGCTGGGAAAGTTTTTTCGTTTTAACGTTTTAATAAAATGTTTATAAACTTGATTATACGCCAAAAAGGGGCTGAAGCAATTCTAGCCACAAATATTAGAAATAAATAAAAAACACGAAAACCTTAAAAACTTAATTTTGAATTGTTGAAGAAACCTTTTTTTGTTTGTGCTTTTAAGTATTTCGAAAATATTTTGCACCCTTTGAAAGTTTTTGGAGACCCTTGTAAAGTTGCTTAATTTACTTATGCCATGTCAGCGCATACTTTCCAACCCTCGCTGACGCGCGAGCACACGTCTCATATTTCAAATTTGTTGTTGTTGTTGTTGTTCATATTTCATGACCAAACACAATTAATGCGGCAATTGTCGCATTCAACAGCGCCGCAAAGTATGCAATGACGTCGACGAAAGTTTTTCGAGAGTCCGGGTTTGTCAGCGGAAACGGATGTGCCGCACCAAGAACCGTCAAAAATACACAAAAACGCACACCCACACAGACCCACACACACCCACATACACCCACACACACAGACACAGACAAAACACACACAATGACATGCCGAAAAGCGTATTTTGTGTGTGCACAAACAAACAAAGGAAAATTATGTACGAAAAGCGAAAAAGTTCACTAAATTAACAAGGCGAGTTTTTCCTCTGTTTGTCTTAAGTAAAGAAAGAAAGAAAGAAAGCAAAAACCAAAAAAAAAATGTAATTATTATTATTAGAAAAAAATTAATGAGAAAGTAATTTACGAGAAAATTTAACGAAGGGTACTTAAAACAAATAAAGTAGTACCCGTCTGTCCGTCGGTCCGTCGGTCGGTCCACTTTCACTCTCTTAAAGTGCATAAATAAATTAAAGAAATTATGTGCCTACAGACTGCTTAAATTTTAGATGTGTTAGATATAATTTAACCTAAGTTTTGGTTATACAAAAAATGTGCTTAGACCCCTTTCACACTAGGCAATTTAATTCGGGCAAAGATGGAAGCTTTAATTGCTGAGCAAAATTGCTCTCACACTTATTAAAAGTTAATAGAAAATTAGCTCGCCATTTAGTTTTGATAAATTGCCTAGTCTAAAAGTGAACTAACTATGAAACTTTCATGAGTGAATTTTCACAGAAGATAAAAATTCAATCAAAATTAAAAGAACAAAATTTAAAAATTTGAATTTAATTTCCATTTGAAGTCGATTAAGGGAAAAATTAAATTATTAAAATATTTCGTCGTTATTTTGTGGTGGCAAAAATGAAGAATAATTAAGGGGCACCCTACAAATTTTTGCCTTCATATCCTTCATTGAGTTTAACTTTTGTATCTAAGCTAAAAGAATATGATTAAATACTTTTGATCTAGACATCCTGTCTACCAGTTTGATATTTCTTTATTGATTATTTGATTAATTAAACCAATTAACTTTTTAATTGAAAAAAATATTTTCCTTCGAGTAAACCAAAAAGTTATGAAGAGCAAAATCATTTCTACTTATATTTTCCATCTAAAAACAACAAAATTGAGTGATCTTTTAGTTGCTTACATGTCTAAAAAGTATCTCATAGATACACCCTGTAAAGTCGAAGTGTTTTTTCTTACTTTTCTACTTTCGCTTGTGAAATATTTTTTGGTTTGATTTTGAATATAAAATGAAGGCTAAACCGCAGCTGGACGTCTGCTTTTTACGACGCTTAAAAGGTTCATTTTTCTAAAGATAAAAAACAAGAAGAAGAAGAGCAGGAGAAGTTAGCAGCAGGAGCGAAAAGGAAGGCGCGACCAAAAACAAGAACAACAACAACAACAACAATGCGAACGCAGCTGAACCCATTAAAGCCGCGCGACGCTTATCACTTCAGTGACCCCAAAAGTAGGAATCCAGTGGCATGACAACAACAAATACAACATCAGCATAAACAACAACAACTACAACAAAAGACTCGCCATGCAAAACGACTTTAGCCCGGCACTCGCTTATCGCGCCTTAATAAAGCCGACCCGAACTGAGTAGAGCGCACCACAGCTTTTGTTGTTCGAAAAGTAGCGGAAACGGAAACAAAACCATTCAAAACATTTGCTAAGGAAAAGTGCTATGCAGGGCTAACGACCGAGTTTCATAAGTCATTTAAAATTAAGTTTTTCTTAAAAAAAATGTATATAAGTATTTTAAATTTCTGAATGACAAACTTATTTTTTATTTTAAATAAAAAACTACAAACTTAAAAATCTCAATTAAAAGAATTAAGAAAAAACACTTTGAATGTTATAGCGAAATTCTAAAAACTTGGCAACCCTGATGAAACGTCGAATAACACAAAAAAGAAGATGACGCAAGTTTGCGACTGCCGCAACGAATTGGCCTCATTTCCTCATTTCTCTTCGGTTAGATATAACTTTGCTTTCTTAACTTTTGTTGTTGTTGTTGTTGCTGCTGCTTCTGTTGTTGTTGTATTTTACCTAAACCTACATTTGGATTTTAAGTCGCTTTTAATGAAGACATTCTTTGCGGTTAAAATGGCATGAAGACCAAAATCGTACAAAAGCAGAAGATAAAGACGAAAGAAAAGAATTGTAATAAATAAATGAAAGAATATTCTTTTGCGTCGCATTTCGTTGCGCCGCTCTTCATTGGTGCTTCTTGCTTTTGTATTGTTGTTGACCTGCAGTTAATGCCTCGCTCTGCGCCTACGCTCACTCACTTTCCGCTGCGCTGTGCCTGTGCCTGTGAGTTGGTGTTTGCGGTTGCGTCTGCTACGCCTGCATCGCTCTGCATTTGTGTTTTTATGACAGCTACAGCGGACGCCAGGCGCGTTTGTCGGCTACTTGCTGCGGTTTTTTCGCCAGCTGTTACTGCGGTTTGCAGTGCTTTTTAAACACATTCATTGCGCTTAATCCGGCCTAACTGCGCCTGCAATGTTAATTTAAGTGTTTTTAATTGTTGTTGTTCTTCTTCGTTCTTAATTTAATTTAAATTTTCATTTAAGCATACTTTTGGTTTTATGGATTAAAATAAATAAACAACTAAGTGCATTAAAAAAATACTTTCCTTTCCTTGAGTGCGCCGAGTATGAAGTATGCCTGCAATACGTTGCGTATGAGTAACATTTAATCGCTTCGAGTTCGTTTCTTTTGCTCATAACTTTGTTGTTACTTGACGTATCGAGATAATCTAAATTGTATTTTGATAAGCTATGTTGAGTCTTTGCTGCATGCTGTAAATCGGCTTTATTTCACAATTCTCAATTTGCTGTTATGATAATTTTTGCTCAAGTGCACAAAACATTTCTTCTTTTCTTTATAAATTGTATTTCTATTTTTAAATCTACTTTGCAATCAAATTTTAATATTGTATTATTTTATTATTTTGCTAAAAGCCAATCTCATATAGCTTAACTTAAATTGGTTTTTGGATATGTTTTTTCGTACAAAGTAAATAGCCCTTACCGCAATCTTCTAAATATAGCTGAGCAAATACAGAAACCATTTCACATTTTGATTTAAATCAACGAAGCACTTTTCCAAATTAAATAAAACATTTTCGTTGTTGTTGCTGTTGTATTTTTATATGAGTTTGCAAACAAAAATATTTATTTACTTTTTGTTAATTAAATTTGCATTACAGCTTCAAAAAAAAGAACATTTTATATGGCTTATTTAAGCACAAAAAAATTAAAAAAAAAAATTCTACAAAATCTGTGCCAAATGAAATTTTTGCAATTTCCGCACGTATCCACATGATACCGCAACAACGACAACAACAACAATTCCATAAAAGAAAAAAAATTATAATACAATAACAAAAAAGCTGGCAGCGCTGGCATATAAATGCCTCATTATAAATAAAACAAATTGTTTCAGTGGTAAAATGTAATTTAAGAAAACGCTCAGACATACGTCTTTTCGGTTTCTTCCTTGCTTCCTTGCTTCTTCCTCTCTTTCTACTTCTAAGTCTCTTACGCTTGCTTCTTCGTTGCGATTTTTTTCACTTATTTTTGTTATTGTTTTCATACGCAAGCAGCTCCGCCCTGCCCTGACCTCATCTCGTAGTCAGTCGCGGCTCATCAGCAGAGACTTCCGCTTCCGCGTCTGCTCTACGCTTGCGCTCGCCCCATTTGAGTAACTTAAATTTCCCTTTATCCCCTTCCCCTTCCCTTTCCCTATCTGCTTTCAGCATTATTTCCCTCGTTTCCCTTGCGGTTAAATTAACACAATTTATTTGAATTTATCGTTTTTCTCGCCGCTGAGCTTTCCTCGTTGCTGTTGTTGTTGTTGTTGTTGCTGCTGCTGTTGTTACTTTCATTGTATAAAAATCCGTGCGGAAATGAAATTTTCTCGGGCGAGATTTTGTGCGTAGGGAAAGAGGGAGACAAATGGTTGGAGGCGTGGCGTCTAGAGGACGTCGGAGATTTGCATGCTTATCTTGTTTTATCTTGTGGCAAAATTAATGCAGTTTGGTCTAAGCAAATCACAACAGCAGCAACAAAAACAAAACCAACAACAGCAACAACAATAACTGTAACGGTAACGGTAACAGCAACACTAACAGCTTTATTTATTTAAACATCGATTTATCTGTATGTGGCACAGCAGGATGCACAGTACTCTTTTGCAAACAACAAGAAAGAAAAACTGGATAAAAGTTAAGATCGAATTTATATGTAAAGAATTCTGAAATTTTAGAGGAACAGAAGTTTCAGGATACCACAAGCAGAAAGTGTATACCATAATAAATCAGACTCAGGGATGTCAGGTAGTTACAGCGCTTATCTCTTAATATACAAGAATCTCAAATCATTCCTAGTAAGTCGTTGTTGAACCTCTTCAAATTTTTTGCTGGTACTAAGTAAAAGATTCAGTATTTTTTAATATTCTTCATTTAAATTTTAAAAAAATTATCAAATTTACAATAATAAAAACAAATTTGCATATACAGAAGTATCCGTTTAATTGCGTCTCGTTCAACTGAGTCTTCCGTATAATTAAGTTAAAACAAATTTCTATGAAAATGTCTCATATATGACGCACAGGAAATTAGCCACTTTCTTTAGGTCCGGTTAGTTGGAAAGCCCTCTTAATTGAGTAGCATATTATGTACTGTTAATTTATGAGAACCTCTTTTGCACTATTGTGCAATTAAGTGACTTTCTTTTAAATGCGCCAGTGAATCAATTAACCGAGTATCTGATAATTGACATTTTCGGTTAATTGAAAGAAATAAAAACGTGCATTTTTGTCGATGCAACTAAGCGAAAACTACGATTAATATAAATTTTTTTAAACGATTAAAACAAGCTCTTATTTAAAAAAAAACTCTTCCGACTATTCATGCGATTTTTGTTTAATTTTTGAATACATCAAAGTACCGTGCAAGGCTACAAGCAAGTTAAGCGTAATCTCGGTTTTCTTTTCTTTTGTTTATTGTGCATTATTACAAACTGTTGTTGTTGTTCTTGTTCTTGTTGTTATTATGTTTTCCTAGACAGGGCATGTACATAAATTAATAAAGCGCGTACTACAAATATCAATTTGAAAATTGAATTTTATATTTTTCCAAAATCACTTGAGGAAAGTTTTGATTCTGCAACGCTTCGGTCCCACAGTGCAATGATGTGAAATTAAATTTGCACATTTTTGCCATTCGGCGAAAAGTTGAAGAGCGAAAATTTATTTTGCATAGAGTATTTTCTTTTATTACAGTCGCTGACATTTATCAAAGCAAATCGGAAGCGCACACGCTGTGACAAGTTTTCCAAGGACTCGTTGTCGAGTACCAACAAAAACAACTACAACAACAATAACAACGAAAACAACAACAACAACAACAACAAAAAACGCATTCAAAAATGGCAAAATTTAAATAAAACAAATAAAAAACTGCCACAAATAATATTCCGGTGCGTAAATCACAGCGACAACAAAAAAAAAATGGAGAAAACAGCAACAACAACAAAGAACCAAACAAAAATAAACCATAAAAAGATTTTGACATTATTTGAGGACATATTTATGGCATTTTCGTGTGACTGCGTCGTTGTCGTGTTTTCGGTGAAACCAAGAAAAAACGACAAAGAAAATGCGATAAAAAACAGCAACAAAAACATAAAAAAGATGGCGTTGCGAAGGGCAAATATGAGCGCCACTTCCGGTGGTAAAATTTCCCCGACACATTTTGCGAATAGAAAACTTTTAAAGCGGACAGTCCGAAATGAGACAATGTCACTGACAGCTCACTCTGTTCCTTTAGACAGAAGAAGAAGAAGAACAATAAATTGCTGCAAAAATGTTTGAATACTATTAAGAAAATCATTCGAAAACGACACTCATAAAAGCAATGATTAAATATTTATTTGAATTTAGAAATAAATGTCTACAAGCTAGCATCGACTTAAATGAGATCGTTAATTGTTTCATTTGAAGGCAAGCCAGACTATAATTTGTGTCTTTAATTTTAATAAAATATAGTTTGTTAGATTTGTTGTCGGCGCACTAACACAGTCAAATAATTTCCACAGCCATGCACAGCTTATATGACAGCCGGCTGCTTCCTCTTTCTGTGTCTGTCGACGCTATAATAACTCCCGGTCGACCCGCCGCATAACGAACGCCTGCAGCGAAGCGTACAGTACTTATGAAACTTCGAAATTGTTGGCAAAAAAAAAAATGTCAAAATGCAAACTTTTAAGTAAACAGTTTTTTACTTTACGCAGCATAAATAAATTCGTTGTAATTAACGAAGTTTTTCAATAGCTTGAAAAATTTTCAAAGGTTCGAAAATTTTTATATGAAATTTATTTTGAATTTTAAGATAGGGCAAAAGTTTAAAATTCTTTTTAAATTCAACAAAATATTTAAATTTTTAAAAAAAAAATCTTTAAAAATGGGAAAATTCCCCTTTTATATCAAGCAATTGAATTTGCACAACTTACGATTTATTGGAAGAGGGCTAAAAGATGCAAGCAAAAGGACAAGAAGTAAGGCAAATGTAATTTTGAAAACCGCAATTGTCAAAAGACAAAATTGCTCGTCATTATAATTGCCTAGTGTGAATGGCAATTTTTCTGTTTTGCATTCTGGCTGCCATTTCGTTTGACTTTACCGAAACAAATCGATTGATAGGAAAAAAATTATCGACTAAATTAGTTGTGGTAAAAATTGCAGTTCCCTCGGTCAATGGAAACCTCTCAAACTTATTCGACTTATTTTATATAAATATTAGAACAACAAATAAATACGATTATAAATAAAACTATAAAAATCAATTAAATTCGTTTGAATTTTCGTTTCGCACGCTTGTAGACACGAGTACTGTGCGCCGGCAGGAGGTTGTGTAATTGCATTTGAATAGTTTATGAAACCGTAAAATACGAAATACGGCAGTTCCAGGAATGCCTCATTATTTCGCAATTGGAACTTGTATAAGAACACTTACATTTGCACATAACCACATGCACACACACGCACACACACACACACACACACATGTATACGTATATAAATAAACGTTTGATTTTGTGGGCGGAGAATAATTGCAGCCGAAGTTTTACTTTATGCTTTTGCAATTATGCGAAATTGAAAGCTTTTCGGTTGTTCCAAGTCGTTGATTACAGCGGGGGCGGAGAGCGTGGGCAGTCGAATTACGACCACACCAACACATGCACACTTGCATTTACATATGGATTTGTGTATTTTATTACATTGTTATTATCACAGTCGCAGTTCTTGTTAAAACGTCACAAAATTAGGTCGCAGTCTTTTTTTTCCAATAGCAATTAATTAGCTGTGGAGTTTTAAATCAAAACCCGATAAATCTATGTTAAAAAAAAATCTAAACAAAGTTTTATTTCTATAAATTACTGTTTATTTTTTATTGATAAAAATTCCAACTTCTTTGTTTCATTATTTGTGTAGGAAGAATTTCATTTGGCCCAGTTTACACACACGCAAATTAATTACCAAAACCATGCAGTGACATGCAGAATTCAACTCAGCCAACTTGGCCAACTGCAACTGTCATTCTTTGCATTAATATTTCAATTAAAAACGCATCACAAAGCTTTCTTTTCATGTAGCAAGCGAACAAAAACGTCAACAGTTTTTTCCCCCTTTTAACATTTTACTGTGTGGACTGTTTTAGTCACTGTAAAACTTTTTTGTTTCTGTTTTTGTTTTTTTGCAATTTTAATTTCCGAGTGGAGTGAATTTTGGCTGCGTAGGATTTCATGCTTCATGCTTGAGATGTGCCCAAAGGCTTGCATGAGGCCACAGTCCAGCGCTGTCCAAAGTAGCGAAGTCTCGTGCAGAGTCGTCTGACTGTTGTTTGGATTTGGATTTAGCTTATTTTTTAATGTATTTAAAATCACTATTTACTAAATGCATAAATCACGTTTTACTCTGAAACGATTTTTACAAACTTCATACCCAAAAAGTATTCCAATTATTTAAAATTTGATACAACCGACTTACACGCCCATATATAAGAAATTTTGTTGAAAAATATTAATCGTAAGAATCGGGATTAAGTCCCTCGGTTAATACAAATTTCAATTAGTGAAAAATCTTTGGGCACTTAAAATTTTCTTTTTGAATGTTGCAAAAATTCCAAGCAATGCCGGCTACTTTTATTTGATTCTATAATATACAAATATATTAAATTTATGTGCGACATGTGAAAGCGGATTAGTTTCTATCTGACAGCTTCGCATACATTTTCGCTTTGTGGATTAACAGTTCTCCATTTTCCATTAGTGCGATGGAATTTTGTATAATATAAATTTTTATAATAGTATTAAACAAAATTTTAAAATAAAAATATTGTATTTAAGAACCTTTTTGATATGTTTTTTACTCTGTGAACTTTCCGGTTCATTTCCCAGAATTTGTTTCCATTCGTGACAACTCTTCGTCAGTGTCCAGTCTCTGATATTTGCCTGCTTCAGTTAAATCAACTTTATTATAGTTTCTATTTTTCCAAGGAACGTTAAGAAGTTCTCTTTATTCGTTTCTTACTTTGTTAGCCTGTCCAGCTTTTCATCTGTGTGCTCGTCTGTCTGTTTGAATGTTTGTCTATTTCGGAATGTCTTGGAAGAATGACTGCCATAAACGTAAACTCATAATCAGTGAAATGTTTGTTCCTGTCGACTTTTGTCGTTCGTTGTTCTTGCTGATTGTCCCTGTTAGCAAGGAGCGTTGTTGTTGTTGTTGTTGTTGTTGATGACGCTCATCATTATCAAGATGATGTCCTTTTACTTTAGCTTCTTGCGCGATTGCACTGTAACGCGTTTACAGTGGCTGCCAAATAATAATGGCTGCATAGCGTTTACGACATGCAGCTGAGGCACCGACTGGACTGGATTGAACTCCGCCAGAGCTGTTTGAAAGCAAATTGTGCGATAAAAAAAAAACATTATGATGATGTTGTTTGGTTTTTGTTTGTGCTTACAGCAATAATATCTAAAGGGAAAACAAAAAGAAAACAAACATTTTCATTTAGTAAAACTTAAGTAAATAAACGATTTCATTAAAGTAGATAAAAACCTAAAGCTTTGAAGAATCTTTAGCGTGTAGTTATAAATTATTTCCCATTAATGAGCTTAAAGCTTTTTTGAAGCTTTAAAGAATTTTAGTTTTAATAAAAACAATGCGAATCATTAACTAAGTAATGTTTTTAAAAGCTTCAAGAGATGTGAACTTTAAAGCTTTCGAAAGCTTAAAGAAATCATTTGAGAGTTTTAAATATTTCAATGGCCCAATAAGCTTTGAAGCGTAATGTTTAATACATTTTGAAAAGCTCTTAGCAATATTTCATCAAATGTTTTTTAAGAATTTAAGTTATGTCGGTGTTTAAAGCTTTCCAAATACAAACTTATACGCCTCACTTTTCGACTATTAAACTTTTGTGATATATAAATAGATCACTCGCCTTTACTTGGACCTAAGCAAAACCTTTTCGGAATTGATAATTAAAAAATTCTTATCACGAGAATAAACATCGCAAACACAAACAAAACCTTTTATGACTAAGAATAGAATAGAATGGAATGGAATAAAAACGGACTCGAGGCCCTTTCAAACACAAATTCGAAACGACAGCGCAGCGAATGGACACGACAGGATAGCTTCAATTTACACGCACACACACGCATCCAAACACACATACACATGCATTCATTCATTCATTCATTTTCAGGCAAATACAAAAACAAGCACAAATCAAACAGACAAACAAACACAAACAAACAAGCATACAACCATATAAACACGAGGTACTCCGCCAGACATCAGCTAATCTTTGCAATTTTCCAAAGTGATGGACACGGCAAAAGCTTCTTCTTTTATGTCATTCATTTAGGTTTTTAGTTCTTTTTTATTTCCTCGTTTTTTTCCGCCTCAATTGCTTCGTCGTGCTTTTTATATGTCATTCTATTTCTTAACTTGTACTGACACTCTTTTTGCTTTTATGGCCGCGCTGAACAGGGCTCCCCGCACGATCGTGATTTATACGAATTTAAAAAAAATTATTTTTTTTAAGCAGTCTTAATATTCCGCCCAAAGAAAATTATATGGACCATTTCTTATATATATTTCCTATCCTCGGGAATTTCAACTTGGCTTCTTGATAGCCAATCATATCATTTCCTCGGATATTTGTATTTTCCTCCAAATCGGCGCCCCTTGCAGACGACGCTGGCGACGACAGCCACTGTAAGAAATGTCAAGATGACAACCGTTATGCTGAACGTCCGTTGAGAGTAGCTGTCGGTCTGTCCGAGCGAGCGAGCAAGCAGCTTTTAAAGCTCTGATGGCGGCTTATGGTCCATTTTCGCTATTTCGTATTGCCATTCTCGAAGATGGTAGCTGGCTGCTGTTGCTGCCGTTTTTTTGCACTTAGCCTCTTGGTTGTAGTTGTTGTCGTTGTTGTTGCCTGTAGTAGCAGTCATCGTTGTCGCCTGCAGCCGCCAGTGTTGCCATAGATTGCAGTGCAAACAGCGCTTTGCTCAAAGTGCTGCAAGAGTGGCAAGTGGGCAACGTGGGAGTAGGAGTTTGATTGTTTGTAGTAGTTTGTGCAGCAGGATTTGTTTGCGTTGACAGCATAGCTTGAAGGAGAAATGGTCTAGCATGAAGAGCAAAAACAAACAATCAGACAGTCAGACAGACGGACGTTTTCTAGTTTATTTCTCTGATGACTCAATTAAATAAAGTTGAAATTTTTCTTTTATATTTTTAACTCGGTTTCGCTTTTGTTTTATCATTTCTTGGTAAGCTTCAATTATGATAAGATTACAGGTGTAAGAAGTAGGATTGCTTTTGTTGTTGTTATTTTTGTTTATGACTTTAAAAATATTGTCGTAATAAAAAATTGTGATATGAATTTGATTTAACATAAATTGTAAACGAGAGAGGAAGGATTTTACTCTCGCTCACTTCGTGCAAAAAATTACCGTTGACCATTTTTTTCATTAAGTTTTTGTTTGTTTAAATATTTTGTTCTCTTTTATTTATGTAGCTAAGTACTTTAAAAAATTACAAATATAAATGTTCAGTTGTGGGTACCCGGGTACCTCGTTATTAATTAAATATTTTTATGTCCAAAACGAGAAAAAATCGATTGTCTAATCACGTTGAATAATTTGTCTGTCTGTCTATCTGTCTGTATGTCAGTCTGCCACTCTGTGGCTCAATTTGAGTGTTCCTCAAACTGTCAAAAGTTAACGGCGAACACTTGTTTCGGATATCTGTCGATATTAATTAAGCCCCAAATGTTTATCTTTGTTTATCTTTGGGAAAACATCTGCCGCCACAATCAAAATCGCACAATCAACGTCACAACCCTATGACCCCCAGTCCAACTGGGTGATTATTATTTGTTGTTTTTTTTTTGTCGTTTTTTTTGTTGTATTTATTGTATTTTAATTATTGCAATAATCGCTGATCCAATTAATCATAAATGTTCTGTTCTGTTCGGTTCGGTTCGGTTCGTGGCGTAAAAACACTTGTTTCGCTTACGTGATTGTTCCCAGGCGTATTATTAACGCCATTTCTTTTTTGTTTTTATTTTGTATTGTTTGCGGTTATTTTTTTGTTATTGTATTTTTTGTGTGTGTTAAATTTGATAAAGTGCAATGAGCATTTAGCGTTAGTGTTCATAAAACAAAAAATCAATTAACGATTGTGATTCGGCAAATCGGTTTTTTATGTGCGATGAGTGGGAAAATTTCTACCAGGCCTTCGAAATGTCCCAAGTGTAATGGCCACTGTTTGTGGTTTTTGTTTCATTAATTGTTTTTGTTGTTTTTTTTATACAAATGTGACAAAACACTTTTTTTCTGAAAAAAATAGCGATAATTTAAAAACCCTTGAAGAGAAAGAGATCCTCGGTGCTGACATCAGTGGCACTCCATAAAATCATAGTGGATCGTCGTCTTGTTCTCTCTCCTCTCGCTCTCCTTACCATTGATCGTTCAACAATAATTCGAAAGTGAAAAATTCTGCTGACTTTGCAAAAATTATTTTTATGAAAACAAAAAAATTAAATAAAATGTACCTTATCAGGCATACTATTTGAAAATTTGAAAAGAATCAAGCGCTTATCAATTAAGATTAAAAATCAATCACATTGCAATTAGCTAGCTATGCCGCCTATAAAAAAAAACATGTTTATATATTCATGCCGCAGTAACATGATGCAAAGGCAAAATAGAGTGTAAAATGTTGCTGCAACATCCGACTGCGAGCGATTGACTATCTGCAAATAAAACAACAAATATACCTGAGGATGATTGTAATTTGTTTGCTTGTTTTGTGGTTGTTGTTGTTATTATTGTTGAATTTAAAGTGAGTAAGTAAATAACTTGAGCAGGGTTCGGACACATACATAGCATTCCGATGGCGTAGTGAATGATGAAAAAAATCGTAGTAGATTTCACAGTTAAAGCGGAGTGGCGGAGCAGATTTTAAAAATTTTTCGAAAAGCGTAGCAAATATACTCCGATCGGAGCAAAGGTCCAACCGAACACTGAACTTGAGTATTTCATTAAATATTTCGTTTGTTGTTTTTGTAAAAACCGAAAGAAGCAAGAAAAAACTGCGACAAGAGCAGAGCACAACAAATACGCAAAACACGAAAAAAACCACAATAACAACAGCAAAAACAAACACGACGGTACGTCGAAAAATCGAAAACGAATGCTGCTGCTGCTGCGAGTGGGGGTAATCGCAGCAATCGCTCGATTCGCATTCAGTCGAGAAAACACTCTTTTGGAGTACGGGTGCGCTCTTCAGAAATAACAGAATATAAGTTGGTGTTTTTTTCGTGTGAGTTTAGGTTTTTACACTAATAAAAAATTTATTAAACTCGCAGCGAGAAAAAGGTTAAAACCAAAACGAAAAATAATTTACGCTGCTGCGAGTGTGAGTGCGTGCGCGGCACACCACGATGCGTGCTTGTGTGTGTGTGTAAATGACAAGTTTTTGCAAATTTAATATTTAAATTTAACAAAAAATTAATTTAGGAAAAGCGAGAAAAATCAATAAAATCACGATTTCCAAAAAGTCTAAAAGTGCAGCGGAGCGAGTAAAAAAAGTTTAAAATAATTGTACAACAACAAAATATTAATGCATTTGCATATTTGAGGCAAAAAGCAGTAGAAAATAAAAATTTGCAGCTAGCTGAGCTCTGCGTTTGTGTTTGTACGAATTTGGTGCGTGTGCGCACACACACGTGCTCAGCGTCGTCGTCGCCTCTGCCTGCCTGCCAGCCGTGAGTGTGTTTGTGCGTGTGCAGCAATTGCTGCGAGCCAATTTTATTTTGCGCAATTTGCTGGCTCCGAAAAAAAAAATTAAATATAAAATAAAACAACAACACAAACAAAGTGGCTAAAAAGTGCAAAATTGAGTTTAGCAAATTGCAAACAAATTTTTTTTAAATATACGTAAACGAATTTGTCAAATTTGCGAAAGATTTCATTTTTCTAACAAGAAGAAAATTCTTCGCAAAAGAAAATACGAAGGAAAAGTGTTTGTGTGCGAGGAAAAAGTACAGAGAAAGCGTTTTTATTTTGTTTTTGTTGTTTGTGCAAGTAGAGAAATGTATTTGCCAGCTGCTGCTGAATTTCTTCTTCTTTTGGTAGCTGCAACGTGGGAAAAACAGCAGCTTTAAACAAGCACAATTTATTCAAAAGTAAGCTTGCCTAATCTTTACTTTGGCTAAGATGTTGTTTTTGTTAAAATATTATTAACTACTTAAAAAGTCGTATAAAAAAATTAACTTTAAAATGTCGTCATTATCGCAATTATGAAAAACTAATTTTTTTTCATTGCGAAATTGTGTTTTTTTTTCTGCCGTTGTTGCTGTTTTTCAGCTATTTTGGCTTTTGGCAGCAGTTTTTTGTCGTCTGTGTGTGTTTCGTGTTTCTCCAGCACATGTTGTTTTTGTTGTTTGTTTTGTTGTTTCTTGGTCGATGTGGGCCAGTGTTGCCAGCGTCAGAGCGTGCACCTTTAGCTCCAAGCAGAGCACAGAGACAGCAGCTCTTCGCTCTTCTCGAAGTGTTTTGTATTTCGTTTCGTTTGTTTGTCAGACAGTGAGGTTAAAAGTGTTGCCATAAGTTTTTAAACCATGAAGTTAGTTGAAATTTAAAATAAAATATTCAATGAATAAAATAAAACGAATAAGAACAAAATGGTTAAAACCAGCTTAAGTTAGAAGATAGATAAGATATGAACGAAATTAAAGACTATGACTAGCGCTCAAATCCTTGACTATTTAGAATGGGTAATGAATAATGCAAGATTAAATTAAAAAGTTATATAATGATCAAAGATATCGCGAAAAATGGTAAACAGTTCTTTTGAATACCATTTTTATAATCCGCTAGCGTTATCACGTCTTAAATTTTTCTAGCTTCGACTGTGAAAGGAACTAGTTCTAGAGGTAAGAGCGGTATACCATTGTTCTTAGAATTGGATTTTTAACACAATATATTTAAAAAAAAATTGCTCAAAATAACACTTAAGGCGTATTGCTGGCAACACTGTTTGTCATTTGCTTCTCGCTCTTCAGATACAGATACACAGATACTCGCTGCGCGCTGAAACTGGTTGTTGTTTTTGTTGTTATTGCAATTTAGCTATGGAGAAATCTTGTTTTGTTTTTATAGTAAGTTAAATTAGTTTTTATCAAGTTTTTTTTTTAGCTTTTTCTTTACAGTTTTACTAAATAAATATGCCAAAATTTAGCAAAATTTGCAGTCAAAATAAATAAAGGCAAGGATTTAAAATACGAAACTATTTCTACTTTTATGGATTAATATGTTCGAAAAGAAATGTTAGCAAAATATGAAAACAAAACATGCGCACAACCCATGTGATCCAATCTGAAAGCCTAATAAAATCAAAACAAGGTCTCCACCACATAAATTCAACTGGCAACAAATGTCATTATTGAAATCATTTAAGTCGCACTTTCCTCGCACGTTTCCTTCTATATTATTCATCCCAACCCACAGCAGAGATAGTATTAAAAAAAAGAAGAAAAAAAAAACAATCGTTTAACACGACTTTGATAAGTTTCGCTGCTGCTCGCTCGCTTTATTGAAAATATTCATTAGCAAAGGTGCGCGAAGAGAAAACTCAAATACGACAAAATGCGACACGCCGCTTGCAAAATATGCAAATAAATTAAATTTAAAGCATTTAAGTCAACAGTTCGAGTGTAAACATATTTTCAATCAGACCCAACCTTAGCACTGCTGTGCACCCTGTAATAAGTACCTTCCACTGCTTGCGCCACCCTCCGCATGTCAACACCCCACCCTCCTGGTCGTATTCACACACCACCCCAATGCCCGCTCAACACTTTGTGATATTTTTGTGCTTGTGCTTTTTTTTTTACTGCTTCTTTTCTCGCGAGAGTCGCACTGCCACATTCGAAATGACAGTTCGCTCGCACTCAGCTGACAGGCGCAATGTTGCCAGCTCATAAATTCATTTCTTGTTGTAGACACGAAACAGCTGATGCCGTTGAGAATGTTGAGATATGACCAGTGGAGTTTCCATCTACAAACCTACCCTAATAGTGTGTGTTAGTTAGAGAGATACTCTGTCTGGAAATAATTTAAATCTAGTTGTTAGACTACTTGCGAACGACACTTGTTTATTAATATTTTGTTTGCTGTAAACACAATCTAGATAACTGTTGCTTATGGTTGAATTTTCTAGAATTATTGTTCTATGTATAGTAGAAAATATCATTTAACTAAATTGATCGAAATTCAACTTAAATCAGCTGTCATTTTTTTTTATAAAGTATGCCCGGCCGCCAAGTTTATTGAGGTTATAAATCAGTTCTTACGATAAAGTAAGTACTTTCTTATCTAGAATTTAATTTAGATCTGTTGTGTTGCCAACACATATTTCAAGTCTAATTCTAGTTCCACTGCTTTTGGTACAGACGTCAAGCAGTATTACTAACTTTCTTTTTTTTACGACGTATCTTTTCTAGCTGAGTGAATATTTACTATACTATAATTATATTTTTAATCTGAACGTTATTGCTTAGTTAAATAATTAAAATCACATACTTTGTTGTTTCAATGAAAACATCAGAACATCAGAAGTCAAGGGATACAAGTCGAACATTAAGAAACAACAACAACGATACATTTAACTTATTTAAAGTAAAATTGAACAAGACTTTTTGAGAAAAGGAATATTTAAAAAAATACATGTACATTTTTACATTTAACTGGCCGACTCAAGGCAACATCGAACCGTGTTCCAAGAGTTTAACCACATTTTTTACAAAATGAACCAATTAGAATATTTAAGAAAATTATCTACTTTAAAGGCGGTAAATGTCATCTAACTAAAATTATCTTTACATATCTTACACGAAGTCCGACACTTAACAACTGAACCCATCGGATTTTTAAACTGAACGTTTATACAACAAAAACTACATTTAATGAGCCTATAATTAAACTGCAATTAGTCACAACAACAAAATAAAAAGGGAAACAATTGCAATTATCAATTACGAGAAGAGTTCAAAGAACGCATAAATCCAATCGAGGCAAAAAATCCAATCAGAGACTTTGAAACATGACGACGCGTAACAATTATCAGCGGCATAAGAAGCAAAAACGGGCAAACCATTTACAATTGTAACTATTAAAAATAATCAAAAGTGGACCCAGCAGAAGCGAGCATCAAAATAGATTCAATGAAACATTTAAAATTGCTTGTCCGCGATTGACCATTATTCATTTGGCTAGAGCTAGGCACTGGCAGGATTGGTGTTCAATAGTTTCTTCTTTATCCGGTTCGTTGTACAACTATTGTTAGTGCCTAGGATCATCCTAGACAGTGACCGGTTAAAATATCGTGTAGCATTATCCTTAAGTACTTCGAGTTTTTTTTTCTATTATGACCTGGCCAAAACAGTTACGCTCTTGACTTATGATTAGTAAGTAAGCAGACTTTGGATTCATTAAGAAATTTATAATATGGAATTTCTTTAAGAATATTATGAAAAAAATTTTCATTCATTTAACTATTAGAATCCCAGTGGGATACCTAAAAATCTTGACCCAAATAGATTCCGAAGAATATCGCTAACTTGAAATAAAAAATGTTTAAGGGCAATCTAAATCTTTTGGTTGTTAACTGTTTATTTGTGTGTCATCAGCTTGTCGATAATTGTTTAGCTTACCCAAGTGATTGTTGTTACAAATTCTGTTAAGTCAGAAAAGTATCCGAAAGCTACTTACTCAAATAGATACAATTGTGTATAGCACCTTTAAGGCACTGTCTAAATTTAATTTAGACCGATTGCTAACAACGAACGAACGAACGATCGAACAAACAAAAAACAAATCTTACAAAACAACAACGCTTACACATAATCAGCAAAAGTAAATAAACAATAAATAAATATCGACAGAAAAAACTACAACTAGAGACAGACAACAAATTGTAATACAGCTAACGAATAAGCTAACGAACAAGCTAAGCCAACGAATGGACTCGCTCGCTCGCTCGCTCACTCGCTAAGCGAAGCATGTTTTGTTTACACAATTTTTCCACGTTCTATTTTAGTAAAATTATTTATTGTTTTGCACTTTGTTTTATTTTTCTTTATGGTTGGCTTTTCACTGTGCTGCTTTGCTGCTTTATTTCGCATTTTGTTTCGGTTTCGTTCGCTGCCGCTGCAGTTCCGTCGCCGCTCCGTCGCCGCTGTTTGTTTGTGTCATTTCGTTTTATTTTATTTGCCACCAGTTGACATTGAAATATTTAATATTTTTTTGTTATTATTTTTTCGTAATTTCATTTTAAAGTGTGTTAATAAATGTACACGGTCGGTCGGTCGGTCGGTCTCTCGGTCTCTCGGCGGCTATAAAAATTAATGCAAAACTGAAAACAAACAACAACAAAAAAAACAAAAAGTTAAGTAAATATGTTTAATGCATAGAAGCGACTCAAAGACTAGAAAACTTAGTTAACTAAGTTTCTGTTTTAATTTAGAAATTGTTTACTTCTGAGGTAGTAAAAATTTATGTCGGCGACTTCCTTAAATCTTGTTGGCGTTTAATTTGCTTGTTTGCGCCAACCTCACTAAACTTTTCTACTATTCAAACGCGAGCAAGTGTTATCTTCCTCATCGAGGTGTTATAAATTTAAACCGGCTTTGGATTTTGGCAACTCTGGTAAATTTCCATTGACGCGAACGTTCTTTCTATTTATTCGAGTATGATTCATTTTTTTAGAATATGCTGTAACTAGAACATTTGACGGCACTCGAACAGATAAATTCTTCGATTTCGATGAGGACTAGTAACTTTAATTCTAGATTAATAATACAAGCGCACATTTATAGCCAAAATAAAGTTCCTATTGATTATTTTATTTGGTCCAAAAAAGTTATCAATAAAATTAAGTACTAACTCTTTTTATCTATGAAGATGGAACCTTTTCACTTATACACAAATTTTTAATATATTTTGTGAACAGTCGAAGCTATTTTTCTAAGTAGACCTGTTACAAAGCGGGTTATCATCTAAAAACTACCTTTCAAAAAATTGATTTGTTAGCAAAGTTAAAGATCACCAATCAATAAAAGTATCTGTTCTATTTCATTACGAGATCAAGTCCTGATAAGGCTGAGTAAAAATCAGTTTCAGTTTTATGTATGTATGCATGCATGTATGGATGTATGTATGTATGTACGCATGCATGTATGTATGTATGTATGTATGTATGTATGTATGTATGTATGTATGTATGTATGTATGTATGTATGTATGTATATATATATATATGTATGTATGTATTTTTGGTTAATTTTGCATTTGACTGGAGCATGTTATAGTTGAATGTGTTAACTTCATATATTTAGTTTGATAATTGTTACACAGTTGCAACTTAAGATTTTAAGTATTTTGGCACTTCTCTGTTATAAATAAGTTACTGTTGTTGTTTACCTCTTGTAGTTCTCTTGATGTCCTTTTAGTCCTCTGCCGAAACAATAAACAATTAAATGCATTATTGTCACCCAATACTTTATATAAATACATTTGGTTTGGATCTACCTTGACAGACAAAATTGCATTCGTTCCAAATAAAACTGCATTTAGGTCAAGTCAATATTTTTATTTGTACCACAAATATGTTATTTGGATTAAAGAAAAGTGTTAATTGTGTCAAACAAACATTTATTTGTGACAAATATATTTACTTGTCTTAAGTATATTTCAACTGAACTTTCTACTTTTTTTTTGACACGCATAGGAAATTTTTCTTTTGAATATTAAGTATCAATCAAATAGCAATATTAATACAAAACCATTTCAATTGTAATTGCGTAATAGCTCGGATTCAAATTATTATATAAAATTGCGTAATCTAACAGAATAAGACATCTTTAACGTTATCAAATTACAAATAAGTCACCGCAACCAAACTGTAACTTATCATACTTATATAGAGAAAATATTATTATTAAGAAGTTATTACGTTTTGTGGTTACTTGGGTTGCATTGCTCCTATCAACCAGAATGAATCTATAAAATACGCTTTGCTTGCAACATTCACTATCATCTAAAATATTATCATTTATGTAAGTAATGAGCCAAAGTCTTATTTCAAAATACCGACTCATCGATTTTCAGTATCACGAATTGCAATCAGTCATTTAAAGTGTAACCTCTCGATTAAAGTAGACAATGCCCGCGATTTATAAACAACAGTTCATGAACGTTTAAAATAAGTATAGTAGCAAAATACAATATATAAAAAATATACAATTACAAATAGTTGCTAAAAATAAACACACACATACACATATTAATTACTGGGATTAATGGCAAATACATGCAAAGGGGTTTCACAAGAAGAAGAATAGAAAAAAATTAAAAAAACTCTTTTCAACACTTGCGGCTATAAAACTAAAGTAGCTACTCAAGTTTCGCCATATTGGATGGACGCTTGTTAAGTGGGCGGGCGTATTGAATAGACAACAAACGTGACGAATTATTTCAACGAAAACTTCTGCGTCCACAAATAGAACAAATTAATTGCTTTGTGGAAAATAACTTATTTACTTACAGATACCTACTGTCGATTTGAATTATTACTAACAAACTTACTTACAGAGTCAGTAATTCCAATAATCGTCGCTGCTAAATACGGATTCAATGTTTTTTTTTTTATTTATTGGCTACGTATTGAGTTTTGTATCTTAATTTGGCTGTGCAGTTATATCGAAATATATATACAAACACATCAAAGTAACGTTAATAAAATTACGTCCGGTATGAGAAGGTGTGGTTGCAGAAAGTCACTTAAGTCACTTGTGATTATATGGCACAACGCTCAAAGGGTGTGATTCCGATTGTGTCTAAAAATACATGCTAAGGAAGTTGTTCGAGAGATAATCTTTTGTCAGGTATTTGCGTTTGTGCTCAAACGATTTACGTACTAACTTAATTCAGATGTTATATATATGCATGTGTGTGTGCAGTTTTATCGGATGTCTGAAGTCATTTGGAGATATTCTTTCTTTTTTACCGTTTTATTTTTATCTAAATATGACAAGTTGTTGATAACGCACCTTGATTTGTGACACACACATGCTCGTATGTATGCATATGTATGTGTTCTCTTTTGTATGATTAAACGAAAATGCAAAATTTCTCTGTCAAGGTTATAAAAAATCTGTTGCAAATGTTGTTTAACGATAAGAATACTTGACAGATACGAATGTATCTGTATGTATTTGACGTTTATTTTTGACATTTAAGTATCTTCTGAACGATAGTTGGGCGGTTTTAAATCAAAAACCGGTAAATCAATTTTTATTGAGAAAAACACAAAAACTGATGATTTTAAAAATATTTTAATGTTAAGTCCGTTTTTTTTTTACAAATCAGTTTTTTGATTTGTTAGTTCTGAATTTGATAAAAAAAAGTTGTATTTTTTGGTTTCTGATTTAAAAACGCTTAAGAGCGGTTCAACCAGTTTGCATAAATATGAAATTTTGATATCATATTAAGAACCTTTTAAGCTTTCAAAAAGAGTTTGATTGAAAGCTTTGCAGTATATTCTGAAAGAGTATTACAAATTCAATTGTTGTGACTGCAATTTGAAAATGGTTCTGTTTTTTAAAAGTAGTTTTAACCACTTTTTTATTATTGAAATATATAAAAAAACAACAAAATGAAAGTTTTTGGTGTGCGACACGTGCTCACGTAAATAAACAACTGCCAAATTCAATTTAAAATTAACTGCCTTCGGTATCGTAAAAAAAAACTCAAAAGTATAATAAAAGTTAAACTCAAATATTTATATGAAGTACGAGATAAAACGAAAATAAATAAATAAAGACTTTTTTTTACTTTTGTTTTTGTTTTACAAAAACTTGTTCTGAATGCGAATCGTGAGGCATTAATTTAAATCAGTAAATCAGCCACCAACAACAATAACTACAAATACAAACAGCAGCAATAATAAAATTAAAAAAACGAATATTTTTATAAAAATATATACATACATATATACATACATACATTCATACATATATGCAAAATGTTAATGTGTAAACCTTTATTTTGTTTCGACGTCGTCGCAAACTTGGCCCGTCAGTTCTCGCTTAAATATATTCACAATTCCACTTATTAATAAGCAAAATGGCGACTTTTGTTAATGTTAATTTTCGAACCAAACGTAGTATTAGCAAATAATATATAAAAATTTAATAAGACGAAACGTAGTTAGAAGTGGTAGACAGACGCACACGCAGTTGTCGTTGCCGTTGTCGCTTTTCTATTGTGGTTGGCTTTATTTTTATTTAGGCCTGAATGACGGGCGGGTTGGTATCTGAATATTTTACCCACAGACTTTGGTCGTTAAACCGCTGGAGATATCAAACTAGTTTCGCGAATAATTTCGGCGTTTTAATTAAATCATGACTTGCTAAAAACTTCTTTAAATTTACATTTTTTGATCGCTTATAAATCGCGAAAACTAAAACTCATATCTGCGCTTATTCATGTGAAAAGCACTGTACTAAAACGCTCAAAGGCCTAAGCTAAGTTCATGTACTTTTAAAGTGACTTTCTTCGTTCGGTAAATAAATAATTTAAAATTGTGCTTACATTGTAGCGTGTAAGTGAATGTCTGCTCGCTCGCTCGCTCGCAGGTGTTTTAGCAATAACAACAAAAACTGCAGTTTTCATGTTTGCCACATGTTGTAAATCTAATATTTACATAAATCACATTTTCCTTTGTGACACTTTTGACATGTGTGCTTGTGTGTATGTGTGTGTGTGTGTGTTTGGGTGTGTGTGGCTTATTTATTTAAATTGTCGAAAATAGTTTTTTAAAAGCGAATGGATTGCATGTCTGCGCGACAGCGCATGCAAAAATACCAAAAACAAACTACTATAATACAAATTCGACATGCATACATATAAAAAAGTAAAATAAAATACCAAATAATGTAGAGTAAAGAAGCAAAATAATAACAAGCCGAAACGTGACATGCAAAGCAAACAAAATGCAACGCAGTAAGAAAGAAGCACGAAATTTATACTAGAATGCAGCAAAAAAAACAGAAGAAACAAGAATCGACTTGGATCTTTTCGCACAGCGAATTTTAAATACCCACCAAATTGATGTGTGAGTGTGTGTGTGTAAGTGTGGGTATGTGTCTGCAATACCAAGTATAAATATTAAATAAATAAAAATGTTTTCTTTTTTCATTTGTTGCTCAAAAACTAAAAGCAAAACGAAAATAAACAAAAAGTTGTGCGCTCCGGCCATTTCCGCATTGACCAGAAACACTCTTCAAAACAATTTATTTTTATTTTTATTGTTGCTTTTGCATTCGTTTTAATTTTTAATTTTCCAAATCGATTTTTGTTGTAATATTTTGGCACAGGGAAATTGGCATTCCATTTGATTTTTGTTTTTTTTTTTCGTGATTTCTGCAATTGGATTTTTGGTTTTTATATTGAAATTTTCAAATTTTCGCCAAAATTCCATTTCAATGATATTATTTATGATTATTATTGTTATTATTGTGAAGTATTTTGGAAATTTCATTTGGATTCGTTTGCATATAGCAACCGCCCACAAAGCCGCCGCACTGCTCGCTCGCTCTCGCTCTCACTCTTTTATATTAATTGGTATTATTTAAGTATCGAATTTTTCGACTGCCCAAAAGTGAATTTTTGGAACTGCACATATCGGTGCGGATTATTGCACATGATGTTAATATAACATTTAATTTGATATGACTCTAGTGCAACCAAAATACTGACAATGTAAATTGCTTACAGATTTTATAATGTGAAAATTTAAGCAACTATGGAAATGTAACTGGATCTGCGTCAGTAAAAATGTTTAAATTAATTTTGTATTTTTGTATTGCAAATTAGGTAACTTGGTAACCATTCGCGCATGAAGATTCTCTGGGGTGCACTTGTATATTATTATATTATCTGCGGTGTACTTGGAAATTTGCTGAGGTGCACGTGTATAATTAGGAGTGCACTTGTATATTCTTTAGGACTATCTGGTACAGTTGTAAATTATCTGATGATTCACTTGTATATTGTCTTGAATTAAGTCTTCATGGATGCACTTGTGCATTGTATCTGGGGAATTCTTCTATGTTTTCTGGGGTACGATGGTATATTCCCTGAAGTATATTTGCATATTATTTGAGGTACACTTGTATATTCTCTGGAGTGCACATCAGTTTTATCTGGGGAACTCTTTCATATTTTTTCGGGCTATACTGTATTATCTGGGTACACCAACCTTCTGATGGAATTTAAATAAAATTCGATTCGAAACGAATCGAATCAAATCAAATCGATTTGATTTAAGTGTGCAGCATTATGATTACATTATGAGTAAGTGTGAGGTTATTAAAATTCGCTCCCAGGTTATCACAAGCACTTGCTAAGTGTAGTTTGGCAGGAAAACCTCGTGACGGGTAGCAATTCGAATTTATGTAGCTAAAACCAGTCATTCGAATTATGGGTAAATAAAATATTGAAGCTACCTTAATTAACTCTTCTTTTTTTTATTTGCAACGAATTTCTGAGAATGATTTTTTATAGTATTTTAACATTTTTCGCAAACAATTTTTGAAAAACAAATAAATTTTATAAATTTGTAACGCCACAAATGCCAAATGCAAAATATTTGGATGTGAAAAATTCAACACGAAACAGTTATCAAATTTATGTGAAAAACGCTTTCAACTGAATTTCGTAATTTTCTACATTGAAATAAAGGAAATCCAATTTGTTAGAATTTATAATTACTTTCGGAAAGTATTTCGGGGAATTTCAAAACTAAAACAAATGTGATTTTATACAATATATGCGTATGTGTGTATGTTTGTATGTGTTTGTGTGCTGTTGTGGGTGTGGGAAAATCGTGTGGCATTGTAAAGCACAGCTGCAACCATTTGAGTACAAAGTTGGAAATCTTAATTGGTTAGCTTTAATTTATTTAATTACCGTAATTAAATTTTATTGATAAATGGACATTTCCTTAAGCTATTTTGTACGTCTTAAGTTATGATAAGTTGGTAATAAATTCTAATTATTCGCGGTTAAAAGTGAGTCATAGGATTTATTTTCGAAGTTAAGAAAAGTTGCTTGGATTTTCACAGAAAACGAATTGTTAAAAAATCGATTTAATTAAATGGTGTGTAAAAGTTCTGTAAAACGATTTTACACTCGCTTGAGAATTTTCTACTCAGCAAATTAAATTTTTTAACTTCAAAATTGTTTTTGTTACGGCGATTAAAATCAACAACTGATGAGGTAAACAATAGCAACACAAAAGTGTTGTTGATAATCTTGAATCAAAGTGTTAAATGACAGCTGTCAACTGTGTAATGACAGCTGTCATTCATACGTTGATATAGAAAAGTATCTTTTGGGGCCATCTTCTACTGCGAATTTTTTTAATTATTAGTTTTGTTATATAAGAAACGCGATATACAAAAAAATGTATCCTTTAGATACCTTCCTGAAATATTTATATTCTTAAATTTAATTTCTATTTTTGTTTCCGTTATTTTCAGGTGAGTTTTCCCATCAATAAATTGAACACAATTTCCATGTCAAAAACAAATGCGTACTGTAAGTATGTAATTAAAAAATACATATATATATATACATATACATATACTCGTACATACAAAATCAATTAATGATAATTATCTGAGAATGACGAAAAAAGAATATAAAAACAACAAGAACAACTCAAACAATAACTGCCAACTTCACTTGAACCTGCTGCTCTGGCGCGCTGACGATTAATTTTTATTTCATTATCATTTAACGAGCAATAAAAAAAAAGTTATCACACCCCTTTCTCGCATCATCGCGGCGGCGGTGCTTATCGCATGCAATAAAAAAGTGCGCGCTTATCATTGAGCAAATAATTAAAACAATTATTCTGTACAAATTTAGCAAGTAAACAGCGTTTTGTTGTTGTTGTTGTTGTTATATTTCTTGTTGTTTTTGTTGTTGTTTTTCTCCATTCTAGCGAATGCAAAAGTCATGGAAACTTTTCGTACAATCATTTAAATTTAGAAAATTAAATAAATATTCAAATATTTGATGAGTACGCGCAAGTGGATGCATGTGGGCGGGGTGGGTGGTTGTATGGTTGGGTGTTACAGGCTTTGACGTACTTATCATATTTTATTTTTGGTATTTATTTTTGGTTTTCATTTTGTCGCTTTGCCAAAAAAAAAATGAAACTAAAAAAAGATGAAATGTGCTTTCTGCCGTGCACCTTTGTTTATTTCTGTCATTTGTTTTCGGTTGGCAGAAAAGCGTTTAAATCTGCATATGGCTTTATTTTGCATAATTTATATTTCTGTGTATTTAAATAAATCACAATAAAATGTTCGCATGAAATGCTATGAACAAAAATCTAATATGTGTATACAAATTTAGAGAAATTAAGCTGAAAATTGTTTCCTAGAATTTTGTTGAACAATTTAAATTGTTCATGATAAAAGGTTGTTAGCAAAATTAACTTAAAAATTCGTTTAGATTTTATTTCTATGAAGTTCTCTATAAATTTTTAAATGGATTTTACCTGCTAAAATGATTTTATTAAATTCTTAATCATAACAAATTTGTTTGTTATGAACACTTTTCGAAATTTTCTTTTTTTTTTAAATTTAATTCCATCAACATTTGCCATAAATAGTTTTCAAATAAATGTTATTAGTTATTTCGCCCTCTTTCTCCCCCTCTCTCCCTCTCTCTCCCTCTCTCTATCTCTCTCTCTGACAATTTAGAAATATTTGAAACTTGTTCAGAGTGTCGGTTTAATTTTTACATGTGCGCTACTAAAGACTTTACACACAACAAGCCATTTATTCATCCTGCCATGGAGCAGCAGCAGCAGCAACAGCAGCACAAACTAATCGTACTAAATCTCCTGCTCCAACATCATTCATCATCATAATTTCAGAATTTACCACTTAAGTAAAATGTTTTGATACCTGTGCTCTTTCACACACACACACATACACACAATCGCAATCACATAACTAACCGCCCACGCCACGCCACACCCACTTTGCCACACCACACACAGACACCCGTTGGCAAGCTGCAGATGTGTTGGCACAAAGAGTGATGCCATGGCATGGCAAGGCATGCCGTAAAGCGTAGCGGCTGCTAACTACGGGCAATAATTTCTCCATTGACCTAAAATGGATTTGGATTTTTCACAGATGAATTTTTGCACACGGCTACAAATACGTGAATACTCGGTACACAAGAAAAACACAACAACAACAACATAAAATAACGAAAATTCCAATAAATTGTATTTTAAGGCTTGAAATTGTTTAAGTGGTGTAGTTGAAGTTGATTTTTTCTTATATTTTGAGTTATTCATTGGGTTAATATTTCTGAAAGAACATTTTTGTTGGTTTTTTGAGCAACTATTAACATTTTATTAAAATACACTTACTATAATTTCAAATTTGACTTTTCAAGAAAATTACATTTACATGCTGCAATGTTAAGTTAACATGATAGATTGTTATTTTAACATTACACACTGAAGGTTAATTTTAACATTGCATATTATATAAATTCAAAAATTCAAACGTTTTTGGATTAGTTGTCTTCATTGCTTACAGGACCACCTTGACCACTGTCATCAGTTGGGTACGAGCTTTTTCTTTGTTTATCTCTTGAATACTTTTGGTCTTTCATGCATTTATTCTTGTTTAATCGACGCTTAAATTTTTCCGATAAATTTTTGCGTTATGCAAAAAGCAAAAATATTTCTTGATGCCTATACCGAGCGGATTAACTAAGGGGCAGGAGGGTAGTAGGCGCCATTTATAACTAAGGATACTGGCTTCAAAGCTGACTGCAAAGTGCGATATTTTGTTGTTTCTGCTGCTCCTGCTGCTGCTGCTCTTGCTCGCGCTGTTAAGCATGAGGTTATGATGGAACTGCTGTTGTTGTATTTTTATACCTACTGTTGTTGTTGTTTTTTGTTCATTTGCGCTCCTTTTACGCTCGTCGGATGCTGAAGACAACAGCAGCGATGCCAAAAGTCTTTGCCTTTGGAATTTATAATGAAAAATTTGTCTTCTTGAGCTGAACGCTTTATTGGAAATTTGTTTCTTTTCATTTTTTGTTATTTTTATATTTTTTAAATGTTTGTTGTTGTTCTTTTTGCACAAAAAGTATTTATGAAGTATTTAGTAGTTGGGCACATATTGTGCGCTTCCGGCTAAAATTAAAGATGAAAAGATGCTCTCGACTCGCTTTAATCAAATTAAGGAGCAAGAAGCGCAAAAGCTCAGCAGCGAATTCAATTAGTCTCTAACAGAAAACAGATTTATACTTTTTTGTTGTTGTTAATTATTTGCTTAAAAATTCCATTCAAATTAAAATTTTAAAATAACAAATTTTCATTAGTGGAAAAAAGTCTTATTAATTTGATTTAAAGTTATAAAATTGTTAAAAGCGAAATAATTTATTTAAATTTAATTAACGTGTTGACATATTGAAAACGTGTTATTGTAAACAATTTAGTTTTTGTTGTTGTTGTGCAAAAGTGCGCTCAACGAGCATATTAAACAAAAAAGTTGTTCTTACGACGGGTATTAAGTGTTCTTACATTTGTTTACAAATTAAAGTTGTGCGACAGCATTGAAATGGAAGCGCCGCTCTGGCACTGGCACTGGCACTGTGACAGGCGTCAAGTCGAGCACGGTTCAAAGGTTCGTTATCGCTGACCGATTTCTGTGGCCGATAACAAACCTTGGCAATTGAATAAATCATTTTTATGTATTATATTAACAAATGTATTGCAAATGTTTTGCACATATTTCATGAATTTCTTCTGGCATCAGTGTAAATTAAAAAAAAAAAATGTTTCAAGCTTTTCGTTTTTAATAGTGCAGGATCGAAGAGGTTAAATAAGTATTCTCCTTTGAGTGAAGCCAACGTGCGCAAATGTGAACGCTTCGATTTGACATACGCCGCCACAACCAACAAAAGTTAAAATTTAATGCGACGACACATTTGTCTTTCACATTCCCTGCCCCCCTCCCCTCTCCTCTCCAGCTTTTGGTTGTGTTTATTTTTAGGCAGTGCCAAATGAATTTCAAATAAACTCAAAAGTCGCGCATTTTGAACGATTGGCAATATTGATTAAATCGCGCGCGGCTGAGGGAATTTTTAATTGCGAACTCAGCACGTGTCGGATTTAAATAAAATATTCACAATTATTGTGTGCCATGGCTTTGTTTGTATCGTACACTCAAACGAAAATGTTTAGTATGAAGGGAAGATATTTGAAATTGTCGTCGAATTTTATAAACGCTCTGGACTTAGATTGGCCCATGAGCGGCCGCCATACTTACCTTATATCTTGTGAAATTACATGCGAAATGTTAAATTTACATTGCAAGCATGTCAATTGTTGATTTAAACAAATTTTTATTAAAATAGCTTTTACATTCTTTAAAGTTGACGTTTAAATACTTTATTATAATTTTATATATCATTTAAAAGTGTTTTATACCAAGTAATTATTTTTCTCGTTATTGGCCTAAATGCCCTGTTATTATTTTAAGTGTTAAATTAAAAATGTCCCTTGTCCCAACTACTTGAAGGTTCAAGTTTCAGAAAAAACAAAATTAATTGTTATATTTTTGTATTTATCGTTTTGCTAAAAAGTATTTAATACTTAGTTTATAAATAAAAAAATAAGTTAAACAGTCAAAAATGTTAATTTACTTTTGTTGTGGTTAATTAGCTACGCGTGTGTGCCTGTTTGTTCGCTTACTAATTACAAAAACAAAACCAAAAGCAACACAAAACAAATAAACAATACAAAAAAAGAAAACTGTCATTTGGTATTTAAAATTTATGTCATTTCAACTGTTCACACGTACGTACTGTAATTGTATATACACACATATATATATATATATATATATATATTTTTAGCCAAGTTTAAACTCATGTGCCTACACACACAAACAAACTGTGTATGGCACAGTGAAGGTGTACAAAGGGTAGGAGGGGGGGGGGAGGTCGTTTAAAACTGTTATTGTTTAATGTTGCTTAATGGCTTAAAAGGCTGAACAATCGATCGTATTGACAAATCATTTAGGCGCAGTTTGTACTCAATTTTGTTGTTGTTATTTTATGTTGTTGTTGTTGCTTTTGTTGCTATTGTTGTTGTTGCTTTTTTGTATGCCATCCTAGCTGCATATGGTTTATTGTTGATTTTGCTAATTGCAATTGGTTTAGCGTTAAATTTTGCCTTGTGTCCGTCCATCTGAATGCCTGTATGTCTGTCTGTCTGTCTGTCTGTCTGTCTGTCTGTCTGTCTGCCTGACAATAATAATAAATTTTTGAGTTTATTTGAGTTGAATAAAGTTTTTTCTAAACTTATAATACTCATATAAACTTGTACTCATTTAAACTTGTAGCCATTGTATTTTAATAGTCTTATAAATTTGTAAATAACATTTTATAAACGAACTTTTCTTGTTTTTAATGTGCTTTTTTAACTGAAAAATTGAGATGCCAAAATTGAATAAAACGAAAAAAGTTTTTGAATTTCTTATTAAAATTGCTGACCACGATTTATTAACCCTTAACCCTTGTGCGTTGAATTTTCCTGATGAGCACCTCGTAATCCTTTTTTGTATTATATGAAAAATTCAAACAGCTGATTTACGAATTATGAATTTGTTAGGTAGTCGAGGTTTTACGTGGTAAAAATTGGATGAAATGACGACGTTGCGTAGAATTCGACTTAAAAAGCACCTGTTAAACATTTTGTACAAAAAATATAAACAGCTGATTTACAAGATATAAATTTATAAAGTAAACTAGATATACGAGGGAAATATGAGCTACGATAAGTATGCTAAATATTATGCACTTTGCTTTAAACTGCATTTATCTGACTGACTTGCACTGTACTCGAGCAGATAAAATAAACGTTTATGCTGAGCTTTGCATTTGTCAGGCTCAAGTCAATTATTTAAAAAAATGATAAAATGGAGTTTAAAGATGAATGAGCATTTTTCAATTGGTCTATTAACACATTTCGTTCTTCTTCTTCTCAATTTTATGGCATATTTTCGGAAAAATTAAATCAAGCCTTGACATTAATTAAAAATATTCAAAAAATTCACCCAGAAAATTAAATTTTACACGAGTTTTGTTAATACACGCGCTGTGAAAATATTCTTTTGATTTTTTTATTGTTTCTTTTTGTTGCTGTTGTTGTTTTTGCTGTTGTTGTTGTTTTTGTACTTTTTTGCGAAAGAAGCATTTTTATTTGTAATCCACGGTAATTATCTTTCAGTGAGAGAATATCGCATTAAAAGCACAGTACAACAACTGAAAAAAAAATACAAACAAAAAGTGCAACAAAAAAACGTGAAAAAAACATACTTAGCAGAGCAGGAGACGGAGAAGGAGGAGGAGGAGGAAGAGGTGAAGGGACGAGTTAATAATAAAAGTATAATATTTAAAGCTCATTTTCATTTTCTCGTGGAAAAAAAAACAATGAAATTGCGTGCGAGTAAAACGGCAACAATAACAGTAACAATAACAAATTGTTGACTCAGGGAATACAACAATGAAGCGACGGACAGACAGGCAGACGGACATGAGGAACGGATGAGTGACTTATTTACAATATGGTTCTTTGTTTCATTACTTAGTCATTGTGAAATAAATACAGTAACAACAACAACAACAAAACAAAATAAAATGTTAAAAGTTTTCAAGTTATTATTATCCATATGTTGCGTTTCATCATTATAAGTGCACCTATTTAGCAGGCCATCAATTAAGCTACTGCAAAGAAATTTTTCAAATAAATTTACAAAAGTATGTAAAAAAACATTTTTAATATTAATTAATATCCAAAAGTTTAAACGATTTTAACTATTTAAACCATAGAAATGTTCAGTTATTGTTACCGGTTTAATCGATTAAAGCCGCTCATTTAAAGCGCCTTTCATGCCGCTTTACTGATTTTTTTTAATAATTTTACGTCAAATCGCAAAAAAATTCAAAAATCATTTAAAAATCATTTTTCAAATTAAAAACTTGAAAAAGGTTTTCTTTTGTTATTATTTTCGTGTTCAATGTTCAATGCTAAAACGCTTAGCAAGCAAGCAAGTAAGTAAGCTAGCAAACAAACAAACAAACGTCGATTAGGGTCAAGTCAAAAATAAAAGGTGCCTAAGCTGCTTCAACTGAATTTGGCGCAAGTCTCGGGCATTTTTTACTTCTACTCAATTGTTTTTATATTTCCATTGCAAAAATGCAACGCTGAACTACGCTGAGCTATGCTGAGCTATGCTGAGCAATGCACTGGGTGCAGGCCGCTGCGGTCTGGCTGGCTGCTTTCATCGAAATTCGCAATTGAACTTTTGGCTCGGTGTGACGACGTGCAGAGGAGAAAGCGTTCGTTCATTTCGTACTTATTTGTTTTACTGTATGTATATTTTTTGTTTGTTTGTTTGTTTGTTTTTCGTTGTTATTGTGTTCGTTTAGTGTTGGCATCCAAATTGTTGTTTAAACTGTGTTATTATCGTAATGAAAACGTGATTGGCAAAGCAAAAACAAAAAAAAACAAAAAAACCAAAGTTTCAAAAGTCTAGGTTAGTAAAGACTGTTATTAAGCTGCGCTAAATTAGTATGCCAAGAAACTATTAATTTAAAAATCATAAAAAATACCGCTTACTAAATTAGCTTGTTTTTTTTTTGTTAGTGGAGGAAGCGATATTTATTCTTTAAATTTTATGAAAATCTTGTCTGAAAGAAATATTTTCAATTGAGAACTTCACAATAACAGTTCAACATTGAATTAAATAAAATAAAGCTTAAATTTTATCTGCCTGAAAAATAACTGTTAATTAACCTGTTATTTGTGTAGTTATTTTACCGGTTAATTTTTGTGAGACCACCGGGAAAAGATCATTTCTTTGCATATATCCTCGTAATGCACCTTTCATTCCTCCTTAAGGATGTATTTAAAAATTTAACAATAACCGCAGAATGCACCTTACATAGTTATGCCCCAGAAAGGTCATTCCTCTGTAGCAAGTTGCCGCTCGCTTTGCTGCTGTTTGCGGCCCGTGTCAAACTTTTGCTGGGCGCAACTTTTGTCGTTTTCCTTACACAAACGCAGCAGCAGCAACACTTCAAAGCAGCAACGCAGCAAAGTTTCTGCATCAAAGTAGCTTAAATATTTAAACTGGCAACGCCTTTCTTTACGCAGTATCCTCGTCGCGTCGGTAAAGAGGAGCATGCCAGCAATTGTTGCAACTTTACTGCAGTTGTTACTGCTACTGTTGCTACTGTTGCTGCTGCTGCTGGTTCTTATGCTTCTTGTGTTGCCACACTGTTGCTAATTAAGCAGCTTTGTCTGCCATTAAGTAGCTTTTGCTGCTACTGCCACGCCCCACAACCATCCCACAAACAAACATACACACACGCCCACTTGTCCGCCCACTTTGTCTATTTGCGCGTGTACAAGTGTTTCTATTTGTTTTACAAGTTGCCGTGAAGTTGCCGTTGCTGCATTTTATTTCTTTCTTTAGCTGCTGCTGCTTCGTCGTTTCGGCGATGTTTTTGTTGTGACAGCAAGAAGCTGCTTCTTGCCGCATGTCCTTCTGCTGCTGCTCGTTGAAACGCGTAAGCAGCATCTTTACTCTTAACTTTATTTTTTCGCTTGTTTTTCTTTCTTTTTAATGTATTTTTTTTATCTTTTCATTGCGTTTTGTTAATTCGCATTCTGCTCATTAAAAACGCTTCATCGTGTTCTACGGCAGTATGGTGGGCGTTGGGTGTGATGGGCGTGGCAGTTAAACATAGGTGCTGTCAGGATGCTGCGTGCCTGCATCGCAAGTCTTTGGGGCGCTCTTTTACTTCTTTACTTCTTAATTTTGAGTTTGAAGTTTTGTGCTGTCTTCTCCCGTTTCAAGGAGCGTTTAGATTGCAATGAAGTGCTGCAAAATGCATTTGGAAATTTTATTTTTATGGGAGTGTGTGTGTGTGTGCGTGTGTCTGTGGCTCTGCGCGAGGGTGTGCTAATGCGGGGTTAGTGCCCGGACTGTGTGAAGTATAAGTGCGTTTTAACTTGAAGCATCAGTTTGCTCACTGATTTCGAATACGAACTTAAATTTTAAATAATGAAATTTCAAGGAAAAGTGATTTTGTATCTTCTAAAGCTTTTTAGATTCATTTTTGATTAGACTTTACTGCTTTAAGGTTTACATTGAAATTTAAGTTTATAATACAAACATTTTCTGTTCATTTAAATAGAGTGACTTTTTTAATAATAAGTTCTCTTTTTTTTTATTTCAGGTAAGCATCTAATATAAGTCAATTAGAAAGAAAACTTTCCAGTAAGTAACTGAAAACATCAACAAGCTATAAATAAAGCTCAAGGCTAAAATGAATCTGATTTTCTTTCTTTTGTTTACTTTCTCTAAATTCTGTTTATTTAAACGGAAAATAGATTAGATGTGTATGAAGGGTTGTTTGTTTACTGCAAACGTTTCTTTAATGACCCTCGCTGTAATATTTTTGAATACCTAAAAAGTGGGTTTTTATATCAGTAATGCATTCTTTCAAGCATTGTCAAATCTGGTGGTTATATATTATATATATTATAAGAATATTTGGCTGAATTTTGTGCATTGAAAAATATTTCAATATATTTTCAAAATATTTCTGTTCTTTGGGGCGTATGAGTAACATTAATTTTATTTAATAAATTTCCTATAATGGACACAAAAATCAATTATCATCGTAATAAGAAGAGCAACAACAATATCAATTGCAGCACTCAAATGGTCCTAAACAAGAAACAACAACAATAACAACAACAACAAAAGAACCGAATTGACATTAAAATTTGGCAATTATTTTGTTTCTTTCCGTTTTTGCATGTTTCAACAAAAACTTGGCAAGTGTGCGTTGCGTGTTCATTTACGCGCGCGCGTGTGTGTGTGTGTGCTCGTGTTTGTGTGCGTATGTGTTAATTTGCGAATGTAAGTGTGAAGTGCAATAAATTGTTCGCGGCGGCATTGCACCAAAAACGACTGCAAAAAGGCGTGCAAAGACCAAAGAAGACGAAAAAGAAAAACAATAAAACAGAAGAGAAAAACACACACACACACTCACACACACACGAGCAGAGTTAAGTAAAGTAGGGCAACTTCGGTTTTGCGGGCTTTGCGTCGTCGTTTTGCAGATGTCGTTTTTTACGTCGCAATTTTCGGGTTCTTTTTAACTCTTTTATTTTGTTTGTTGGTTGTTTGGTTTTTTTCCTGCCATTTAGTTACCAAAGTATTTTTTCCATTGTTGCTATTTTTTTTTTGTTCGTCTCCTTTTTATTTCGCTCTTACTTTGTGTTCGATTTGTGCCGTCGTTTGGTTTTTCTTTTGGCACTCTCGCGGCGTTCGGTTCCATTTCATTTGCGCCGCCCGTGTCGCTTATCTTTGCTACGCTGCAATTGCCTCATGCTGCTTGTCGTCGCCGTCGCCGTCGTCGCCGTCGCCGCTGCGCTCTGCATGCGACACCAAACCGCGCGATGCATTTTCAAGAAAAACTTTGTTCAAGTATGTTTCGTGCTGAAGTTGTTTTTGTTTTCTATTTTTTTGTTTGTTTGTTTGCCTGCCTGCCTGCCGAGTGCGAATTCTTGTTTGCAACTTTTACCGCGCAACATTTTTGCACTGAATTTATTTGTTTTTATTTTTTGTTGTATTTTTTTCATTCTTCATTTGCAACTTTTGCAATATTTCTTTTAGTTTTGCGTCTCAGCGTTTTCATTCCCTTCCAAGCCGCTTGTTTACAACTTTTTCTCGGGGCCTCTTCTTACTCCTTTGACCGACCGCGCACCCGCAGTTCCGCTTCATTGCCTAAATTCGTGTGGATTTTGTTTTGAGTGCCGCTTGCAATTTCTGTTTGCCCGTAAATACTTTCGCAATCAAATCGGAAATCTTTGAAATTACATTTACTTCTTATTTTTATTTTTATTTGTTTTATTTTCATTTTTTTTATTATTTATGATTTTAATATTGCGAGACATTTTTATTCTTATTTTGAAAAAGTTCCACTTTCGCAACCCATTTATAAAAATAAAAAATAGTAATAATTATCATGATCAACATAACAAGGACATTCACACGATTGCTTTGTTGTTGTTGTTGTTGTTGTTGTTTTGTTGTCAAATAAATTTATTCGCACTGCTACTCTGGAGTGAATTTTAGCGACTTTCATTGTCAACGGCGAAAATTAACGAAAGTATGTGAACAATTTTGCAAAGACAAAACTCGACAACAGCAACAACAATGACGATCGACCAATCGACCAATCGAACGACCGACCGATGGCGACAAGAAAAATCGCAACTGTCAGTCACAGATGTCACGCTCGAAAACCTGTTGGCGGCATGACGCGTTTGCAGGCTGTTGCGACTTTCACAGCAGACAGCAAACGACAGCAGAAGCAAGTTGCAATGCGCCGTCATTTGCCGTCGTTTGCCGTCTGCCGCTCACTTTTAGCCTGGCCGAAACCGCAACCGAATGCGAGATTTCACTTGCTGCAAATTTTGTTGCATTTATCTTTGTTGATTTTGTGTCTTGCTTGTTAAGTGCAAAAAAAAAAAATATGTATAAAACCACCAACAACAACAACAAAACAATTTTATTGACCTTAAAAACATGTTAGTTTGCGTACTGACGTACGTGCAATTTAAATACAACAACAACATCAGCGACATCAACAACAAAAGAGAAACATATGTGTTGCTGGTTTGCGCGTGACAAAGTTATTAAAATTCAAAGGTGAACGCACTGACGGATGCGTTAAGTTGCATACTAACGGGTTAATACACACACACACACAAGTAATCATAAATCAAAATAATTTACTTGCAAGATTTCAGTTTCACAAAAATGATCAACTTCCGTAAAGTTAACCAATGAAAAAATTTTTGCCCTGGGACAGACTCAATTTTCTTTTTGGGTAAAGTACAAATTTTAAAAATTTTAACAATATTTCCTAATAATTTTCATCTTTTGACATGTATGCTTAACTTATTTAATAATGCAGGGTGTTTAGTTCTCAATTTGTAAACAATAGATTCACAAAAATTAGAATTGCTTATGGAGCATTCTTACTTCAATTGCATTTTCTGTTTGCCACCCTTAAGAATATGCAAAATAGCGATTATTAATTGAAACATAATGCAATTTCGTTTCTGAGGCACATTACCTAAAATTTGTTCCAACCGTACACTCAAAGAAAAAAATTGTAATACGTACACAAGTCTAGTTTAACTCGAAATGTTACCCAGGTTAAATGCGGTCCAACATTGTTTGATAATTCAACTAACACTTTGACCTTTTATTATTATATTTCCTTAAACAAAATCTTTAATTTAATAATTTTCGCACATCAAATTTTTACATTAAAACAGAATTTGTGCGAACTGGTCAAACAAAGAGGAACATAAAAATCTGGACACAAAAAGTCGCAACGATTTTGTGGCGGTTGCACTTAGTATTTAATGCCGCATTCGGTTAGTTATTGTTATTGTTGTTGCTGTTGCTTTTGTTGTTGGTTTTTAGTGCTATGACTTTGTGGCTAGCACGCCTCTGTGTGTGTGTGTGTTTATTTATTTTAGTGTGTGTGTGCACGCGCATTTAATGCTTTGTTTACAAACATTATTTTAGTATTTGCCTAATGAGGCCACAAAAGCGGCCAAATGCGAAATCGTTAATTTTTGAGTTGGCTTTTCGCAGTGATTTAAGCGCTCTTCGACTGCCGCTCATTGTGTGTGGGAAACCGTTTTGCGGGTGGGCGGCACTCATTAAAAATTATTGCAGACATTTGACATGTTTGTGTATATACAATACAAAAACAAAAATCAAATTATAAACCAGCGACAAATTATAAACACGATTTTTATACACTGTAAAATATTTGATTTGATTTTTGTTTATTCTCTGCTAGTTAAGTGAATCAATTTTGTATGTATGTATGTAGGTATGTATTTATTTAAATATATTCTTTTGTTGACAAAATGCCAACGAACTCAGCGCACAGATGCCAAAATCCGCAAATGCACTTCCTTGACGCTATGCTTATTTATTTTTATTTTATATATGTGTGAGTGTGCGTGCGTGTGTTTATGTTGTTGCTTTAAATTAATTGAGTTAAAATATGTATTCTATACGCATTCATTCATACAAAATACACACAAACACACACACACACACGGCGTCATTGTAATAAATGTCGTTTTTGACAGTGAACTTGAGAACTTGAATTTATGAGTCAAAAATTTTTGTTTGAGCAATTTTGAATGATTTGTTTCTTCTTTGCTTTTTTTTTGTTTGTTTGTTTGTTTTGTATTAAATTTTTACGGGTCAAATGAAAGTGTCAATGCCATTTGGTGTTGTAGTTGTTGTTGTTGCAATTTAAAACAACTACCTACTGACATCGTGTACAAAGTTTAACTGCCTTTGGCAATATATTTGATTAGAAAACTCAGATTTTGTATTGCAAATAAATGTAATTATTCTGATTTTTTGTGAGATATAAATTTTTAAAATTAAAATCGTATTTTTATACGACTACGCAGTAATTAAAAATCCTCAAGTCGTTAACGACTTTGATTTAGTGCATTATTTTTTTTTTTGGAAAATTTTTGGCGCAAGCTTGTTAAACTCGCTTATTGATTATTTGTATTTCCTCAACAAACTGCATTAACTTATAGCTGAGAATATTTCAACTACGACTTATTTTTAATATTTGAAGTCATTAACGACTTTCGCAATTGAACTGAGAATTCCAAAATGATTTACTTGTTATAAATTCGATTGCTTTTATTGACTTTTAAAAATTTCCGACGATATTTTCCGCTTAATCGTAGCAGTGGTGCGAACATGCTCTGGTCCATTCATTGCTGAAATTGTTACAAGCGTTTCAGATTGATACTGCTGCCGCTGCCGCTGCTGTTGCTGCTGTTGCTGCTGCTGTTGCTGACAAACAGTTGAGTCGTCAGCTGGACAAAATTTCTGGGCATACATCAGAATCGTGGCGGTATCATTTAAATACGTTTCAGTTGCGATGGCGGCATTCAAATTGGCCAGTAAACCAGCCGCAGCGAGTATGACGCATATCAGTGCTAAAAATAAAATTCACACTTTGCATTAGCAAATGTTTGTTTGTATTCGAAAATAATTACAAATCAGCACTCTACCGAATTTAGAACCGCCAATCGAAGTTGAGCAATGCGAAATCATTTTCGATTAATTATCCCGAAGTCTAAATTAAATTCGACGAACTTTTAACTATGAGTACCACTTTTCGACTGGTTGGAAATTCTGTTTCAAATTTTAAACGATATCATTAAATTCTGTTTAAGCTTAACTTAGCACTTAAAAAAAATGGTATTTAATTAGCTTTAACAGTTGGTTATACTCAGCGTTGAACTAAATCAATATTTGGATGACTTTAAAATTACAGGCTGATTGTTTTTCATTTAGAATAAGAAGTAATTTTAGTGTTTAATTTTTAAACTGCTTAGTTCGATTTGCTTGTACCAATTTTTCACTACCAAGCGGAGTTTTTAATTCTTATTCGTAATAAATATTTGCTCAAACAAGAGTTTAAATATTTTTAGCAAATTTGTTTGACATTGAAAAGAAAATGAGATTTTCTGCTCAATTTAACTTTTTCATAAGGAATTTTTCAAATCTGAAGAGTTCAGAAATAATTTTATATTACGGAAATGTATAATTTATAGTATTAAAGTTTGCCGTACCCTGTATAGCACCGACATTTAAAAATAATGTTAGTCCATATATACTCGTACTTTTATACTTATGTATCTATCCATTATCATTTGATATCTTAAAATTTGCACAGTTCGGCTCGTTTGGAACATTTGTGCAAATATCACTTTTGTTGAAGATATTTTTTCCTTAATAATTTCGATGAAGTGAAATTTGTTATATAATTAAAGCTAGTAAAAAATAAAATAAAAAACTCTTGAAATTATGACAAAGATCACAACAAAATTTAAAACAGATTTGTGCGCATTATTTAAATTAATTGAAACTTTTAAAATTGTTATTAACAACTTTCAATCACTTTTCCTATGATTTGGTCTAATGAAAATGTTTCTGGTATGCCTTCAAGTGAAAAATGAAATATTTGGAAATGAATTTAAAATGCAGTTTCCATTGGAGCCATATCCGGAACGGTCAAAAACATTCGAGAAACAGTTTCAGTACTGTTTGCGGCAGCAGCGGCAGCGGCTACTTTATCCATAGAAGCACCAAATGGTACGGCTATAGATGCGCCAACTATTAACATGCAGACTGTAAAGTTAAAAAAAATGATTAGAAATATTTCTTAAGCTATTTTATATATATTCCATAAAATCGGTTTATTGAAAAATCTTTACTTACCAATGCAAAGCAGAGCTAAACGCCGTAATAACATTTTGACTGCTAACTTTTTAACTATTAACTTGGTTAACTTCCCTTTGGTTATGATTTTAGAGACGATTTTGCTGCCCTACTGCGGTATTTATAGTCGCTTAATGCAAGGTCTGCTTCAATTTTTGGCCTTTGAAGTTTTTCGACATTACTGACAATTAATCTATTGTTTTAGCCAGGGATGTAAAACTACTTTTTAAATTTAATAAGCACGATTAAAGGTTCTTTTCTTAAGTTCTTTTCGTTAAGTTGTCATTCAAAAATGTTGGCTTATTTAGAATTTTAAATATTCAATAAGTTTTGTTTATCCCTTGTGCTAACATTGAAAAATCCAATTAATAAAAAACAAAACCGAATTTAGCACATCTGCTTTTGAAAAGAATTGTTCAAAGTTACTGTTAATAATATTTCGTACTTCGACAGTAACAAATAACTTATAAAAGCTGTTAATTTTTAGCTGTGCTGTAAATCTGCTTTGATTAAGTTTACACCTGAAAAGCTGTAAAGAATAAAAGCTTCATACATTGTAGCTCTGCCTTATTAAAAAAAAATAAAAGCGGCGTTTAAATTGTACAATTTTGCTTTTAGGCCGCCGTTTTGAGGCAGTTTGGCTGCAGTTACTGGTTGACCTTGAATCTGGTCGTTGAGTTTTAATTGTTTATTGTTATTGTTTTATTTCGCACATTCAAAGGCTTAACTCAATTTAGTGTGTTTTTAATTTTTAATTTTTGTTGTTGCATTATTGTGCTGTTGTTGTTGCCGTTGTTGCTGTTGTAAATCAGTGCTTGTATTTGTTATCTTTTTTGCATTGGAAATTAATTACACATCGTGCTCAAATGCTAATTTCACACTCAACTCAATAAATTCGAATGGTTATCGAAATCTTGTTTCATTTTTCATTAGCTTTTCTATTTTATTTTTGCTGTTTTTTTAATTCTCCTTTTTTTATAATTTTATCAAATATCAGTATCTGCGATTCGTTATTTGCACCTACTATTTGCCATTTTCTGTTTTTATGTATGGCAATCCTAAAGCTTAACAAATATTGAAATACAAGTGGAAATGCATCAATTAGAAAATAAAAATTGGCAGAAGGCATTCGTGAATTAAATTTGAATAAAATATCTCATTATCGCTCGTATTTAAATAAATCGAACTTGTTCGTTAAGAATTGAAAAAGTTAGCGAATGTAAGATCGAGACAATTCTTAATTTGATTTATTGTTAATAAATTAATTAAGAATTCAAATCGTTAGAAGTGTGGACTTTAATTAAATAATATATATATTTAAAATATACAAAGTATATTCATTATACAACATCAATAAATAATCTTAGGCTTTATAAAAAATACTTTTATTAATTACCTTGTGGTGAATATTAACAGTTAAAATACAAATAACTAACATGTAGTCAATTATTTCTGATTACGCAACTATTTTTAGAGCATTTACTTATACTCAAAACCTTAATTAACTTTTGAAAAATAAACAAAACAGCGTAAAAGATTTATAAATCTATTAAATATATTTCCAACTTTTGAGTTTTTGAAAGCTTTAAAGTTAATTCGGAAACAATTTACAAATTCTGTTGAAATAAAAATTTAGCTTTTGAAAGCTCTTTATGTACCTTTACAAAACTTAAAGCTTTAAGCTTTTCGAAATAACCGTAATAGACTTTTGATCATGCACTGCACGGTCAAAATTAAAGTAAAACCATTTGTTGTTATTCGACGGCATTCCGCTCCGAAAGTTAACCTTGTCAACTTGAAATCTTAAACAGTCAAAAATTAATCGAATTCAGCGCAATACCGAGCGAGCAGTGCATTTCGTTATTCATGGCCCGCCGCAATCAAAAATCGATTAATTAAAATTTTACAGCCTTTTTATAAACAAAACAAAAGTAGAAAAAAAACAACAACAATGCCTGCATTAATTTAAAACGAACGAAAATGTGCACAACAAAAATAAGAAATTAAAATAAAAACAATGTATAAAAGGCTTAAATGTTTTTGTGGTAAAACAAATCGCTGCAGTTATTTTTGGTATTGCGGTAAGCGTTTTTTTCTTCTTCTTCTTTCCGTTTTTTGGTGCGGCGCATTTAATGACATTATTATGCCGCTGGGAGCACACACACACACACGCTCAGTAAAAATACAACAAAAGGAAAACTTAAAAAAAACAAAATTTACTGAAAACTTTTTGAAACGCCAGTCCAGTGTGCCATAAAATGCATGTATGTGTGTGTGTGCGTTTAAACGCGTTTTTATGTGGTCAATGGAAAACAACTCCAAAAATGAATCACATCAAATACCCACAAAATTGTTAGAGAGAACACTCACACATACTCACACGTTTACATATAAATATTATAATAATAAAACATAAATTAGGTTGGCAATTACAAAAATTAAAATGCATAATTTAACAACAACAATAACAACAACAACAACTAAAAATGTTCATTAAAACTTAAAACTATAATTGTAAATTATGGTTTGCTCTTCACGCTGTTGTGAATTTCATGTGGGTCTGTTATTGTTTTTGTTGTTGTTTTCTGTTTTACTAAATTATATTTCCGCTCTGGCATTTGGCCAATAATAAATTTTATATTCGAGAAGTGTATTAAAATTATTTAAAAAACAAACAAATAAACAAACAAATTTGAAAAGTTCATAAAAGTTTAATGCTTGAAAACTTTTATGTCATTCAAATTGCAATTACAGATAAACTATAGACAGATAGATAGATAGATAGATAGATAGATAGATAGATAGATAGATAGATAGATAGATAGATAGATAGATAGATTGTTAGATAGATTGTTAGATAGATAGATAGATAGATAGATAGATAGATAGATAGATAGATAGATAAATAGATAGATAGATAGATAGATAGATACATAGATAGATAGATAGATAGATAGATAGATAGATAGATAGATATATAGATAGATAGATAGATAGATAGATAGATAGATAGATAGATAGATAGATAGATAGATAGATAGATAGATAGATAGATAGATATATAGATAGATAGATAGATAGATAGATAGATAGATAGATAGATAGATAGATAGATAGATAGATAGATAGATAGATAGAAAGATTGTTAGATAGATAGATAGATAGATAGATAGATAGATAGATAGATAAACAGATAGATAAACAGATAGATAAACAGATAGATAAACAGATACATATAACTACATGTTATATAGACCGATAAATTAACAAATTTAGTATTAAATTTTGGTCTTTATTTTTGTATTAAAAAGAAAATATTTCCACTTATGGCATTCAAAATACTTAAATCCATACATACACACATAACGAATAATACTTTTATCGTGTGTGTGTGTGTGTGTGTGTATGTTTGCGAGTGTGATGACGAAGCGATTTCTTAATGGAATTTTTATTTTCGCCACAAAAATATTTTCACATGAAAAATCCGAACCACTTCTACCATATCCACCAGATACTTGCACTTACACATACCTAAACATGTTGACTGACTGTCTGTCAGTCTGTCTACGGAAGCGGAAGCAGAACTCCGACAATAACACAACACACAAATGACGGCTACAAAAATAAGAAATAACAAAAAAAGAAAGAAAAAAGAAAATAGTTATAATAAAATAATAATAATAAGTTGAAAGGAAATGCCATCAGAAGCAAAAAGCAGAATTCTAAATGCAAATTGAAAATTCAATTGGAATTCCACGGCGGCAACAATATGCACAGACATAGCGCAACGTATAGTACACATGCAGACGCGCACATGGAAACACACCCACACACACACTTCCGGTTGGCATTGTTTTAGTTTCGCAATGGCACAGAGAAAAACCTTAGCGCCGAGCAGTATGCAATGACATTAGTCGGTTGCGTACTTATATAGTATTTGCTTTAGGCCGGTTTTGATATACCAATAAAGAAAAATGCAAGATATTTCGAATATTTAAACTTTTATTTATTACTTTATAAAAAATAAAATAAAATAATTTATTTTATTACAAATTTCATTAAAATTTGTTTGATAACAAATTTTTATTTAATAATTTGTTTACGAACTTTTCCAAACAAAGTTTTTGCTATGCCAAGCAAGTCTGACGTATTTTGCAGTCTGTCGACAGGAAGCGGAAGTGACATATGTTTTTTTCACATTTGCATGTGGAACTTCAGCAGATCGAGCTACAAACAAAACAAAAAAAAGTTAAAAGTCGGGGAATGCACTTTTGAGGCGAAAACAGAAGCAGAAAACTTATGTGAAAAATTGCAAAAACAAAACTTACGCTTGCAATATTGAGGCTGCTCAAAAAAAGTCGACACACGCGGGCTTTATAACATAATTTGATAAAGCATATTTGGAATTTTAAAAGAGATTTTTTTTACAATTATTTAACGCCGTTGTACATATGTACACATTAACTGCATATGTATGTTGTAATTTTTTCTACTTTTGATTGTTGACAAAAAAGAAAAAGCACATTACACATTACAAAAAAAAAAAACCGAAATCCCATTAATTTCGGACATGTGGAATTGTGCCAACAAATCCCGCAAGTATTTTCGGCTTAAATGTAATAAATAAATTTTTGAACACGCCGGACACTTGACCGCCGCATTTCTGCGGCGAGCATTTTAATTATGCTTTGACAAAACCAGAATAAAAATTAATGTACAATAAAAAACCGAAATTAAAATAAATATTTTTGTAATAAATTAAATGCAACGCTGGATTGCAGCTGCATTTAACGTCGCTTTGACGCTGACAGATATGTCAGTCAATACCGCGTTAATGCATTGCGGCCTTTGTAATGCATTTTTGTGATTTTGGTCAGCAGACTATCAAAGCCCGTCCGTCCGTCCGCCCGCTTCAATTAATGACATTTGAATAAGCGCTTTTTTGCGATTGAATTTCGTGATTGAATTTAAAATTGCATTGAGCATTTGTATTGCCAACAATTCATTGGCAATACTAATAAAATTAAACAAATAATAAGGCTAAAATTATCACTCATACACTTGCAATTTGCAACTGTATAAAATATTTAAAATAAACAAATAATGTTAGTAACATTTTCACATGCGAATTTTCTAGTTTTATATGTTCCACGTTTGAACACACACAAAGTTTGCAGTGTGCCAGTACAAAAACAACGAATAAGGTAACAATCGAATGTGGAGCTGCCCAAAGCGAAATGAAACAAGCAAAATGTCAGTTTTAGCTTATTTTTGTTAAACATTTTTACTGCAATTTCTTTGTTCGTCCAAAATGCCAAAAATGAAATAAAAACATTTGCACTCATTTCGCGGAATTGTACAACAACAACAGCAGCAGCGCAGCAGCAGCAGTAACAGCAACAGTCAAACTTTATTTCGTTTCCTCTTCCGTTTTTCGTTTTTCTTGCAGTTTATGTTCTTGTTTTTGTTTTTTGTAAACTTAATCAAGCGTTTTCTGCATTTGGCCGTAACGAAAAAGTTGTGTGTGCAAAATTGTTGATGTTTGTGTAGCGGCCAGAGTTGCCAAAGTATTGCGCGCTGTTACTGCGATTTTTATGCGTCCCCAAAGAGTTGCAGAAGTCTGCTACTACTACAAGCAAGAAAGAAAGCAAGCAAGCCATAACAGTTATGACTGCGAGCAAGATCGTAAAAATTATTTTAAAAAAATCTGCACATGCACTTTAATTTAGAAGATACAAATTTGCTCAAGTCTTACAAGAGCTTTTACTTATCTGAGACGCTGCAAAAATTTCGCTTTTGATTAAAGTCGATGTAAAGTTTTTAGCGATTAGAAGTTATGATTGTCTTAATACTAACTAAAGAAGGAAATTAATTTTAAATGAAAAGTATTAAATTTAAACGTCAAACAAGCAAATAATAGTAGCATTAATTTAAGCTCGTTTTTGCCTCGTTAACCTCAGAAACCTTACACATTTAAAACTCATAAATCAGCTGTTTTTACTTTGAATACCACGTTTACTTTACAAATTTATTAATATATTTATTTTTAATATTTTGTAATACTTTGTTTCGTTTGCTTTTATTTGTTCGCTCTACACTATTCTACGAAAAAAGTGCATTTATCATTTTGACATATCATCGAAACCAACACATGCACAGCACATTTTCCCATTTTCCACTAAATTAAATAGTTTAACATTATTCTCCGACAAACCAAACCAAACAAAAGAAAACGAAGCAAAACAAAACAAAAAACCGAAATGCTAATTTCTTGCACAATAATTACAAGGATATTCGCTTCCGTTTGAACACTTTGTTGGCTGTTTTCCCACTCCGCCAAAATACAACTCTGTGTGCATGAATTAATTTTGAACAATGAAACCCATACGTCTGCTTTTTACCTAAATTCACTGCCGCTTTTTTCGGCTACGTTTACTGCGCGTTCTTTGTGCAAACATACGAGTGTGTGTGTGTGTATGATCATGTTTCTGTTTGAGTGTGTGTTTTTTTTCATACTGTTTGCTTTTGTAAATGTTAGTTCGAAAAAAAGTTAAAGGCAGCTTGGCCATGTCTGTACTTTCCGTCCTGCTTGCGTCCTTGCGGTATGTGGACGTTTTCGTAGTCATCGTTTGTGGTTTTTGGTTTTTACTTCGCGCGTGAAATTCAATTTTCTATGCTCACTGACCTAACACACTCACACACACACCCACCAATTTACACATACATGCAGGCAAGCAGACGCTTTAAATGCATTTTCTGTGTTCGTGCTCATTTTTCGGAAAATATGCTTGATCACAAAATATGAGATCACAAAAAAATTTTACAGTCTGCTTTGTTCTTTCTTTTTGTGGCTTTGAGACATTCTCTACATTAAAAACGCGTCTTTGGATTATGGAAAAATGTTTGCCTCTTCGCAACAACTTTTTGGAAAAACCAAAAAATTTAAATTTCAGAGTAACTACGTCGGGAAATGCACACGACTTTCTGAAATCAAAAAATTTCTAGTAACCGATTTTTCTAAATTTAAAGAGTTATTCGCTGTTTTTTATTTCAATTATGTCTTTTTCAATGTTTCAGATTTAGGCTTCAATAGATTCCTTATAAATGTCTTCTAGCAAATTTTCACCTGTGACCCAGCGTTGATATACCAGGAACTTTTTAAAAATCGCTAAGCAAAGTAATTTAAATAATCAAACCTTTTATATACACAAAGTTACCAATTTTTTTCGAGCATTACCTAATTGTTTTCTATTGAGTGTCTGTGCACAAAGTGGCTCATCATAATAACATATATATGTATGTATGTATGCAAATACTCGTACATTTGTTTGTGTGTGCCTTAAATAGCGTACTTTGTAAAATTAAACGCATACAAAACAAACAAACAAGCGAACAAGCGAACACACACTGAACTGAATTTACATAAATACTCGTACATGTTGAGCATATTGTTGTTACAACAAAAGCAAAACATCAACAACAAAATAATAATCTAGAAATATGTGCAACAGTATGCGTGTTTTTTTTACTGTTGCATTGTGGTGATTTTTTTCTCTATTGAATCTACGAGTAAGTGCCTAGAGCACATGATAAACGCTCAGTGTTAAAATGGACATATATATACGTATATAACAGTAAAAAATCAATTAAAAACAACAATTGGTAAAATTGTTTAAGATTTGATATGTTATAAATATATCTAATTTATTGCAATACGTTAAAGCTTTCTCATTTGGCTATAACAAAGACGGTTACTTTCCGCTTAAAATAAAAAATTTGACTACTTTTTGAGTTCTTCGAATAATGCATATTTGTATGCGTTTGTGCTCGTTAGAGTATTCGTTTGGGTGTTACATACATTGTACATAATACGAGTGGTATAACCTTGTTTAATATTGACATTAATCAGAAAGGCAATGCACATGTCAATTAACAGGCACCACTGAATTTTGTCTATTGTGTAACGCTGCGTATGTGTGACATTTAATTGGTATTAAATGTTACGTATATGTCCCGGGGGGTTAAACCAATATTGAGCTTGATTTGTATTTTGCCATTTTGACATTTCATATTATTGTATGGAAATGATTCTACGAAATTGTATATTTATGCATACATAACTAATGTAAAAAATCACACACACACACTCACACAAAAACAATTTCATTTGATTTTTTTCTAAAATGTAATTAAATACGTTTTAATTGAATTTGATTTTCAATTAAATGTCGTTATTTAAATTAAATAAAATAAAAATGATTTCAGCGCTATTGATCACATATTTATAATAATTTTCTTTAATTGTTACCATATGGTAACCAATCCAAGCAATTGCAACCGACAGCATAAATTATTTTCATTATTGATTTTTAAATATTTTCGTTAATGTTTAAAAAAAACTTTTCTTTTATATACCGACACATTAAACACGCTATTTTCTTTCTTCTTTTCAATTACTCTCAATTAAGGTTACCATATGGTAACTAATGGTTATTAGGTAGAACCGCAAATTTATGTAAGATAATTTTATTGTATGTAAACATAAAAAGTGAAATTAAATAACATAACAAAAATATTATCAACTTTGGACATTTTTAAAATTTTTAATAATTCTTCTCTTTGGATGTGACCATTTGGTAAATAAAAAATGGCGCTTAATCACAAGTTTACACATTGAAAGAATATGACATTTATTTCGCTGCTTCAACATCTGTTCGTGCGACAAATCCTTTTTTCGCGCCATTTACATGCAGTCAACTAGGCGAAAATTGGCGCTAATAACACGAGCCGTGTCCCATTGCGACCATTTAGCAACGGCGACCGTGCCCGAAATTTACTGCGCGGCGCAGCGCAGCGCAGCGTAATAAATTCAGCGCCGCGCCATACCTACGGAGAAAATCGAACAGAAAAAAAATTGTTGTATAAATTTTATAGCGCAGAGAAATTACATGGTATTTGGCATTGTAATGCGCGCATGATCGATATCGTCGCCAAGCCAAGCCATGCCAAATCCGTGCCCAAATTCCCGCGAGTGCAATTTTTGGGGGCAGTGCGGACTTAATTGACACATAGTGCGCTGCGCCGAGCTGTGCGCCGAATTCAATTAAGCGCATTTGCGACATTTTTCATTCCGGTCGCGCGGTGGCAACGCGTTTGTATATGTGTGCCTGTGTGAGTGTGTGTGTATGTGTGCCATTTAATTTTTCCTATTTAATTACTTTTGCTTTTTGTTGTTACTCTCGCCTTAATTGTCCTTTTTAATTTGATTATCTTTAATTCTCTGTCTTTTGTTTCGTTGCAGGTATGTCCCATAAAATCCGCATTTTAAGTGACCATAAGACTCAGCTGTGATGTTAAGTAAATTAATTATGTTTATTATTAAGTTTGGCGTTGCACAATTTTAGTAGACGATAACATTTTGCTGCTATTTGTTACTAATAGATTTTGCTTTTATATTGATTATACAAATTTATCAAAGTCTCCATAAAAGTAAACCCTCCCACTTATAAATAAATTGTTTATTAATGCATACAAAAGAGGGCGTAACATTTTTAAACAATTTAAATTTGCAATTTTAAACATGGTTGTAGGTAAATTAATTGAATAACAAAAAAAAAATCGAATTTATTAATAATTGATTTGAATTTTTCTAATGCAAATTTATCTTCCATTTAATGTATGCCAAAGTTACGCCTTTTTGTTGCTGTTATTAAATTGCTAATAAGTTTTTCTAATATGAAATTTACTAAAGAAATAAGAAATAAATTTAAACAAAAAGTTTTGAAAAATTATAATCGTATTAACAAAGTTTTGGCATGCAATCTAAATAATAAAGCAAACTATTCAAAGTATACTTTTAGGTGCAAATGAGCGACAATTTTGCCACTCGAACAATACAAAAACTTCCTTAATAAGGCTAAATTGAGGCCACGATTTAGACATAATTACAAACATAACAAATTCATGAGAATAAGAAGAACAACAAAATTTAGTTTAATTGCAAATATTTGCCAAATAATGACGTGCCTCAAAGCCGCAAAGTGCCTCCTTGAAAGAAAGACAGAAAGAAAACGACGCAACACAAAAGGAAGAAATAAAGAAAGAAAAACAACTTCCTGTAATTTGACATAAAAAACCAAAGCGTCAATGCCAAGGCAACCAATACCAAAGCACCACACAAACAAACGCAATTCAATTGAGTGTGTGTGTGTGTGTGTGTGTGTGTGTGTGTGTGTGTGTGAGGAGACATTTTTGCTTGGTGTGCTGGTTTACGTATTTTGACAACTGAATTAAGTCATCGGAAAAACAAAAGAAAATAAAAATAAAAAAATAAATAAAAGAATACACCACAAGCAGCAGAGTTGCGCCGCAAGATAATAACAACGAAATGCCAGCAGCACAAACACAAACACACACACAAACACACACAAACACGCAATTGTACCTTTGTCAAGGACAATAAATAAAATGAAATTCCAGAAAATTGCATTTAATAAATTGAAAAATGTGAAATATGTCATTTCATCAAACAACAACGACAACAACAATAACAACAACAACTTGTATTTTTGTCATTATGTTCATTTGCTGGAATTTAAAAGACTTTAAGTCAAAAATTTATATTTTCTCGTTTTCTTGTGCTTTTAACCATTTACATTGCATACTTTAAGGATTATTTGTAAATTAATTTGTCAAAATGCGGTTGCCCTAAAAATGTTTAAAAGTTTGAATTATTAAACAAAAGAACATATTTAATTTAAATATTCATTGAATTTATTTATTCTGTGTTTTGTTTAAGCCTTTGGCAGCATGTTTCATTACTATAAATTTTGTCAATTATGCCTAAAAGTATGCAATGAAATGTGTAGATTTATGTATATGAAACAATGATTTTAAATCTTCAATTAGATCGTTTTAATTGCAAAAAGTGCCGAGTCGATTCTTTTAAATCTCCTCAAATTTTAATCATAAGCGTCTAAGTCGAAAATTTTTTAATTTACCTAATCCTTTAATGACTGCTCAATGCTCAGTTCTGAGTATTTTCACTCTTGTGTTTACTTCTTATGCTTGCGCCAAAGTAAGCGTATTTCACTAAAAGTCAAACCGCATATATGCTTAAATCTGCAAATTCGTATCATTTGGCTAATTTGTTAGCTTGGCCAAAGACTAAGCAGAAGTTTTTTGGTTTTATGGTTTGAGTGATTATTTAAAGCAGCCAACGACGACGCTTGTCAGAGCGCATTTACACTCATACATGTATGCACACACAAACATAAAAATATATACATATGGTTGTGTACACATATAAATATGTTAGACTGGTTTTATCTGCGTCGAGCATCAAATTGCAGAATCACATTTTAAAATTAATTTTTCTCAAAACTTCCTGATGTTCTCGAAAACCACTCAAATACGCACATACACACAAATGAGCTCGTACACTCCTTGAAGTGGCTCAATTTCGGCTTCCTTCATTTCTGGTTTACCACAAATATTTTTTTCTTCTGACTTTTATGCATTTGTGTGGTTTGGCCTTTCGCCTGGTCAATTATTTATGCCACCCACAAGCAGCAGAAAGGATTGGCATGCAGGTGCAGCTCCTTCTGCTGTTGCTGCTGCTGTCGTCGTCAGAAAGTATTTGTATGTGTGTGTGTATGTGTGTATATATAAGTAAGTGTACGTGTATTTGGTGTGTTTGTCTTGCTCTGTGTACAACATGTGGTCATAACGTTGACACACCAAATATTGCCTTAGTCTGACATTTTCAGATGGACGATGGGTTTTCGCCGGATTACCCAAATAATTCCGGCAGCTGCTCGTGTACACATATGTACACTGTGTGCGTGTGCACGTGTGTGCGGTGTCTCGTGGCTCCTATATTGGTGAAAAGGATTAGTCACTGCATTACTTTGCCAGTGCATATTAGTTTTTCTTTTTTTAAAGAAAGTTTAATTTCTCAATGAAAGTTTTGCAATTTTAAATCAATTAAATAAATTGAAACACTAAAAGAAACGACTTATTTCATTTTACTAAAGTAAGGAACAAAAGTTAAGCTTTTTAAAGTGTTCTTGTTTTCTGAATTTAACGATTAAAGTCAACTCGATTTGTTGATAAGCTTTTAAATTTTTTCTACCTTTCTAAGAGACTTTTACAAAATAATGTTACAGATTTTTTCAATGTATTTGTTTGTGCAGCTGTAAGCTTAAAAAACGCTTAATTTAAATTTACTTAAACACGAACACGAACATTTCTCCAAGTTGTGGTTGCGGCGCTGACATTTACTCACACAGAGAATTGCATTATTTACTCTGTCCAACTGACTTTTGATATTTTTGTTTTGACAAATTGTTGCTGCATTTGTGTTGACGCATGTGCGTGTGTGTGTTAGTGTTAGTGTTTCAATTTGAACTAGTAAAAAGTAGAGGAGCGCTTACAAAGTTTTGCCCTCATAATGAATTTCAAAAATTTATGAAATTGACTCATTTCAATGAAAGGAAAAACTTTTCACTTGGTTACAAAAGTGATTTTTAAATTAATGCGCTTACAAAAATACTTTTTTTTTAATTACTGTTAAATTTATAAACTAAAATTTTAACTCTTTTGTTTTATTTAATTGCGAACATTTCAAATTTTGTAGCTTTTAAAGTAATTTTCGACCAAACTTTTGTGACTTTTCCTAAGCGAATTTATGATTTTTGTTTTCAGTTTGTGTTGTAGTTAGTTTTCTTGTTGTTGCTGTTGTTGTTGTTGTTATTTGCAATTTAAAATAAGGTCACCGTTTGTAAGTGTTTACTCACAACCAGTTGACAGCAAAATAACTTTTTCGTGTTCTACTTTAGGCGCGCCGAAAGTGTCGACTAAGCCACCAAAATTTGTCCCTTTGGCACAATTTAACATTTCTCGGTATAAAACTAGCAGCAGCCGCAGCAATAACAATAAAAACAACACTAGCAACAAGAACACAACTTTTGTGGTCACTAATGACCACATGCGGTATTTTTCGGCCAAAAGCAATTAGTCGAAATTAGTCCGACATGCTTAAAAGAAGGCTTACGAAAAATGCGAGAGTTCAGAAAGTCACCCGGTATCAGCGCTAAGTACTCGTACCAAGTGTCCAGAGACTGGAAGAGGCAATTAAAAAACTTTAACCTCATGACGGCAATTTACGGAAATGTATTTACAGCTATCGCAATGTTACATTGTAACTGTTTTCGTGTTATTTAGAATGTGTACGAAAGTAAAACAAACTTAAACAAAGCTTTTTATAGTAATTTAATTATATATACAAAATTGGAAAATCAATTTGTAAACGTTTAAACAAATACTTGCAAAACACTTTCTAAATGCTTACAAAGCACTTACTTTTTGTTTATAGGTTTTGTAATCGTTTGAAAATAACTTAACTTATGATTTCTTAATCTTATGCAATTTATCATACATAAACCATTTGTCAGCGTTTAAAAAATGCTTACATAACACTTACTTCAGTAAAGTGTTTCGTAATCGATAAACAACAAATAAATTTTAATTTTTAAATCTTGTGGGTTTCGTTTTTTAAAAAAATTGCAAAACCAATTTAAATGCTTAAAATACCCAACAAACTCTTAAATTAGTTTTTCAAAACATTTTCTTACTTGTCAATATTTTATAATTTCAATATTAAATTTAATATATTTTCCTTCACAAATCTGAACAATGTTTGTATGTACTGCTCTATAAAATAATTAAAAATTTATTCACTCTGTTCATTTACTAAAGTTCAAATTAATTAACCTTGAATTAAAATTAGATTTTCTTGACGAGTTCAGCTGAAGCGTAAATTTTTGCAAATTAACGCTTGCTCTGACTTTTGTTTTTTGTTGTTGTGGGTGCTAGTGTGCAAATTGCACCAAATACACACACACACACATACGAGTACATACACTTGGGCACATGCACTCACTTGATGCAATATTCCAAATGGTGATCCTACACTCATGGACAAATTTTATGACTGAATTTATTTTGAAAGATTTTGAAATTATTCAAAGTAAATTGAATTGAAAACAAAGTTTCAAATAAGTTTGCAAAAAATTTTTGCCAACAATTTAAATATCATTAATAGCAAAACACTTGCAAAAGTAAGCAACAAATAAATGTCACGTTTACTACTTTTCCTTTTGTTAGGTTAATTTAAATTTATTTGCAAGCGGCGCTATTCGCTTGCAGCGTAGTTTAAGTGCTCCACAAATGCTTCAAAGATGTTGTTGTCGATATTTTGTTTACTTTTCTACAATGTAAAGCGAAAAGCGCACATTTCAAAGTTCATAAAGCTGCCAGACCGACCGACTGACCGACTACCTGCCTGCATAAGATGTTTACCAGCTTTCTTAATGCCATCAATTAGTTTATTATGCAATCTAAATGCCGCTTTCGATTCATTCGATTATTTAATAAACGCCAACAAGAAAATTAATGGATTTGTTGTTAGTTAATTGAACGTCGCCGTTTTAACTGTGCGACCTTTAAGTCAATTTTTTAAACGTTTTTTTTTTCTCGAAATTTGTTTAAAATTTTACATTTTACTCAATTTAAAAATTGAAAATTTATTTAATCGAAACATTTTCACAGCATTCGCTCAATTTCATTTACAGTTGAAAAGCGATCAACAAAAAAAAACAGAAAAGGAACTCGACTGTAAAAAAGTTTTCGCCGTGCCGCCCACTGCTACGCCCACTGTGGCAAGTCTCAACAGCGCCAAAGTTTAACGGCCGCAAACAAGTGTTCAACAAAGTGTTGTTGTTGTTGTTGCTGGTGTTTTTTTTATTTTAGTTTTCGATTTTTTACACATTTTTTAACAGTTTTAATCTTTTTTTGTTGTTTTTTTTTCGTTTTCATTGTGTGCAAAAAATTGAATTGTAAAGTTTTCAGTTCAGATTTTCTGTTTGCAGCGCCATAAAATCGACTGGCGGCGAATGTTGGCAGCAACTGTGAATGGGATTAAATGCACGACAGTAGTAGCAACAACAAAAATAATAACAACGAGAACAACAACACAGTAACAAGCACTGCAGCAGCAGCAACATTGCCAACAATGTTAATAGGCTTTTGAGCCAATGTTGCCTGTTTTTATTGATTGCTTCCACTTCCGGCTCATGTGTCGATAGAGCTAAAAGGGTGGTTCCCCTTTTATTTGTAAGCTGTCAGAGTGTATTAAAGGTTGATTTTTATACATAAACATTAGTTTGGAATGTGCATTACTTAAAATTTTCTTTGTAGGTACCGAAAGTATCGGATCTGACAGAGTCCTTTACTAACAATAATATAAATAATTAAATTAATTGTTGTATTAAATTAAGTAGAAGTAACTTGTTTAAAAAATCTCAAAGGTTGTCAGCTTAATTGTTGTGAACTTTTGCAATTTAAGAACCACCTTAATGTGCCAATGTGGGTGGTAGTTGCTTTTACCATAGTTTATGCGGCATTGATTATTGACTTTCTTGTTATTGTGTTGTTTGGTGTGTAAGTTGTTGTTGTATTGTTGTTATTGTTGTTGTTGTTGTTGCTTTTGTTGGTTTAGTCTTTAATATCAATTGCAACACATACATCGTTGATTTTTATCGTTCATATAACTAAGCGAACTGGCAATAAAGCAATTCCAAATACGTATATGCGTATATACGTTATATATAAATGCTTATGTACTTGTATATGCATATGAATATTTGAAACATAGAACTAAATACTATTATATATACGTTTTATTTCGAATAATACCAAATTCTTGTCAATCTTTTACTATACTTACTATATAAATGCTGAGTTTTATAAAAGTGTACTTCAGTTAAAAATATATATATATATATATATATATATATATATATATATATATATATATATATATATATATATATATATATGTATAGTATATGTATATATGTATGTAAATACGATACCAGGTGCAATCCAAAAAACTTTTCATGCGAATATTACGTTGCAGTATTCAATCGAACTCGTTTCTGCCTCGTATACAAATTACAAATTTATTAACTTTCGCAAATCTTTGAACTTTTTAAAATCGTTTAAACTTTCAACTTTTCGATATAATTTATTATGTATTAAATATAATAAAATTTTAATAAAAAAGCCATTAAAAGGAATTAAATAATTGCGCGTAATTGCAATCGTAAATCGTGTTAATGGGTTAATATTAAAACTGTGCCACTATTTTGTTTGTTGTTGTTTGATAAATTGTGTGTAAATTGCGCTTGACAGCGATTGTTATCGAAAGCGCCAAACAACGCCAAGAACAACAGCACTAACAACAGCAACAACATAAAGTGTTGTAGAAATAATTGCACAGACAATTAACATATTAATTAATAATATTAATTAATTTTAGTGTTTTGCAAGTATTTTTTAATCGCCCACATTGAATTACTTGAGCTGCTTGATACATACATACATATATATAAATAATAAAAAAAAAATTAAGTACAGTTTAAGCTTTGGCTATATCGAAGCTCATATGCCCAGTTAAACTGATTTAAGTAATGACGTTGATTTACTTTAGGGATTGATGATTGACTATTTGCCACGGTCGTTACGAATGGCAGACCCAATTGTATGTACATGTGTATACACCCTATGTTGCGTTTACAAATTTGCTACAACAATTTTCCATTTTTGCTGAGACAGAAAGAATTGTAGCAGAATGTTGTTGTGTTTGTGTTAGTTGTTTTTGTGTTTTTGTATTTTTGTGTGTGTTTCATCCTAAGTGGTATTGCGACGGCGGAAATTACTGTGCTTTGTGGTTTGCACACGGCCACACGCACACTTGTAGCAAATCCACTAATACGAACACATGAGTATATTAGCACGGACTAATGTACATGGGAACGCGAGCCGCTGTTGATACACAATTAAATACATGTGCATTTCATTAGGGAATAGTGCGTGTGTGCGTGTATATATTTACATATGCATATATGTATAATTAGGGTCCTGTAGTAGCAAAAATACATTTAGCGTATACGATATCAGATGGAAGAACTATACAATAGTCTGTCCAATAGAAATTCATTTTAATCATTTTAAGGTCTGAATAGAGCTGAGAGCGCAATCCCGAATCGCTGAAAATAAATCAAAAATGTTTATACAAATGTCAGCTCTGAAAGCTCATATCCTCCTTCGGACTGAATTTAGCGTTTGAAGTGAAAGTTCAATTGCAAACAGGCGGACATTTATATGTAAATTTAAGTTCTAAAATTTTAGGTCTGAAAAATATAACATCGCGTCTAAATTTAGATCTGAATTCAGCATATCTGAAGTCAGTTTCCTAATCATTAGGTCGAATTAACCATTTCCCAGACATTTAAAAAGTGTCGAGCAACATTTTTTTTTAAACCAATTGAGAATTATATTTACCAACAGACTAGACTGATGTAATCGGGCCTAAATATTAGAAGTGCAAATCAATTTTAAAGCTTGAATACTCACCGCTGAATTTTATAAACTGAACTCATTGCAGAAAAAGTAAGACCAAAATTTCAAATAAAATTATTGCAATTTAATGACTATAAGACCCGCGTGTATGTGAGTGTCTGCGTGTATTTAACTTTGTTCCTGACGTCGGTATGCTCTTCTGTTCTGGTATTTATGGCTTGCAAATATTTTTCCACACTTCTCGCACACGCCGCATTTTTGCGGTTCACACTTGCCTATTTGCCTATTTGCAAAACTAATTTGCTCGGCGTGTGGTATTTCCATGGAATGGAATTTAATGTAATGGAATGGCATGTCTTGTCTTGTCCTTTTGTTTTAATTACTTAATGGTTTTTCATGGTTATCGAAGACGGGCGGCGAGGAAAAATCCTAAGGCAAACAACCCACATGGATGGAATTCGACGCAATCGACGCGCTTAAATTGCGGTTTGATGCTTTCGGTAAAATTCAATAGAGAAGTCAAATTTGACCTGTTGACAATTGAATTTCAACTTTCGCTGAACTGAACTGACGGATTTTCTGTTAACCACAAATTTTTGCATATTCTAAATGGAATCTAAATAAAATACAAAATTGTGGGATTTATTTTTTTTTGTAGTGCAAAGAAAAATTTCTTTTGAAATGGTTAAAACTTTTATTTGATAACTTTTATAAACTAATCGTAGTTCCGCTCGCAAAATCAATGGAATTTCAAGCAAAAATACAAAATAAAACCAAAAAAATAATTCACGATCTGTTGAGCAATTAAAAAGTTTCGCAGGGGAAGGCAAAGCCAAGCAAAATATTCCGAATTGTCGAATTTTTATATTCTAAGAGTGAAAACTTTGGCCAACAACGAACGTCGTCGACTGCTAGGAGCAGCAATTCCAAAATTCAATTAGGCCGTGTTAATTTCAGCAAAACAGTGAAAACGCCCACAGATAAATGCACAAAAGTTTCAAACAAATCTTTGAGCTGCAACAGCAATTTGCAATTGTTAGAAAAAACCAAAACAAAAGGAAGAAAAAATGTAGTACAGCTGCTTGGAAAGTTTGCGTATCTGCAAAAGCGCAACTAAGATACATGGCCACACATAGTTACACCGAAGTAGCGCAGACACAATCCGAAAGATACAAATGCAACGCACAGATAAAGCGTAACGCCTGAACGTCAGGCAGGGGTTACGCATCAGTGGCGCATCTAGTGAAGGTGCTAAAGAAGCAATCGATAAAATTATTTGAAATAAATTTAAAATAATAACAACCGATCTTCATATATTAATCAAATTGCTTGTCTGTTCACGATTTTGCATGATCCTCAACCTGTTTGCAAGCGCATCACGCTCACACTGCTAAAGGAATTTTTACCAATTTGATTTTCAAGGAGTGTTTAAAGCTATATGAGGTTTGCCACGCCCATAAAGTTTCTAACAAAAAACTCGATGATAAAGACCCACTGCCGGACCTTGGTTAATTTATAATTTTGTAGGCTGATTTGTTAAACCAACGGAATTGTTTCTCTAGTGACTCGGCGGGAGCTTAAAGTGACGCTCCCACATGCGGCGGCATATTTGCAAATAATTGCGAAACAACTGCTACAACAATAACAACAACAACCAACGAATTGTGCAAATCTTCGTTGACAACGAAACAGTGATTTCGACATACACTCACAAAAGCCCTGTAAAAACACACACTTAAACACTTACACACACACATGTAGAAACCCTTTTATGTTACGCATGTACTGGGAAAGTATCCTTGCTGTTCTTTTGCAACAAATATTCCAATTAGTCGCAGACGGGCAGTCGGGGAGGAGGAGGAGGAGCGCTGCAGAGAGCAATCTAAATGAAACGACGACATTTGCGTTTCCTGATGAGCTACAAAGGTTACAGCTGCGAGCTGCTGCTTTGTAGCCGCATAATTTGGTCATCATGCGAGTCCTTTCATACTTCATGCAGTTATCCGTATTTGACTCGCAGCGCTGGCGTGGATTTTAGTGTGCGAATATGCCGGCGCAAACTGTGCACAAATTGAATTGGTTTTTGGAAAATTGCGTATGAGACTAGGACAGTTTGGAAGCTTTGTAGCGTATAGGTCAGATGTGATGGAGTTGGAGATTATTTTACAAACTTGTTTTAGATATCCTGGAGATACTTTTAAAAATAATATTCCGATCGTTTGTCGTTAGAGTTTTTATATAGCAAGTATAGAAAGAGATGCAATTAAATAATAATTATGCCTGTGCCAACTTTCCCGAATTTACCTTTTGGACGAAATGTCAACAGCGTTATTAAGAAATGTTGGTTGCCACTTTGTGGCACTTTAAGATTTGTTTTTGTTTTTTTTTTGTTTTTTGTTTGTCCGAAAATCTCTTATATTTAATAACGACCATGTACTTTACTTTGTTGGCTTAAATGACCTGTTTTTTTTTCAATAACCACAACAGAAAATGTAAACTTTTTCCAACACACACACACAAACACAAACACAAAAGATCCATCGAGCACATTTTCAATTTAAAAAATTGCTGGCCAGCGCAAAGACAGCAGCACCAGTAGCAGCAACATGACGCTACGCTGGGGCGGACGTAACGAAGGACCTCAGCTCTGTGTGTCCTTTTGGTAATATTTTGTTGTAAAAAAATGATATTATAAAAATGTCAGTCACGTGATAAGAGCGAATGAGCTCTGAAAGAACGCGACGCGCGCGCTGATGTGACTCAAACACCAAAGCGCCCATCGTGATGATGTACAAAACAACAACAACTACAGCAACAGTAACAACAGTAGCAACTACAACAGCAACTGCTGGTGCTTCTGCTACTGCGACTACAAGTTTCGAAATGACAGCAGCAACATGCGCCTAAAGTGACACTGGGGAATTGTACCTATGCAGGGACGGGTACGGTATACACAAAATGAAAATTTAAAAAACAACCGCACAAAACGGAAGCAACAGCAGCAGCAGCAGTCAGTGTTGCCATCTTGTCGTTCAGTGCGACTGAAATGATGACCCACTTTCGGCAAATGTCGCTCGTTGCATGAATTATGATGCCCAACTTTTTCAACTATGCTTGGATGTAGTGGTACATGTTTCTGTGTGTGTGTGTGTATGTGTTTGTCTGTCGAGCACTTTTGGGCATGATAAATCAAAATTAATAAATAAAGTCAACGTGTATAAAAGCAAGCGATGAATTTATCAAAAAAAGAAAATTTTAATAAATATAAAAATATTAAAAAAATGTAAATACAAAAATTTTGTAATTTGAATTTAGTTGGTAAAAGGCTTTTCACTCTTTTCACTCTGAATGTAGGTTAAATGTTGTGATGATGTTGGTGAGATGACGTTACTTTGAGAGGACAGAAACCACTTTCAGCATTTTAATCTTTACATTGAAATATATTTGAAATAAAAAAATTTTAATTAAAGATTAACTCTAAAATTCTCTTTGACTGTTGACAGGCTGGTCAAAAGAAATTTGACCAAACTCTCAAAAAATTAATTTTAATGTTGATATTTTTTATTGCGCTCAAGGTCCTTATAGAGAGAAAAGGACCCTGAGGAACCAAAGGACTTTTAGGGACAAAAGGTCCGACTAAAAATATCAACTGTAAAGATAAAACCTAGCTTAGGTTAGTGGACGAAACTGAAGTGCCCATGTTGATTTGAGGTCTTCAACCGTGAATTGATAGTAGTTTAAAACCAAAGTTCGTGTTCCAATTAAACGGCTTCTTTTGATGCCCCACATTTCCTAATGGCAAAGAGCTTCTGTTCAGGAATTTCCGGTTGTTAAATTAATAAAAACAATAATAAAATATGAATAAAAAACAGGAAAACAAAATCGAGCGTAAATTTGCACTGCATGTCGAAATCTAATGACATTTTAATGTTAGTACACATTAAATATAAAATAAAAAGTGCTGCGAAAAGTATGAAAAAACACATAGCAACGGAAAGTTTACTACCGCAGAGCGCGGAAGACTGCACATCAGCGAGGAGCGCAGACATCGCGAAGATGCTCCATAAATTCCAAATCAAGCAAATGCATAAATTTAATACAAGTACTCGTTTATAAATTTTACTTACTTTTGTGGATTTTTACGTTTATATGTTTTCACATTGGCAGGGTATAAGCGGTGCCCTCCAGCAGTCGAGTGAGTCATTTATTTGACGAACTGTCGGGGACCATTTCGGTTAGTTTTTATAGTTAAAGTATACCATGAAAAAATATGATTTAAAAGGATTAAATTGTTAATCTAACAATTAAATGCTCCAAATATCAATAACATTATTTTGCCCTAAGGACTTTGCTAAGCTTTTCAAACAACGACCAAAGGCTGCCACTGCTACCGTAAGCGTTTTGCGCAAATGCAACACTGGCTGCACGTACCTTAGTAGTTTTTCTTTATTTCACTGCAATGAGATGACATTCTGTCACGTTGCTTCGTTTTGCTGTTATATGCTTCTTTTTTTTCCTTGATTTCTTTTTTTCTTTCTTTTTTTCCCGGCTAAGTGACATTTGTCTAGTTTTTCTTTCGCTTCTCCTATGTAAGCATGTCGCATGTCTGTCTGGCTGTATGTCTTTTTGTATTTGTTTTTGATTTTCCGTATCATTAGGCAAAGCATGTGACATTAATTTCTTACGAAGACACTCGAAAAAGTAAAGCAAAAAAGAAAAGAAATAGTAAAATCAAGAAATAAATTGTTAAATTACAAATGTGCAGAGAGGCACTAACTTTAAATTGAAATATTTGTTTAATGCATAACTGTATACTAGTAACTTTAAATGCAAATATTTATTGCCATATATACTTAATGATTTTGTTCAAGGAGTTGATCTACGCGTGTTGCTTTTCTCTGTCTCTTTGCTCGGTCTAAAGATATTAACTGAAATTTTGAGCCTACTTTTTTCATTTAATTATGACTACGGATGACCTCAATTATAAAAAAACAAAGTTATTAAAATAACATTTTGATATTGTTGTAAAGCGGTAGAAAGTCTCAACTGAGATATAAAGCTGAAATTGTATTCTTTGTGTTTTAATAAATGTCTGTATAAGTCGAGTCTTTGAGCTTCATTTTTTTTGTGTATTTTGAACCACTTGAGTTGAAGTTTTTGTCGTGTTAATTTTTGACAAGTACATTGTTTTGTTATTGTTGCTCACATACTACAAAACATACAAACACACATATACAACAACAACAAAAAATAATAACTCACACTTAACGGCGTCATGCAAGCCAACGTGAATGCTAATCGCTGTGACAAGCTTCTGACAGGTGCACTTCAAATTTCGCAAAATGGAAAATTTCAAAAGCAAAATGAAAAATGAAAAAAAAAAAAAAACTGTGGAAATACGTTTTGGTTGAAAAGTCAGTTTTTTTTGTTGTTGTTGTTGTTGACAGAATGACGTCAATATCAAGCGGAAAGTCATGTCATGTCACGTGACTAGATATTAACATTTTTTTTAATTTTGAGATTGATTGAGCAGTCTACAAAAAAAGAAAAACAACAACGCTCAACTGTCATTAACATCGGGTTAGTATTTTTTTTGTTTTCAGTTGAAAAGGGTCGATTAAGCATTCTTAAAATACATCGCTTCATATTGTCCCTCCCCCAATGTAGCATACCTTTAGGCTTAAACATAAAATAAAGTTTTATAGCCAAATGGTTGACAGTAATTTGGTCCTGTCTCGCCTAAATGTATGCTGCAATTCTTTGTTTATTTAAGAAATCATTTATGATTTGATTCTTTCCTTATGAGCTTTTTCACTAAGAAATACAAAATTTAATATTACAAATTTAACATTTATATAAACAAAAACAGAAAAAAGAACAACAATCGTGACTGTGTGTAATTCAACTTTCAAACAAGCGCCGACTTAAATACAGTTACGCCCGTTTCTTCGCTGGTTGGTAGTAAGTCATTTTGGCGCAGTGCAAACGCCACACAATATTTTAGAAAATCATAAAGTGGCAGCAACACGACACGGAGGCAGGCTGTTGCTGGTTGCTGTTGTTGTTTTTGTTTTTGTTGTTATAGTTGTTGTGCGTGCGCTGTTGCAACTGGCGGCGCGCCGGTGTGCCACATTGCAACATGACCCCTTCTGTAGTACGCTTACCATTTCCGCTGCATAAAGCAGCAATAGCAGCTGCTATGCCATGTTGTTTTTTTGCGTTATGTTTGTTTTTTGTTGTTGCCATTTTGGCGCGCTGCTTTGAAAGCGGAAGTGGTTGTTTTTTCGTTTCTCGTTTTTGTTAGCTTTGTTAGAAAAGTTATTGGGCGTGAAAAACGACGGGGAAACGGGCGTTTGTCAAATGGCATTAGCTGCGGAATTTCAAATTGGCACATTTGTCAAAGCTAAAAATAGCTTCAAAGGTTAGTGAACTGGTTCCGCTTTTGTTTATGCGAGCCTAAATGGACGAAAATTTTTAAGTATAAAATAAAATTATTAGCTGTACTCATATAAACTCATAATAATCTCGAAGTTGTAGTCTTACAAATTTTTAAACATTTATTTTCATAGATTTCAGATAAAGAATTTTGACTTAAAATTTCTTTGGATATTTTTTCTACGTTTGAATTTTTCCTACTCAAATCTAGAAATTTAAATTTTCAAACCACTTACGCCTTCAATTATGAAATTGACGTATTATAAACAAAACAATGACAAGTTAACAAAAATAACAACAACAAAAAAACGCTTGTCCGAATCAAATGGAAATTGTTAAGCAAATTTATGCGAGTCGCAAGTGTGTAATAAAACGCAGCATGCAATAAAAAGAACAACAACATACAACAACAACAAAAACGCCAACAGAAAGGTGGTCAATTTCTCAACGCGATTGTGGCAGAGAACAGCGGCTCTCAATTATTTAATTACCTTGTTTTATATTTTCGTGTTTAATTTGCGCCGCTTTTCCACTTTTCCCATGTTGAAAACATATTTCAATACAATCCTTTTTTATTATGGCCCTGCAAAGTATGCTACGAAAAGTGCTCAAAGCACGAAGCTTTGTAGTAAATGTGTACAATTTTTTATGTTTGTATATTTTGTATGAAATTCCACTTTAGTGGCTTGTTTTTTATTTTTTTCGTATTTTTTTGCAGCCCCACACTTTGACCAACATTATTATTTTTTTTTTTCTTTTTGGTTGTTATTGTGTGCGAAGTTACAAAACGGAAACTCATTAAATTGATGACCTACTTTGTAGCGTCACACTCTTTTTTGGTTTCTGTTTACAATTTTTTTCATTTAAGTATTTTGCATTTTTACGACATTTATAGCCGTCAGCAACAACAACAACAACAAAGTCGCGATTAAATTAAATATCAACAACTCTGCTTGATTGCTTTTAATTAATGACACACTCAAAAATAAACTCTCTTGAGTGTTAACAACATTTTTTTCTTGAGAGTTAAAAAGATAAACTTTTAAATACTTGCTTAGAGTACAGTGGAAATTTTTCCGGAATGGCTTATCTATTTTTTCAATGCGTAGGAAAAGCTCCTTGATTGAAATTTTTGGTTTTTAAAAGTGTTAACTCATTAAAAATGTTTTTTTTGTTCAAAAATGTATTTATCTGCTTGTGGCTTCTAAACTTCTGATCTCCTGAACTATATGAAGTATTGAATTTTTATCTTACTTATAACTTACCAAGTAAAAAATAAATACATTAATGTTTATTTGATACAACCTCCCGGGCAGAGTGTAAGCTGAGATTCTTCTCTTTTATCGAAATTTGTTAATGGCAAAGTTGAAACTCTCAGAAAAATAGGAAAACGGAAACGAAATAAGATACTTCGCAGTTTTATAATTTTTTATCTTTACAATTACATATACATATGTATGTATACAGAGGAATAATACACATACATATGTGCAACTGCCACTACAACTCTTTGTAATTTGCAACGTACCAACTCCAACGTCAACAACAAAAGCCGCAATAAATTCGTGTACAACCAAAACTGGCGACGATTAAACAAAAAAAAAACAGGCGTAAACGAGTCGTAAATGCACACATGCAACACATCCGCCCCTTCTCTTTTGGGTACATGTTGTTGTTCTTTTTTTCTACTCTGTCTATGTATTTATTTGTGTGTGTGTGTGTCATGTTGCACAAACCGAAAATTCGGTTTTTGTCTCTTCTCACTTGCGACAAACAACAAATACAAACGGAAACATCATCACCGCTGCGCCGCGCCGCGCTGTCTGTCAGAATCCTTCTTTTGGCGGAAGTCAGCCGCACCGAGGAGACATATTTGCAGCACGTTGCAGGAATGCGTATGTGCGTGTATTTGCAACACAACATTATAACATTTGGGTACGACGTTGCCGCAAAATATGACAAAATGTTATTCGCAGTCAAGAGTACAACATTTTGTTGCAAGCTGTCGTCACACCGCAAACGTGCTGCAAATGCATGCGAAATGAAAAACTTTTTTTGTGCTTTTTGTACAATTTGTTGCAGTCTCTGTGGCTAGTCGAATGGGTTGATTTGTTAACTTCAAACTTGTAGGAAGCGTTTTCTAATCCTAGCGAGATGTTTATTATTTGTTTGTCTATGTACGAGCGTTTTGTCGTTAACGACTTCTTGCGCTTTAATTAAAAGCACCAACAATTTCCCATGTCATGCAACATTGTGTGCAACACTCGCTTATACAACTCACTGCTTCCGCTATTTGTCAAAGCAACTGCAATAAAGCATAAAGTAGCGAAAAAAAGTGATAATTTATGAGCTTCAGGCGCCATTAAAGCGCTTTATTGTCAGCAAATAAAGCCAATAAAGCGTTCCACTTCTTCTTCTTCTTCTTTGTCGGTTTTTTATGACTTTATGAAATCATAATTTTCGGTTTGTGGGACATATCCCAAAAGGAGTTTTGTTGTTGTTGTTGTTTTCGTTATTGTTTTTGTTTGTGCACTTTTACTCGCTTCTCGTGCGATTTAAATCAATCGATTTTTTTTTATTACGAATGCACTTCAGAGAAATGTTGCAAGTTCTTCTGCGACTGTCATTGGTGGGGCGGGGCGGTGCGGTCAAAGTATCGTTGATGGCATTCTTCGAAAGGTTTCCATTTTAATCTGTGCACTGGCAGCATAATTAATAAATATGCTTTATTACCGGCATTAACTGGCATTTGCAGGCACGTGCAGAACGTTTTCTCTTTTTTTTTCTGTTTATTGTTTTTTTATAATTTTTTTTAATTAATGCGTGATGCAAATTATTTCGACGTACGAGTAATTGCAGCACGTCACTTTTCCGTTTGCTGCTGCTGCTTTTGTTGGCATCGTATGACGTAATTCAATAAATTGTGCTTTCGTGGCTTTAGTCAAATTGACGTGATTTAATATTGAATTTATTTCTGAATCGAAAAGTCTCATACGTTTTATATTGTATATATGTACATATATATGTAAGGGTTGTTAGAGACAAGAAAGACTTATTTTCCCTGGAAGTATCTCATGTATTTTTTTGTTATTGCCTTTTTCTTTTAAAAAAATATATTATTTAATAGTCAAATTTTACCATCACTTTAGTATTTTTCATATTTCTTGTTCAACGCTTTGTAAGCTAAACTTCTCTTCAAATTGCCAAACGAAACTTGTCCACAAACATAAACACAAGAAGTTGTGCATTTCCAAACCATTCCACCCCACCCCTCTTTAATCAGACACAAACAGGAACAATAAAAGCAACAACAACGCAACAAAACAAATAACGACAGCGCAACATGTCTTATCTGTGATAAAAGCATCGTTGAGATGCCTAAAACTATGCAACGAAACGAGGCAAGGCGGAAATAAACGCACTCAAGCGTGCTTCAACCTGCGCGCAAGTAGTCGCAGACCAGACGCGACACACAGCGAAGGCGCACAAAATAGACAAAAGGCCTGCCTGCATCGGTTCTTGTGTGCTGCGCGTCAGAATTACAGCAGCAGCAGGAGCAGGAGCAGCTGTTGCGGTGCAGCAACAGCAATTGCAAAAAGTTTAACTAAAGCGCGGAGCAGTGGAAACGAGCAGCAGTCTAGGTACTCCCACACACACTCACATACACAAAGAGCAGCAGCGCCAATTGTGTTATGAAATCTCTTCGCTTTTTGGTAGCGAAAGCAGAGCAGAGCTGAGATTAACTCCGACATTGTGCTTGAGTTTTAAGGGATTTTCTGGAATTTTGTTGCCGCTGTCGCTGTCGTTGTCGTTATTGTTTATTGTTGTAGTTGCTAGTTGCTGTACTTGCAACATTCTTCATTTTGTACATTTTTAGCTTTTCGTTGTTACAATAATAAAAGCAAAAAACCAAATAAAAGTTAAACAAAGGCTAAAGTTTTATGGGCGAAAAATCACACAAAGCCAAACAAGAAAGGATTCGAAATTTTAGTGGCTGTAAATTTTGGCCAAGTTTATATGCGCGCGCGCGCCTTTTGTCCTCTGAACGTAAAAGTTTGTGTTCAGAGTGTAACGAAATGTTTGGTCGACACAAAAGAAAAATGAAATTAAAGTTTTCCCTCTATCAAAAAAGTCATTTAGCTGCATTTGGTTCGTATGTCTCAGCTTGAAGCATAATTCTAGAATTGGTGCAGATAGTGAGTTGCCAAGGGAAACGGTCCTGCAAAGGAGGTAAAGATTTTGCAATTGCATTGGACACTTTCTAAGTGCAAGTTAATCGATTGTAATCTACACAGTTGTACGTATATTAACTTAATTTTGATTGTTTGTATTAAATTTGTATGTTTAGTATTGCAACTCTTTCACGTCTCGAAGTATCAATCACAGCCAGTTTAAACAAACAGACAGAACACCTAAGAAAAAAGTAAAGAGTTGTTTGTACCCAAGACGAGTTAATTAAAAAGTTTTCGCTTGGCAATAAAAATTTTTCGAATCAAAAAACATTTGCACATAAATAAATAATATTTATTATTGTATTAAAAAAAAGCCACCACAACATTAAAGCAATTCGACGCAGCTGTGGTCAGAAAAGTTTATCAACAGATTTTTTTATTTTAGTATTTGTTGTTGTTACCCACAAACTGTGAGTGATGCGATTGGGTCAAAACAAATTTAAACGAGGCAAACTTTTAAGTGCATTAAACAAAAACAACAAAAAAATGCAAATACTATAGCAAAAAAAAACAACAAAGCAATCAATAAATTAAAAACAGGAAACGGATATGCGTTAAGGACATGCTCAACTGATTCGTTTTAAATGCTTTCTATATGATAATAAAATGAAAATTGTGGCGCTCGAACTCAGGCCAAACATTAAAACGTAATTCAGTTAACAGGAAAAAAATAAAAAATTAAAATTAAATCGAAGCCTTAATTAAATTAAGCATTAAGCCAATTTATAAATTGTTTTTAATTGTTGTTGCTTATTTTGTTTGATTTCAGATTAACGGCGCTTATTGACGCGACAATTCAACGCTGGACTACGCAAAATGGTGAGTAAAGCGCGAAAGCGAAATTTGGCAACCATGCTTAAATGCCAAAATTTACAGTTACTATAAATTGGCATATACACGTTGAATGTGAAATTTGGCAAGCACGCATTAAATGGTAATACAGTGTAACGACTGTCAAATTGACGTAGTTGTGTCACTCTTGATACACTTACATTTTCTCGACGCTGCTGAACGTTCTTTCGCTCATTCGTTGTCATTATGGCTTAATTAACTTCCGAAATGGCACAAGTCAATTAACCACAAAACGAGTGAAGCGTTTACAATCGATACGCCAGAGCGAGACGACAGACATATGCCGGTTAATGCATCAGGCGTTAAGGTTCCTTCAGCGAAAAACCAACAAAATTTGTTGAGCAACACAAAAAAGAAATGAAACAAAAAAAAGGAGAAGAAAAGAAAAGAGGAAGAATAAACAAATTAAAGGAAACGCCATTAATTATACGCAAAAGCACCGTCGGCTAAAATGAGTACGCAAAAATGTGTTTTTGCACTGACGGCTGGAATCTTGTACAGTTCAAATTAATCGTTACATTATTCACCTTTGTGCTTGCTTAAATCACATTTAAAGAATAACCAAAGAGTAACCAAAAATTAGCCCAAAAGTAATCAAAAAGTTAACAAAAAATAACCGATAAGAAACTGGCTTATAAAAAGTTAATTCAATAATATTGATAATATGAAAGTTCGTAATTTTTTACCTTGTGTTTAAAAATCCTTTTAATTGTTAATTTGATTGCAAAAAAAGAAACAAGTAACCACTTTGTTACTAAATGGTTACTTTATAAATCAATTCACCCTTTTGAAATCGGAAAGAAATAATTAAAAATTTTAATTTTTTTAATAATACAATTTTATTTCTTTGTATTAGGCTTGACTTGGAACTACTTTGAAAAGAACTTGCTTAAAATTTTCAAGTTGTTACCAAATTGAAACTTTAAAAGTTTTACTTTTTTTAAATTTCAAAGTTACTATTTTGTAACAACCAGAATTTGAAATTAACTAATAACTTGTTGAAACAATTAACCTGGCTGGAAGCTAAAAATGTTGTTGCTATTAAGTTACAACACGATCTAAGTTACTTATAGGTAACTTTTTAATTTATTTCACTTTTTCGTTGTTACTAGTAAAAGTAAACTATCTCATCTGTTGTTGAATTAAAATTTTGTTGCTGATATTGTAATGGGTTTTCAATCAGTTACCATTTGGTTACAATTTCGTAACTTACAGCTACTATTGTATTCTCTAAAATTTGAAGACCTTATACTTTTTGCTTATTTTCTGTGCATATCTCTATTATTTAGCTTGTCATTGTTGATAATTGCATCTTGGCATTTCCTTGTAAACAAATTCGTAATTCTTTTTTGTTGTTGTTGTTGTTTCTATCTATCGAACTTCAGTATTTGCGTATAATTTCGATGAGCATGCAAATTTTTCTCTACACGCACCTTCGAGTATGACTGAAAATGATTACTTAACTAAGGGAAATCACTGGCCACGCAAATGTTGTTGGCAGAAATTATACAAAAAATTTGTTTTTGTTTTTCAACTTTGTTGTATAAGCTGGTACGTAAATACGTAAATACACAGCGAGAAAAAATCAGTGACACATTTTATTTGAATTAGTTCGCGAAGATTTTATAAGTTGCATTGATTTCTTTCTATTCAATTTTGAGATACAAAATATAAAACCTGTTACCAAGTCATAAAGCCATTTGATCGAATTTTTTACTTATCTTAACCTAGAGGAAAGGACTAAGGTTCAAATCCGATCAAGTACAATTTTTAAATTAATTATTCTTGTCTTAATTGATCCTACCCCTTACTAATATGGTAAACCTAAAAAAATCACATAATCCTATTTAATCCTTTTCATATAATTGAAAAAAAAAACACAATCGATTATTCTGAGCAAAAAACCGCAACTCTAAATTTAAATTCAAATTTAAAGACCACTTCCGGCAGCCGGAAGCAACACTTATAGTACCCAAACGCAACGAGCAACAGTGGATGTATAGTAGAAGTGGAAGTAGTTGTAGAAGTAGTTGCCGTCAAACAACGTTGCCGGCGGCGTTTGCTGCGACTCATTAATCTTCGTAAGCGCGAGCGCGCCGGTACCTTGTCGCCGCCATTTGTTACGACATTTGCCCCCGACCGCTGCCAGACGGTGGCTGGATTGTGGCTGGTAGAGCGAGCGGGCGGGCGGGCGTTCGAATTGCTCGGTCGCGGCATTAAATAGCGTGAAATCGAGAGAAAGACAAATTTCTTTTGAAATTTCCATCATCGATTATTTGCGCGATGAAAGCACAAAAAATAGGAGGAAAACAAAAAACCAAAAATATGGCAACATCGCAAAATGAAACGCGCCATCTTGCCGCGTAGTATGGCATGTGGCGCGAAATTTCGCAAAACAAAAACAAAAATAAACGAATCGTTTTGTGGGCGGCATCGCGATTTATCATTTTGGGGGGCGAACTCGAACGGTTCTGTTGTTGTGTGGGTGTAGCTATGAGTAAAGGGCTGATTGTGTTGGTTGTTGACAGGGCTCCAATTCAATGTTTTTATTTTTTTATTAAATTTTTTTAATGAAATATCTCCGTTTAGAAAACTGAATAAAGTCTAAAAATGTTTCCCTATTAAATCGACTTTTTTCTTACTAATCTGTTCCCTACCTAAAGTTTTATATATGGACACTAAAAAATTGGCAGCCTTTGGCGCCTTGTTATTTGCATTTAATATGGCGCGCATAAATGGCGGAATTTGTGGGCAATGGGCAGTGGGCAGCTACAGCAGCGAGCGTAATAAAGCACGCCAAAAAATTAATGAAGTACTTTCAACGCATTTTCTGGTTTTTCAGCGTTTTCCGTGTACTGCGCCCTTAACTGCTTTTATAAAGTAATGGACTTTCACTCACCTTTATGAGGGTGTTCCTTATGATACTCTGTTTTATAAGTTAAAAGAAAATAGTTGTGCATGACTGCTTTTATAAATTAAACCTTTAAAATTTTATGCTAAATATATAAGGTTAATAAAGGACATATTGAAATGATTCGGATCTCTGCTCAGTTCAATTAGGAAAGTATTTGTCCTAACCTCACTTTAAAACAATTTCTAAACAAATTTTATTTTCTGTTTTTTGTTCATTTAAGGAACAGTCTAGTCTAAACACTTAGCGGTGCCACGTGGTCACGGTCAGTTTGTTGCTGCCACATGTGGTGCGCACGCTCGCACAATTTACAAATTACTTAATCAGTGAGAAATGTCCTTTCTTGTTGTTGCTCTTAGAAGTGAGTTTAGTTGGGTGGGAGGAGTAACAGCCGCAAAAGTAATTTGGAAAGGTTGTCGTGCGGGTTGCTTGCAGGGGTTGTTTCGATTTGGTGGCGTTGATTTATGGCGTGAGAAAGTTTCTTTTCGAAATTGCTTTAACTAAAAATATTCGTATACAGTTTTTATACATATGAACAAATTGTTGCAATTTTTATTTAAAAGAATAAAATTTTTGACCTTTATGCTTTTAATTATTGTAATTTTATACTGAAAATGATTTCATTAGGGAACCCGTAATATGAATGCGATAAAGTTTTCAAGAACTAAACTTGAGCCGAAAAGAACAGCAGTACTTATTTAAGTTCATCAATGCCTCGTATATCTTACAAATTTAATTCTTGTATAGCAGCTGTTTTGAATCTCCACGTATAAAAGTTCACGTGATGCTCGTAGTCTTGAATTTTTCAAGCCGACTAAGGGTTATCTTTCTTAAACTAGATAATCAGGTTCTAAGCATAAGTTTGTAAAGAATATTTTACGATTAAAATAAAAAAAAAACATATTCAATTACCCACTAAAATGTATTAAAAAAAAGTTGAACCTTATATGACGACAACAAAAAAAGTTCTTTGTTGTTATGTCTTAGTTTCCATTCAAAACACCTCATGTCTGCCAACCGAACTAAATTATTTTACTATGATAAATTGTTGTCACGCATAGCTGCGCACCAAATGACGCTGAAACACTGAAGCAACAAACAAAAAATATCAACCAACAATAACACCAACAACCAACTGCAACAACAACAAAATCTCATCATTCAGAAATTCTTGAATGCCGCAGGTTGTGCTCGTATTTGGACACGCCTAAAGATGATTGATTGCTTTTGCTGTTGCCAATTTTATAAGATTGAGCATTTCATTATGACAACACCAACAACAACACCAACAACAAGAGACACGCGTACATCTTTCATTTGTACATGTGTACAAGTATATGAAAAATATTCAGGACCGAAGGCACACTGCAGGGCTGATGTTATAAGATAAATCTGAAGAGATATGATGTATATATTAAGAGTGCGCTGTAACTCTAAAGAAATTATGAATACTCAGCAATTTCTTTATACATATTTAAATATTTCTATAGCGGCAAGAATTCACACTTTGGATCAGAGTACATTGCTCCAGCGTAAACGAGAATTCGAATTAACAACCTCTAAAATAGAGAAAAATCGATTTTCTTATACAAAACGAATAAGAGGAAAAAAATGCAATTCTGTAAAATAAAAACTGACTGACTTATGATTTTCGCACAAAATTTTTACTGTTGAATGCACTATCGTCATTCTGCTGCTCTGGCAACGCTACTCCTTCTGTTCGTTGGTTCTTTTGGTCATGCTATGCTTTTGTCTCGCTGACTCAGTAAAGCTAGCGCGCATTACTTTCGCGCTGATGATTCATTAATTCGCCATTTTATCATAGTTTCCAGCATTTTTCAACCGTGAAATTCCACGTCGTATTTACGACATTTCGCCGTGCCATAATTTTTGCTCTATTCGCCCTGTCGTTGGTGTCGTCGTCTCTACCAACCAAAGACACCAAGTTCCGTTCGTTCAGTTCCGCCAGTCGAGTTCACACAAAAAACAGAACAGAAAAAAAGAGGAAAATTTTGATGTCCGCTGAAATTTCCATGTAGCTTTGTCGTTCGCAAATTCAAATTCTGACAGTCGCAATAATTTCGTAGATTTTTCGAGTCTGTCTCAGCACGGAAAATGGAAAATTTGTGTAATGTAATTTGAGTGCATTGCAACACTTTAGTGCACCGGAACCGGAAGTTACTTCGGTGCAATGGAATACTGTCTATTTGATGGAATTTATTATATAAAAAATTAATAACGATAAATTATTGAAAGGAAAATCCCGTTAGTCACAGCTCAATTTAAATTAATGGATTTTCAAAGATTTATTGCACCGGAACGTATAAAACAGACTTGCGACATATTATAAAAAAACCTTAAAAGGTTTGTCACGCTACTTAAATATGTTCTGAAAGTATTGGGTACATTGGGTCTTTGGATACATGCCAAGAAATTGATTATTTGAACTGGAGCCCCTCTATGCCCCGTAGTACTATTTATAATAAAAAGTTTCACTTCCTTTCACTTCTGTTATAGTGTAGTAAATATATTTTTCTATTTTATTTACAGACTACCAACAATATGTCGAGTGTGAACAGCTTTTCGGTTAGGCTTACGGCAGCAAAATGCCCTAGCAACATTGTGTCGAACAACAGCAACACCTGCAATACTATCAACAACAACAACAACAACTCAAATCATGAGGCCACCAATGCAGTCAGCAGCATTGCAACAAAATGAAGGCAGTCGGCAACAACAACAACAGCAGCAACAGCAAAATCCACATCAACAAATACATCAGCCACAGCTTCTTACACCCGAAACAGCAGCAGATTTAGCCATACTCCATCCACAACGGCAGCAACAGCGCAAATTACAACAACGTGAAATTTTAGTGGAGAATCATTTTAACAACACATTCACAGTTACATCAGCCAAAGCAAAAACAAAACGACATTTATCGCTACCGGCCCGTCAGACACCAACGCCGTACCAGCAACATTTTGTCGGCAGTCGCAATAGCTTTCAATTCCAGAACGACGACGACCACGATCACGATCACGACGATCAGAATAACGACGACGACGAAGGCGTTGACGATTCCATTCGGTTGGTCGATCTCAGCTCTTCGCCTCCGCCGCCACATCGTTCGCAAAGTTCGCGAAACGCGCCGCCCTCTTCACGCTCCTCGATCATCAGCGATTATCCATTTTCACGTTCGTCGTCGTGTAGCGAAGACGACACAAGCCTAAGCGGCGAGAAATTGCTACTGCAACACTATTCGTCGCGCGCCAACACTTTTGATGACGCAGCCGAGCATTTCATCATAAATTTTCCAGCTGATTCGTCGTCCGCACATCAATTGCCCAACAACGATTGTATTATAAATTTACCGCTGTCGGAGACCGAACCATTGCTCACCAATATCGACTCAGCAATTGTTGGCGATTCAAAGCGACGCGCAATTTGTCTTAACAAGAACAGCGCTTCGTTGATTTTCACCAAAAAGGATATTCCGCCAGCGACAGCAACCCGAAGCTATTCGCCTGCAACAGCGATATCGACCAGCAACAACAATTGCTCATCACACCGACGTGTGGTGAATAACGCGTGCAACATTGGTGCCTCATCGACCGCCAGCGGTCTTGCCAATTCGCAAAGACGCCACCATCACAGTTTTCGGGCTTCGAACGAACGCAGCAGCGGCAGCAGCAGCACAAGCAGCAGCAGTAGTAACAGCATCAACAACAGCATCAACAATCGCAAGCAGACCAACAAACATTTACCAGCAACATATCATCAGCAACAGCGTCGTAGCTTACAACTAAATTACAACAACAATTTGGTTACCACTTCCACTTGCAGCGCCAACAACAACTACTGCTGTTCCTCGGGTTCATTGACGGGCATTAAGGGCAGCGGCTCTGGTTTATGTGGCGCCGTACTTCATAAGCATCATTCCGGTTTGACGTCACCGATTGCGTCAAACAGCGCTATATCGGCAACAGCAGCAACAACAACAACGGCGGCCGCTACGCGCAAACAGCACGCGTACTCGTGGTACGCTCCGGTTTATAGTGCACTTGAGGAGGAACTGGAACAAGATTCTAGGGTAAGTTAGTAAGCTGAGGTGGCAACTCTTTGGTATAACTTGCTAGGCTATTTGTATAACCTATTTGCGATTTCCATTAGAGGAATTTGTTAACTCTGTTAGAAGGACTCTTCCATTTTCTTTGGTTATCTAATCTTTATATAACAATTCCACTTTAATCAGACTTTCGGATTTAATAGAATATATCAATCCACGGTTCAAACAAAGTCAGATCGTGGATCAAATATCCAATATTTCTGTAACTTAAATCCGAACTAATGCCTTAAAATTGTTCCGTTTTAAGCTTTATTATCAGAAACTGTTTTACATGCAATTCTCTGACATTATCAGTTCCACCAACCATCGAATTTACATTTAATAAAATTGAGGAATATCGTACAGCCCCTTTACCGTAATGTAAATATTTTATTTATTATTCTTGCCTTTTCCCCAATGACAATTCCTTTAATGAAAATAATTTATTGTGTGTCTTTTGTGTCGTCGAATGTCATTGCAAAGGTGCATCGAGTAAGACACATTCAAGCATAAAAATCATAAAAACTTCTTTAATCAAACTTCGAATAACGTCAGCTATTAAAAGTATCTCGTTTCGTTTGTAGGATTCCTCGCCAATACACAATCTGGCCAACACAAAGAAGCAACACACCAAACACTACCAGCAGCAACGTTCCAGTCATACCGGCGGCGCCGCTGCTGTGACCGACAATGAAACCGTTGCGCTGCTAGAAACTCGCAATCAAATCAATATTCAACCCCAGCTGCACGCGCAGGCGCTAACGCAACAGCGAGACGGCAACAGTGGCACACGTCGACAACAACAGCAACAACAACACCAAACTGGATTAGCGGCGCAGGCGCCCAATTCGTTAGCGCTACAACAGCCGCTTAACGCTGGCGTTGCACACAGTGGCGGTTTTGTCGTCGGCAGTGCCAGTTCGGACTTTGGCAGCTACGATGGACATGAGGGCCCTCATGCCGGCTCTTTGGGGCTTGCAGGGGGCCCATTGCCACGTCGACGTCGTTTCGAAAACTTTCTTAAATCTCTGGTGGGACTCAAGACAACGACGACAATGGCAAATGGCGGTGGTCGTGTTGGCAGTGATGCTGCTACGGCGATGCCGGCCGCTATACCAATGCAGTTGCCAGCTTCGCCCGAGATCACAATCACGCGCACACCCTCCGAACAGAATGTTGTTGTTATGCGCGATCCGGCGGGGCGTTGTCATCAGCAGCAGACGCGGCATTCGCGGCAGCTATCCGGCGGCAGTAACAGCTGCGACGGCGAAAAGTTAATGACTAATGGCGGCAGCGGTGGCGGTTCAACATCTTCGCTAAATGTCGTACAGCAGAAGCTCTGGAACATCTTGCGACGCGAAGGCAGTGCCGCTAGCTTACATCAGGATCAGGCGATGACGGCGACAACGCCGACCATTGTGCAATATATGGCTGGCGGCAGTAACGGCAGCGGCACTGGCATGCGCAAATGCGAAACAGTGCTGGCGCTTACGCGGCAAACGCATTCGTTGTGTTCGCCAGTTTTGGGTGTGGCGCCGCCGACAACAACAGGACCAGGTGGTAGCTGCAATGGCAGCCGTGGTAGTGGCATCTTTAGTGCAAATGGCGTCGAACAAATACGTCCGTTGAATCGACTGCGCAACAGTGTGGTGAGCATAAATGCCGCAGCGACATGTTCGCGTTGTTCTAGTCTACTGTCGCTGGCGGCATCCGGTTCGCGTTACTCGCTAAATGTTGCGGCAACATACGGCGGCGGTGGCGCTGGTGGTTTTGTAAATACCGCACCCTCCTCGACGTCAGTGTCGCAACAGCAGCTGCACGTGCAGTTCTCGCAGCAGCCGTCGCAGCACTTGCAGCGACCAACTTCACAACGCCAATCTAGTAACGTAAGCGGTAGCAGCTTAAGCTGTAGCCTAAATCGTAGCCACGACAATGTCGATGGCACTGGCTGCGGTGACGTTGGAGCAAGTCATCAAGCCGGAGTTAGCAGCAGCAGCAACCGAAGCAGCTGCGGTAGTAGTTATTGTTCCCGCAAAAGTTCCAGTGGCATTGTTAATAGTTTACCGCACAGCGCCAGTAATAGTCCGCCTTCCAATGTGACCAACACAACGACGGCCACGCTCAATTCCAGCTACACGCCAACACCTGCACCCACCGCCGCCAACGCTTTGAATATCAATGACGATGACGGCGAAGGCATTATCCTTGGTTTTCCTTCTGCATCATCATCGTTGTCGGCGCGTTCAAGCACTTCATCGCCCACATCTGGCGCAACGCCAGCAGCTTATCCGCTTACCGCCACTTCGCTGCTCGCAACGGCATCCAATGAAGAACGTGACGCTGTAAAAGTTGCGTCCACCTCTTCCTCCGACATCGCTCCTACAGTTGTGCGACCCTTTCAATTGTTCACTTGCAAGCTGTGCCTCGTCGATGTGGAGTCTGCCAGTGAAGCGACGACGCTCCTACAGTGTGCCTGTGAATTTTGCACTGAGGTAAGTCTCGTATTTTCAGCTACATATAAATATGATATTTCGATAAGTCGATGAGTTTAGCTGTCAGCGTATTTTCGGGTGTATTTGCCAAGCATTCGAGATTTGATGTTTTCCATTTTGCAAAAGCCTTCGACATGTTAACTTGATTAAGAGGCGATGATATGCTTTGCTAAAAGGAATTTTAATGGTACTATTATATGTTATATGTTTTGGAAAGGTTCTCGAATGATGATGTCAAAAATACTCAGACAACAATTTTGTAGTTGATGCGTAAAAATATCCATAAAATCCGAACTGTTGAATTAGTTAACAAATCTTAAGATAGTAAAAAATTCTTAAATAAAGGAATCAAGGAATATTTCTAAACATGCGCTCTCCTGTTTCTACTTTTATACATGCTCCGTCTCTGGACAAGAGCATTTCGAATGGAAGAATATAGTTAAAAAGTTCGAAATTATAAGAGAAAATTGTTGTTAGTTGTAGCTCCTAAATTAATTCCATATCTGAACTAACTCTCAGCAAACTGTTTTCCTTAATGTTACTATTATAATGGAATCAATAAATAAGAATCTTCCATGAAATGTCAGAATTTACGTAAAAGTAGTTTTCAATAACTATTTTAAAGAAGGATATCTTGATTTTCGATGTAACAAATATCTAAAAAATACTCTTTCCAGTTTTTTTGTTCTTTGTCTAAAATTGCTTCACAAAATTAAAGCGAAAGATAATTCCCTAAAATACCCACTTAAAAGTATTATTATGTAATTATATAACTCTCAATGAACACTTATTCGTGTTGTTATACAACTTTAACTTTCCTAATTGCCTCAACTAATTAAGATTAATTTACCAAGGCTCTCCCAAATAAAACAGCAACAAACGCAATTTGGAAGCAATTCTAAATCAATTCAATTAAATCCATTAAAAATTAATAATACAAAAGAAACACATTCACACAACACAAACACATACACATACACTTCGACTAAAACATGTACATTCCACGCCCCCTACTTCCATACTGCATACACATACGAGTTGTACGTTTGTAATGCTAAGGAAATCCTCGATGCATAACTTATGGCAACATTAAAATTGTACCAGCAACAACAAGAACAATGTGCCACCTGGCAGCATGGTTGGTGTGTTCATTCGTTCGTTCTTTCGTTTCGAGAGCTTGCAATACAACAACTATAGTACAACTACAACAAAAAAAAACTTATTTAAATGCTTTGTAGTTTTGTGCTCTCGTTGCACACAAAGGAATAACTATACTCCGCTGTAAGGAGCCCGCCAGGCAGCACAGCGCAGCACAACACGTGCTCTGATTTAGGATCCACCTGATCCAGACAATGTTGCAAGCAGCATCGCAAGTGTGGCAGCAGGCAGGCGTGCAACTTCTCAAAGCAACACCCTTCACACAATCGCAGCTTAACTATTTCGTTTCGGTTAAAGTTGAGAAAATTCTTACCGAAGAATTTTCGCAATTCTCACAATTTTCACAACTTTAACTTGTTAGAGTTTTATCTAAGGGGACGTGTGCCATGCCCTTAGGGCTGCGAACGGGAGTGTTCTATTGTTGTTTTTGTTGTTGTTTTTGTTGTTGCCCTGCCGTTGAGTGTTAAGAAATTGCTGTGTTCGGCGAAATGACTTTGCCATCAAATATAATTGCACACTATAAAATAGTGCAGCGATAACGAATATTCGAACAGACACCGGTTGTCAGGTACTTTGTATTTGTAGCCAGCGCATCTCCCTCGGCTGTTGCCTGCTCGGTTGCCATGCCACCAAAATTGGGTTAATTGTAAAAGTCGTTAATGTGATAGAGTCGCAGTGATTTTTCGCCAGATTACTGCAGTTTATAGTCAACTTAATACTCAACTCAACTAGGGAAGTTTTTTAAATGTGGTATAGATTTCTGCGAGGTTTTAATTATGGAAGTAAATCTTTCCTTGCAATTGTATATTAGAAAATAGAATATATTCTTTTATTTAATATGGTAAAACTCCCAGCAGTAATATTGGCAAGTCCTTCCCATCAGCAGACATGATAAACTCAACAACTCGAAAGCAAGTATGTGAAAGCATCTCATAACAATGAGAGTTCCATACACTTCTACTCAAGAATGCAGGAAACAATGTGTAAATTTGTTTAACTATTTGCATAACTTCTTTGGAAAGCGAGATAAAAACGTCTTCAGTGTGTTGTTATTTGGAAGTTAAGAATACCTTCAATGTGTTGTTTGTCTTGGAAAGCGAGTTAAGAATACCTTCAATGTGTTGTTTGTCTTGGAAAGCGAGTTAAGAATACCTTCAATGTGTTGTTTGTCTTGAAAAGCGAGTTAAGAATACCTTCAATATGTTGTTCTTTGGGAAGCGAAATTGCATTGTCTTGCATTGTCTTTATATTACGAAAAACTTAGGAACTCATCTATCATCTATGTTGGTAAGGCCGTCTACGTTCCCAAGAAGAACATCTTTCATTGCTTTTCACTCTGTCTGGGTAATAAAAAAATATGTAAATAAATACTGTCAAAAACTTGTTCACATGTGAAGATCTTTTTTTCAATGCATTCCTCAATATAATTAGTACAAAATCTCGTCTTTTTCTAGGCGAAAATTTTCTAAAACTCGATATTTATACAACAACAACAAAGGTTCCTTCGAATAAGTTATTTATTTGGAAGCTTAAAAAAGTAACCTCGTACCACTCTCGTAATAATTTAAAAATATTGATGAAACCCCCAACAAACATTCCGAGAATATTCGATTTTTGTATTTAAAATGTTTTCAATTTCTTCTTTTACAAATTGTTCGGGGTTTATTTTAATTGTCTAACACGCAAGAAAAGAACCTCCCGCGCTTGTGCTTAAATGTAAATAACGCATTTCAATGTTAATTTCGAAGTTAAATCCCAACTGGCATTTCCAAATTTGTTTATCCAGCTTTTTCATGCGTAGCGAATCGCTTAGCACGCTTGCGAAAACGAAACAAATTTCGCAAATAGAATAATTGCCTTAAATGAATTCATTACAAAACAATTTTACATTTGAATTTTGCACGTCTTTATGGGGTGGCAATATAATAGCAACAACAACACCAACAACAAATTTCGCGTGTTTCCTTTGAAACAATTCATTATCGGGGGCGCCGCTTTTCCGACTTACTTTCGAGCGCGTGAAAAAATCCCCAAAAAGTAAGAAAGAAAGAAAAAAGAAAAGGCAAGGAATTAAATGGCGCTGCACGATATTTTTCGAAATCAACAAAACAAATCGACGTGTTCGGAAATAGCAATTTTCCACACAGTAAAGCTTTAGTGGCGGCTAGATGAACAGACGGACGGTCAGGCGGACAGACAGACAGGCGGATGGATAGAAACACGCTCGAACAACAAACTTGGCCGACCAACAGCACGTCTAAATTTAATTTATCCGTTTTATCCTTCGAGTTTCGAAAAAAGCAAAGAAAAACAACAAAAAGTCGGTGTAGGGCAAAATATTCGACTAAGCCGAAACTTTTATACTCTTCGATGCAACGAACAAAAAACCAGACAGAAATCACAGTCTTCCGAAGGTTTCAAACGCCGGACTAAAATGCTAATACCCCGCATCGGAGAATCCTCAAAGTGTAGCGTATTAAAGACTAACGCCAACCGGAAGCCAGCACTTTGGGCATTTTAAACATTAGCGCGCTTTTTCAAATTTTTTAGTGCGCCGCCAACACTTAAACCCGGAAATGGCGCGCAAAAACAATGGCTGCCAATTCTTTTTTTTTCGAATTTTTCAAATGTGCAAAGTTTCGCCCGACCGACAAAGTACTCAAGCTATTTTTTTTTCGTCGCGCGCACTTCTTCTTCCTAACCGCTTTGGCGACACCCACCCCCAACACTCGAGCGGCACATTTAAAATTGTCCTGCGCTGCCTTTTAAGTGGCCTCATCATTGCAGCGTCTGCTTCCGTTCGGTTCCTGCGAGACTAGCGGGCGGACAATTTATTTGCGTATCAAACGCGTTTGGCGACGCTTCTTGTGACGCGAGCGAGCAAGCGTGCGCGCGCCCCTGATTTGCATAACGGAATGCAGGTCACGTTGCTGCCGCTTCTTTGGGCATAGCGAGATGTGGCGATGGGCTGTGTAAGGGCGTTTTTTTTTTCATTATTATTTGGTTTTGTTTTTTGCTCCCGCTGCTGTTGTCGAGAGCGTTTGTTTATTTTGTGTTTGTTTGGTTTTTTTCTCAAGGTTGCCGCCTTTTTGACTGGCAGCAACCATTTTTAACTCGGCGCGCATTCGGTTTTATGACTCCTTTGGCGCTACTTGTCGCTGCCGCCGCCGCCTACCGCCGTCGTCGTCAGTTGCTGCTGCTGTTTATTATGCCAATTGCTTTAACTTTTGCTGATGTTGTTGTTTGTTGGTGCTTTATTTTGCGCTTGTTTTGGGGCGTTGTAAATTGCTGTCGCTTGTCGCTCATCGCACGCACGATTTGAATTTTGATGGCATCAATTTTTTATTTTATTTTTGTTTTTGTTGCTTTGCCAGGCTTGGAAATATTTGTCATTGCTTCTTTTCATCATTTTCTGGGTTTCCGCATGTTTAAGCATTCGGAAAATTTTTATTCTTTTAGAAGGGTTTTCCGTCCCTTTTTTAATATTATTAAAACGGGTCGGAAAGAGATTTTTGTTATGTTTCCATTCGCCATTTACTGACCGTTATGACGAGTTAATTAAAAACAGCGAAAATACCTCTTCTTCTCTTCAGGGGGTGTAGGTGAGGAGATGGTTAATGCTGAAAGGGTTTAAATATTTTTTTTTCCATTTAAAGGTTGCTTAATTTAACTAAAATTCATAAGAGGTTTTGGTAAGTTTTAGGCCATAAAATGCAGGGAGAAGAGTAAGTGCAAACTTTTTAAAGACTTAATTAAAGCCAAGGAATTCCATGTTGAATGATACCCAATTTGTGGTATTGCGATTTTTTTTCCCTAGATTTCTAATCTATTTATTTACTTTTTTTTAATAACATTTTTGACTGTCATTTAATATTTTTCATTGTTTGTAGTCAAATGAATTCTTCTTTAAATGGTTGATATCTCAAAAACTGAAGAAGTTTTCGAAAATTCATTTACTGACTTCAATTGAGCTAGCCAGAGTTAATTTTTTTTAAAGAAAATGTGAAAATATTTAAATATTTTTAAACATTTTTAGAAGATCCTTTAAACAAAAAAATCCTTCTTCAGTTTTTTAAAAGAATTTGGTACCAATGAACACTTTTCACACTGAATCAAATATTGCACCAATGAAATTTTCTTTTACTATTACTAAAATATTTTTCATATTAACCTTAACCAGTCTAGTACACACTCAAGCAGGTCACCTTAACTTATTAAGACTAAGAGCGCCGCATTTCAATTAAATTGAGATCACTATCGTCCGAACAGTGACCACATCGTGCTGTCACACAAACACACACCAACACCATCAACAACAACAATAGAAGAGGACACAAAATTCTGCAAAAGCTATACCGAATATGTGTAGTGTAGTACACCCCTGCGTCTAGGGTGGCCAGAGTTCAACATTAAAATAAACTACACAATACGAAAAATAAAACAAAAAAATCATTATTTGAAAATAAATGGAATATTCAAAATGAAAATATATGTCAGCAACTAAAAACCAAATTAAAAACCAGCAATTGTTGCTGTTGCTGCCGGTTGACAAATGTATTTGGAGCGTGTTTAATGCGTACGTGTGCAAATTTTTGCCAACGTGTGCCGAACGAAAATTTTTCAAATTAAACAACAACAGTCGAACAGAAACGAAAACAGCAACATGAAATATGGCAACACCGCACAAAAAGTGGCAACATTTGTACGTTGCTAGTCGTGTGCAACTGCCTTATATACTCGTACGTGTGTGTGTGTGTGTGTGTGTTTGTGTGTAAACTGAAATTGAAGAATTTGTCACAAATCACTGAGTCAAAACATTTTGATGGCACACTCAGCAATTCCAAACTATAACAACAACTAAAATAACTGCTACAATAACAACATACACACACACACATACACAAAAACATATCAGCAACATTTTTAGTTATTTTTGTTCTGTTTTTTTTTTGTTGCTTTTTTTTTTTAAGTATATGTCTAAATTGCTCAAGTGGGCGTGTCATGCATTGCAAGGCAGGCGGGTGGGCTGGAACGAGCGGAGGGAGGGACGTGTTCGCTCGTTCAGTTTGTCAGTTTGGAAATTTTATTGATGAGCGCATTTCGCATGGAAAATGACAGCGACAAATGAAAGTTTGCAAATTTTCCGCATTGTTGAGTTTTGCAATCAGCGCACGCCGACGAGGGGGATAATTCAAAAACAACAACAGCAACAGCAACAACAAATATCGCTTGATGAATATCCGTGCAGCGTGATTTTTATTTTTTTAAAGTCATTTAAATGTATGGTAATCTAATTTTTTTAAAGTTGTTGTTTGGTATTTTTTGGTATTTTTTGTTTTTGCTACAATTTAGTTTAATCTTTGTAATTTTTTTATTTTTAAATCTGCACAACATCAAGAACAACAACAGCACTAGCAACAAAAAACGCTTACTCGCAATTTGTACCCCTCACATTGCCAACGCTGGCCCATCTATTCGCATTAAACACGTCTCGTCGGTGATGTACGACAGTGCGCGTGCATACAGTGACGCGTAAAACTATCGCACTTTATTCTAAAAAAATTGTATTATTATATATAATATATGAGGAGTTTTGAATCAAAAACTGATTTAGTTGACAAACACTCGTATAAATATGTTAACATTTTTAAATACAATATTCTTCGAAAAAATGATTTGGAAAAGTTTTTTAAAATTTATGGTTCTAAAAATGCCAGAAAGTATTAAAATATTTATACTAAAACGCTTGGAAATTAGAAACTTTTGCTTATTTAAAACCAGCATTTAGACACTCTACTTTAGAGCGTTGACATTTTACAGGAAATATTTAATGTGCGTAAAAGTTTTTATCGCCACTGTGCCAGAATGTGAGCTCGGTTGCTGTGGGAAAAGGAAGCGCCACGTAGCCTCGACGCAGACATGCTTAAGCATTTTCCGAGCATTTTCAGTTGCAACATAAATTTAACAACCTGCTCAAAGAAGAAACAAGAAAAAATAGAAAGAAAACAACAAAAACAAAAACAACAACTTAACATTCTAACAACCTCCTCTTGCAGAAATCTGCTTATTTAGTGTTTTCGTTACACAATCAAGTCATGCCAAGCCAAGCCAAACCAAGCCACAGTTGCCACATAGCAGGAAACTGCAGTCAATGTATGTGTGTGTGTGGGCGTATGTGTATTTATGTGTGTCTGTTTGTCCGTTTGTCTCTATATTAATTTATTTATGGTGGAATTTCTTTTTTCTTCGGTTTGCTTCTTTCGCGAATTAAGCATGAAAATTAGATTTTTCGAACTGCAGCAAGTAGCGCTGAATTATGTATTTGTATGTATTTGTTGTGCCAAGCTTTCAAATCGATAGTTTCTTGATAGAAAGATTTTTTCAGATTTTTATTCCCGAGAGTTAAATATTTCAACTGAAATGATGCTTACCCAAGTTTTAGGAGTTTTCTTTTTTTGAATTTTATTTCTTTATTAAAAGAAGTTAAAAAAATAATTTTCTTCGTTCAAATGTTTCCTAAAAGTATGCAGCAGAATATCTGCTTTAAATTGATTATAAATTATCACTACTACAGAGTACTCCGATTTACTCTGGAGCACTTAAAAGCTCAACTATAACTTTTAAAGTAGAAGATGGAATTCACTTATGCAGATTTTTTTGCTTTTTCCTTATTTAATTTAATAAAAAGCGAAATAATTTTAAATTATTTTATAAAAAGTAATTTTTAAATTGTGCTGTTTTTGTTGTTGTTGTTGTTGTTGTTGTTGTTGTTTTTATACAATTTTACTTACGAGAATTTTCATTAAAAAACGAAAAACTGAAAATATGATTGCAAGAGAAAGCAGAAATAACAATGCGAAAGTATGTAAGTGTGAATTGGAGCACAGATACCTGCAGTTACAATTACAACAAACACTACTCAACCAACTACAACAACAAGAAGAACACGAAAAAGCAAAAATACATGCAACCACCACAAAATTAAATAAAAGTGAAGAACACGAAAAGGATTTTCACTCGACACACTTTTCACAAAAGTTTTCAAGCATTTTTCGAAACACACACTCACACACATATTACCTACACGATTACTTACACAGTCGAACACAGTAACACACTTACTTATTTACAAACAAACATACAAACATACACGTACGCAATGTCATGCACACAAATTGAAAAATAGTTGCTTCTGCTGGTATTAGTTTCACTTTTTGCTCTACTTTTTTTCTTTTTTCTTTCTTGTAATGTGAACTTTTAGCACTACCGCAACATTAAAGTCAATCATAATCAGATGTGGTTGGGTAAATGCACACAACCGAATACACCCACACAAACACATACAAACACACGCATATACAACTCTGCTACATACACTACCTGTTCTTATCCGCACGTATCCAACGCAAGCAATTAAAAGTTCAACACAGACGCTGCTTTGGAGGGTAGAGTGGCGGGAAAAGGCAACAAATATTTAATTAAAAAAAATCGACACTTAAATAAATTTAGGTATTCTAAGTTTAAAATTCTGAATAAGACATCGGGAAGAAACTACTCCGGAGTGCTTCGTTTTACGCCAACGTGCTTTTAACTATTTAAGTCAGTAGAACTATACTTTTTCAGAAATACGAAAATGTATTTTATGAGTTGGAAAAAACTACTCCGGAGTACTCCATTTCACTCCAACGTGCTTCTTACTGTTATAGTCATTTGAACTTTACTTTTTTGAATTCAATACTTTTTCAAATATACGTATTTAATTCTATTCTTTAATCTTTTTCTGAAAAAATCTTTGAAATAAAACTACTACAGAGTACTCCGATTCACTTCAATGTACTTCTTAATATCTCGGTTGGTAAAACTTAAATTTACATTATTTATGCATTAAATTTAAAGAAACTTCAGCAATTTTGGAGAAATCACTACTCCGGAGTACTCCAACGTGTCTCTTACTAAAGCAATACTTGTAAACGTAATTGTTTTGAGACCAAGTATAATTTTTCACTACAGGGAGCAACGCTACTTAGTATTTCAAAGGAGCGCTCCTTTTGGTGATTAAGTCTTAATAATCTATTTTGTTTTATTTGATTGCTAGAAATGAAAAAATTAGTGCCAGCGCACTCGAATTTACCCTAAGCGTGCGTTGCGTGTTGTTGTTGCTGTTGCTGGCACAGATGTGTAAGGACCTTCATTGTGTTAATAAGGTTTTCCTAAGCATCATGTTTGCTCGCATTTCTTTTCTTATTTAATACATTTTTTTTTTTTATATGTTCGTTTCTTTTTCTGTTTTTCATATTTTCTGAAAATGCGAAAATGCGAAAGTGCGAAAGTGCTGAATGCATTTTTAATTTCTTTAAAAAGCAGCTGCAGAAATGTTCTTAATTGCGTTGGGCGCACTGGAATTATTTTTACCGTTAAGAATTTAAAAGCGTAGTCGGAAAGTGTACTCCTTTTTTTGTATATATGTACATACATGCTATATATATATAAATTAATTAAAATTTGCATTAAATTAATTTACTTTCTTGCGAAGTTTTGCACACGAGACCGTTTGCACAAACTGAAACACATTGTGCCAGTGTGTACGATGTGTCTATGTGTTTGCGCCACGGCGTCACATATGCACTCTCATACCATAGCGGTAGTTTAGATCCTTACTCTTTTCACGTTTTCATTTTCTGTTTTGTTTTGTTTTGAATGAAACGCCTTTTGGCATTTGAGCTTTTCTTCATAGAATCCTTTTTCTCGTTTTCTTTTCCTTTTGTGCTGCAAACTCTTTTATACGTTGCTTTCTTTTGCCCTTTTTTTCGTTTCCCAATTCCCATTTCTTTGGAGGCATTTTCGTTGCTAAACACAATTAACTTTGTGCAGTCATTGAGTTTGTTGTTGTTGGTGTTTGAATGGAGGAATCAAATGCACTAAAAGAAAAAATTTAAAACCGCTTGAAAAAAATATTATCATAATTTTTTCCTATTCTATTTAAGAAAAAATTGTAAATGCAATTTTCTTCGTTTCCTTTCATCTTATAAATAAAAAGCAAAAAATGCAAATGTGCTAAAATTTTCTAAGTATTTGTGATTTTTTTTTAATGTACTTCCGTTTGGCACACACTCACCCAAATGCCTGCAACTGGCTTTGTAAGTCGATGCCAATGTGTGGGTTTTGATTTGTGTAATTGTGGGCATTTGTTGTCGGTGTGTTTGCGTGTGCATGTGTGTTTGGCATTTGCAATTGTTTGCATGTGTTGCAGCTGCGTATGTTTGTATATGGGTATGGCTCACTTTCGGCCGCTGTACGTGCAGCTGATTACGGGCATATGCCATCATCGCCTTCAATTGTTCAATTGGAAACAATTCTCCTGGTTTTGCGATTTGCTTAATTGCCACCGCTAACTAGAAGATCACATACATAAGCGAGTATGTGTGTTTATTTCTATGATAATACATTTACGTATACATACTCATACATGCAAGATAGGGCAGCATAACAACACCAAAATTTACTTTTCTTTTATTAAATGGTTTATTGTGAATGATATAAAGTAAATATTTAATATGCTTTAACTATAAAATTTATATAATTTATAATTTAAACAAGTGAGTTAAATTTTAAATAAATTTAATTCTCGATATTTCATGAAAAAGAGAATATTTAGTAATATAAGTATAAGTGATCGGTGATTAGTAAATCCGATATTTGGTTAATTCGATATTGAAGTATTCCATATACTTTGAAAATTTTGCCAATATAATACTTGAAATTCAAGCACTAAAAGGAGCGCTTAAGTTAAAAAGCACTTTGAATTCTTATTTAATTCCAAAATTCTCCTTAAAAGTAACTTCGGGCTCAAGTACCAAAAAGGAGCGCTCCTTTGAATCAGTACAAAATTTAAGATGAACTTAAAATTATGATATTACTCTAAAGTAAACTAAGAACATTTTCTTAGCGCTCGAACAGAACATTCCTAATGTCTAAGCAATGTTGAATAATAATAATAATAAAAGAGAACACAAATTGAGCGAACTCACCTCAATTGTTTCCTTATTTATCCGCCTTATTTTGATTTTTTTTTACAACAGCTTTTGTTGTTGTTTTTATTTACTGAATAACTTTGTAGCAACCATGGCAACTATACAAAAATTTAATTTCCAAAGAGATGAACAATATCGAGGTGAAGAGGAAAATGTTTCTACTTTGCTCAGCTTTTATTTATTTCACCTTAAACAAATTGTATTTCTTGTTGAAAAACATTTAACAAAAATGTTTATGGAAACCCTTAAACTTTTTAAGCGAATAATCAATACAATTTATAAACTTTTTGTTTAATAATAATACAAACCACAGCCTCACTTAAAATTAGACACAAATTTAAATTTATGATTATGTATCAAATTATCAGATGCAATTTGCCGAATTCCAATAAATCACATTTATAACAGGACTACGTGAAATCTCTGGCGTATATACACTTAAGGGGGGCGGGAAGGGGCGCAACGCATGCAAGTAATTAACAAAATTGTATTGATGAACTGCAAATTGCAATGCGGCTCGGCGCACTGCTACGATTACGATTACGCTTGCACATGCTGCAACCTAATTTGCTAAAACAACAACAAATTCATATAACCGGGTACAAATAAATCACAGATTGTATTGCCGAATTTTAGGCGCGTTTGCATAATTTTAATTAAAGCAGAAACGCAAACGCAAAACGCAACCAGGCGCACAAAGCGTCTGGCTTCGCAATTGCAAACCGCCGTCGCCAACAGCATCAGCATCAGCTACAGCACCACCAAAAGTGCCAACAACGCTTTGCGCTCAGACGCCCACAAAGACCATGCCCACATCGACAAGAGCAGCAACAGCAACAACAACAACAACAACAAACCTATCAAAATAAAAATAAAAGCAAAATAAACGACAGCGCAAATTAAACGTCATTCGGTTTCAATTAAGGCAACAACATGAGGTCCATTCCATTCCATTCTGTACCGCCTCAGCGCAACACTATTTGCAGTGGCAATTGCTGCTAATATTGCTGTTGCTGTGACAGCAACATTTTTGGTGTTGTCGAGGACAATGTCTGGCCACAGTAGCAGCAAAAATAATTCCAGCTGTGACACAATTGAAATCGCAAATAAATCAAAAACGTTGCAAGCAGCGGCAGCAGCAATATGTTGCTCGTGTCAACTGGCACACATGCAAACCCAACAAAAACAATTGCTTTAGGTCGGTTAGAAGGGAATGACACGAGTTTTTGTGTCCTTAGCCGCATTTGCAGATGATTTTGTTGCTACTGCTGCTGCTGCTGTTGTTGCTGTTGTAATTTAGGCAATTTCGTACAATATTTTAGCAAATCAAGCAATTTTCAGAAATAATTTTTAAAAATGTTTCTTATGTGTGTGATTCTGTTGTGAGTGAGTTTGTGGAAAATTCGAATTGCATTTGAAACATGCGCAGAGCAAGTGAGAATTCTAGAACAAAAGAATTTCTTTATAGTAATAAATAAGAGAAATGCGGCCAATGAAATATTGCAAACAAATTTTAAACAAAGCGCCATTTTGTATGTTGCTGAGCTAATTTAAATGTTGTTGTCATTTATAAATTTATAAATCGATTTTAAATCCCAGAGGGAATGTATTTTGCTAAACTTTTACATCCGTTAGTAGAATTAGAAAAATTACCGCTTTATGCAGTTATTTTTATTAGTTTTTTAGAAAACCAACTGAAATGTCCAGTTAAAATGTACGTTACCGCAAAACTACTACAAAAAAATAACTGCTGAGGTTTTGATTTACAGTTGCCGGGTGTGGTCGTTAGCTAAACGAAAAAATTGCTTGGCTTTAAAATTGTCTAGTGTAAAAAGGAAGTATACTCGTATGTGTTGAATTTTTCAATATTTTTGGAAATGCTTTTTAAACATAGTATAAAAAAAATGTATTTAAAATCTCGATTCTCCATTTTTAATTTTTTTTGCTTTGTCATTTTGTTGAATTTCCACGAAAGAGAGACCAATTATTCTTTAAACTAAAATTTCAACAACAAAAATGACAAAAACAAAACCAAAGACTCAAGCAAACTCAAAAAAAAAAAGGACGGTCGGTCAGTTTCATTTGTTGTCAAGAGCACATTTCAAGTACTTCCGTTTCGTTTAGTTTCGTTTAGTATTAACCGGAAGCGGATGTGCCGACCGCACACACAGCTAGCTTAACTTGCTCAGCGCTGAATGAAATGTCAGCAACTAAACGCAGCCGCTGCCACTATCGCTGCCACTGACAAATGTTCGAGCGTCTAAAAGCCTAACGCACACAATAGTCAAAATAAGTGGACAAGCGCCGCATGCGATTGTCAAATTTATGCACAGCCACTCACCGCATCGCACCGCACTTGCCACGCCCTTGTGTCGACCAGCGCTTTCCTTTTGCCCGACAGCCACAGTTTAACACTGCATGCGAGCGTGCTGAAGTTCGGCTCCAACCAATTTCAAATGCTGCAATTCCAAAATGCTTCGCTTTGTTGTTTTTCGACAGCACAAAATTTCAAATTCGAATTGAAAATCGTCATTGTTCGTTCGCTCGTTTGTTCGTTTATCCCTTCGTTCGTTCGCTCGCTCGTCTGCTCATTTCAGTCGAAAGCGTTTTCAAAATTTTGTCATTTCCTTAAGGCTGCTGGCACAGTACTTGATGGCAAACAAAAAAGTGTGGTATCATTCATGAAGGTTAAAGTAAATATTTTTTTGAATGTTGGAAGAGCTAGAAAAACTTTTAAATTTTAAACTTTTAACATATTTTTAGCATATTTGTTTAGCACTTTAAAGTACTGTGCGCATGCGGGTTGTGTGCTGTGCATGTGGCGCAAAAATAGAAGAATTCGTTTTGTGTGTGTCACAAATTCCGGTATTTTGTGTTTCGAGCATGATGATTCTCATTTAGAATTTGATTGAAAAGGATGCTATTTCAGCCACACGTACATGTGTTTGCTTGTGTGTGTGTGTGTGTGAATTTCTCTGTTTGTGTATGAGTGTATTTGCTTTGGCCAGCAACAGGATATCGTGTTTAATTTAATGAAGTGCGAAAGCTGTTTTGGACATTTTGCTTTTGTCATTCGGGCGTTTGTTCGCAAATTACAGAATATGAAATGAAATGAATTCGGATTTTTTTTGGTTTTCTTTTCTGTGAAATTCGATTAGATTTTGCACATTCCTGATGTGTTGCTTTTTTTCATTTTTTATTCTAAATTAAGAATTATATTTATGAAAAAAGTATTTAACTTGATAAATGTTGATAACAATGTTTGAATTTGTTCCTTAGCCGTATTCATATAAACTCGTTAGCAACATATTTTTGTGGCCTTATAAATTCGTAAACAATTTGCTATACGAATGCAGTTTTCAGGTTTTTAATGCGTTTTTGTAAGACATCTCAAAATCCACAATAAAACTTGTTTAAAAATCAATATGTTAAAAATAAGTACAAATAAGTTAAAAAACTTATTAATGAAATTGCTGTCAACGATTTGTCAACTCTTGAGTACTTTGGTGGCGACGTTGGTTTGATATTAAACAGTCGCTGAATGTGCGTCTGTGTGTTTTTAACGAAGTTTAGGCGCTGAATTTACATAATAAATTTAAAAGCAACTTGTAAACTCTTTTTGTATAGAAAACAAAAACAGCTGATTTACAAATCATAAATTTGTTAGTGTTAAACGAGTTATACAAGGCGAAATTTAGCTCAAATGAGAACTGCTGATATATAAAATTTTACAGTTTATTTTATTTTATTCGTACAGTTATTTACAACATTAAATCTTAAAATAAAGTAAAATTTGTTTTTTTTTTGTACTATCTCACTTTGTTTCTTCTTCTTTTTGCCTTTTGTTATTTAAAAAGTATTGCCACACATTTATTAGATCACACACACACACTCACATACTTACTGACACACTGACACTCGCTTTGCACACACTTCATTTGTAACTGTTAACACTTGCGGAAATTTTCTAATTTCGCCAAGCCATTCTGACAGAAAGAACGACGACGCAGATGAAGAGAGGAAGGAGAAGAAGAGTCATCAGTGAAAAATAAGAAAAAAGGAAAAAAGGAAAGAACGAAATAATTGCACTCATTTGTAACTTTTCTAATATATTCCAACATATCCTTGTGTTTAGTGCCACCCGCAGCCCGCCCGCCCAACCGACCGCGTGCCTCTCGTCGTACTTTACCACTTCATGCATATTTATGCGCGCCCGCATTTTTATTGTCTGTGGGCGTGGTCCGCACTCAACTTGTTTCACCGCTGCAGCCGAAAATGTTGGCGGACGCGCGCGCAAGTGCAGCGGCAGCGTTAGTGGCAGCGTTCGAAGTGTTAATTTCGCAGCTTGTTTGAGTTGTTGTTTGTGTTTTGTGTACTCCACCCGCACATCCGCCCGGAACATGCACTTCGTCTTCATTTTTCGCTTGTTGCCATAAACTGCGCTTCATAATTATAAGACCAGCTTAAAGAATTTCACTTTTCTTAAAGCAATAAAATTAATAAAATTAAAAAATTAAAACATAAAAGCAACGAGATTAAATTCTAAAAATTAAATTTCTTCTAAAATAAATCATAAATCTAAAGTGAAAACTTGAAAATATATTTACGACACACACTATATTAACACATGTACAATTGCATTTGTGGGGGCGTGTTGGTGCAGTGGTTTTTAACACGCGCTCGTGTTCTTCAGTTCATAAAAGAAAAAAGAAAGAAAACAGAAAGAAACCAGAAGCAGCAGCAGCAGCAAACCAACAAGCGCAGAGATTGTTGTAAACGAGTTTGTTCGCCGCCGAACTTTTTTTTTTCGACAATTAATTTAAGTTTTGCACATATCGCACACTTCCACACTTCCTCACTCCCGCACTCCCACATAACTGCATTAGTTGCTGCCGCTCTTCCTTCCTTATCGCAGCTTGCTGTGTCTTTCTTCACGAACAAATTTTTAACATTTCAAATGATGTTTCTGCCTTTAGAATGTCAAAAAAAAATTGGTTAAATATTCCGGAAGATAAGTTCGCCTTAAAAAAATATGCTAAAATAAATTTGCTTTTAAATGAAGGCAACACTGACGCTGCTCACCACTACGTATGAGTGTTATTTAACTCTAATTTCGTTAGTACGAAAAATATTGCTCATACCCACCGTAGGACCGTGTGACTGACAATAAATTCAGAGAGCTTTCGCAGCTGCATTCTGTGGCGCCAGTGCAAAATTCAAACATTATTACAGTAAATGGTAAATATTTCTTTTAAGCTTTATATAAAACACACTCGTATATACGTGCAAACATACAAGCATGTATGTATGTGTGTGTATATTTGTGTGCTATTTTTTGAAGTAAACCAACCGACCACCTGCCAGGCACGCACAAGCACTGGCAAGCATGTGGTATGAGTAACCAGCAAATAACTTTGCGAAAGGTTACTCATACGTCAAAATATTTCCGGATTTTATTTAATTTTATTTTTAACAAAATGTCGAATTCAATTTTATGCAAAGTGGAAAAATATTTGAAAAACTTTTTGCAACCAGAGCGTGTGTGCAAGAGCAACGTCGCATCGTCGCTGGTAACTGGAAGCACAGAAGAGGCAGAAGAGGTTACCACTTCAAATGCAACGCATGCTTTGATAGAAAATTCATGCGAAAAGCGCAGTGGCAAAAATTGGAATGCCGTGTCGAAAATTGCAGGAAAAATCTTCTTTTTTCTCAACCTTTTTTTTGTGTGCTTTTTTTGTGTTGTTGCTTTCGTTTTCGAGCCACCAACCAACGAGAGAGAAATTGAAGAATTTTTGCGCTACTCTGTGAAAGGTGATGACAGACAGACGGACAGACAGACGGACAGACAGACAGACAGGCGATATAAGATCGTGCAGCGTTTGGCAATTGTTATTTTTATTGTTATTGTTGCATGCTGCATGCAACATGCACTGCTGTTGTCGTTCTCGTTGCGTCATTAAAATTGGCACAAAAATTGCGCAATTTCCAATTTCTGTCGAAAGTTATCCTCGAGTTTTCCGTCAAATTTAATAAAAACGCGTTTAAATTTGGCCAAAGTGGCAATTGGCCTCAAAATATGAAATTTATGCAGATTGCAATTTTGTTTTCGGTATTTTTTTTTATTTTATTTTGCTTTCCATTTTTTATTTGTTCCATTTTCTCTGCTTATTTAGTGATGCACATTTTTCCTTGGCTTCTCAAAATTGGTTCTGTTCAAATTGCATTTGCCGTGCGTCGTTGGCAAGGCTCACCTTTGATGCTGAGCAGCAGGCAGCATATTTTCCAATTTGCACCTCGCAACGCTCACCTGTGCTGAACTGAGGTGAACTGCAGCTGGCGTACAACATCACAGTTACTCACGGAAGTTGCAATTGTTTGTGTTTCTTGGTATTTCCTCTTTGCGGAGAATAAATGTTTTGAAAAGTTGTTCTTTCGGTGAACGTTTTTCGAACGTGTTCTTGGGAAATTATTTGGTTTTTGTTTTATGTACTAATTTATTACAAAAGCGATATTTTGCAGATTTTATTCAAAGGATTCAATTATGAACAAATGTCGGTGTTTAGCTCGAAACAAAGTTGCGTTTAGAATGAAAAGACAAAAAAAAGACAAAGGTTTTAAAATAGTATAAATCCAATAAGAATGACTTTTATTAGTAAAATGCTTACGTTTTTTCAAAGGATGATGTTATCGCAGCTAAGGCCAAATTGTGTCTGATCATTTTAAGCTAAGTTACATAAAAATCAACTAATTTGCGGTATTTAACTAACCAGGCTTGACAAGCTTAACTACACTCAGAAATATGTATGTAGAAATAAAATACAGTATGATTCATAACTAAACAGTCGGTAAAGTCTTTAATAATTTTTCAGCTGAATACATACATACATACTTACAAAAGCATTAAATAGTATAAAGAGAAAAGTATTTCGAATTTGAAATACTTAAATTATTAAATAAAGCAACAACAAAATAAACATCAACAAATTCGAGAAAGCCACAAATTTGCACAAAAATGTTTTACCAACACATGTTGGCAACACTTGCCGTCTCGATATGGCAGACGGCGAGGCCGAGTGTACTGCGTCCTTTGGCTGGGTTCAAAAACTTAAAATTATGCGCAACAAACTCACACACACACACACATACACACAAACACAGACAAAATTACAATTTGTAAATTATGCAAGTGTGTTAGTATCATTAAGAACAACAACAACAACAACAACAACAACAGTGCTGCAAACCAGTGCCAACAACATGAGCAGCAGCAGCAGCAGCAGTTGCCACTGCAGTTGCCCCAGTGAGTTATTGCGCTGCACTGCAACTTGAAAACTGTTGATAATATCTGCACAACTTAAGGAGGGCAGCATGCGGCGGGGCGTGATCGTAATTGTAAATTTTCTTTCGTTTACATTTTAGCTTGTTTTTTTAAGGTTGTTTTTGTTGGGAATGTGTGCCACTGATAACACTTTTGTCCGCCCATAAGTGTAAAACTTTTGAACATGTTTATTAGCACCAAACATTGTCGAGATTCGCACAAAGATTGTTTTTGTTGGAAATGGAATTTTAGCGCACCGCAGATCACATTGGCGTTTTTTATATGTGTGGGTTTTATGTATTTAATATGATTTATGTATTTTATAGTAAGCGTGAAAGAAAACTTAAAATTTATTATTATAAAATTTTAAGTGAAAAGCTTCGCTGAAACTTAGCTTTAATAAAAGTTTCAGGCATATACAATATTGTTCAGTTTCTTTAACGATTTTGTTTAAACTTTGTTGCACAACAAACAAAAAAAATCTCCCAATTTGCTAATGTCAATCACCTAAAATTCCAAATGCCCTCCCCCGATCCACATAATAGAAATGTTGCTCATACGCCATGATGAACAAATTCAAACGCGAAAAGCGAACGCCGAAAAAAATGTTTTTAATTAAGTTTTGTGCGTCATTGCGAAACTTTTGCCTTTGCTGTGCGACACATTCGCTCACCCATGCATTCATTCATTCCGTCATTTACTCACTCTTTCATTTATTCGTTCATTCACATCTAAAGCTATCTCAATACATCGCTAACCTAATAAAGAAAGGTATGTCAACAGGAGTTTTGGAAAACTTTTTTAGTTTGTCAAAGCTGCCAAAGCTCGCTAATCGTTTTGGATGTTCAACGCGGAGGAGCACAGAATTTGACTATGAAATTTCACCAAATTCAATTTCAATTAATTGTTGCAACACAAAAGAGAGGAGGCGGAGGGGGGCGCGCCCGTGCACGCTTGACATTTATTGACAACGACAGCGAGGTGCGCCCACAAAAGGTAGCCATAGTTTGCCGGTAAACGACGATAAAGTAAAATGACGGCATTGAAGCGGGAGGAGGAGGAGGAGGAGGAGGAAAAAATGGTGTTTCGTGGATGCGAACGTGTGCGTGCACTCAGCTGTAAACACGCAAACCAATTTGTCAGCGGGTTGTGTCTCTCGCCGGCGCTTTTTGGTCCTTTCCTTTTTTTCTTTGCTTTAATTTGTTTTCGAGCATTTTTTGTTGTTGTTTGTTTGAGCTGACACTCGCTGTGAAAATTACACGCAAATTGAACAAGCACAGAGAAGCCCAATTGAATTCGCTACCATTTTGACAAAACAGCTTAAGTCGTTTTATTCCTCGTCATTTAATATGCTGCGGCATGGAGCACATTCAACATGATTGAATGAAAAATTAAATTACCTTTAATTGGAAACTGATTTTTTCGACTTAAGTTGTTTTGCCAAAATGCGACAAAGACCGGATGCCAAAATAGAAAATTAATTTGAAAGTTTTATTTTTAAATTTCAGCAGAGAAGAGGAAGAGTGCAAATGTCATTAATTGTAATTTGGCTAATTTGCATAGCTACGTACGACACAAACGGAACCGTTTGTCCTTTCTGTAGATCGAAATTAATTTTGACACTCGAATGTGTACGTGTATGCGTGTACATGTGTGCGTATATATTCGTGTATATGTGTGTCGAGTGTATGCGTTTGCATGCATTTCCTGTTCCGGCGCTTTCGTCCATGGCGCCAAGCACCATTTATGCCGTTCGACTTTTGAATGAAGCTGTACGTCCGTCCGTCCGTTCGTCCGTCTGTCGACATCGTTTTTCACCAATTGAATTTTTGTGCTGTTCCTCTTTGTCTATCCGTCTGTTTGTCTGTTTGTCCGTCCGTCTGTTTCTCTGTTCATCTGAATTTTTGGGCGTTTTTACGCGAGGTCATATGCAAATTTCGATTTCCAAAATTTTTGGCATTCAATTTTGCTGCGTCGCCGAAAGCAACGGTTATAGGTGATGTCTGTGTGTGAGTGAATGCGTGTATAAGTGTGTATATGTGTGCTTTATGCAATTATCAATTGATGCGCTGGTGTGTATGTGAGTGCGTTAAGTGGCGCGCTGCTTGTTTGACCTCATATGGAAATAAATTTGAATTTTCATATTTTCGATTTTGTAATTTGCAATTAAAATTAAATTTGCCGAATATTAAAATTGTACTTTCGTTTTAAATTAATTGTAGTTAAATTGTATTGATGTGATATTAATATTTACCTCTTTATTTCATTTGCAGGTAAATAAATATAAAGCACAATGTTGCATTTAAATTTGTTGTAAGTACATATCAGAAGATAATTTTGCTGGTTTAAACTTGGGAAAGAAAAATGTTTATTGATCAATGCATTTAAAATTTTTTTATATATATGCTTTTTTTGAATCTATTGCTTGATTCCTAAATTTACACCTAACGAAAAACACTCGAAATAAATCCGACTTAGTCAAGTCGATCCATTGACGAAAATCGAGTTATGACTTAAATTCTTAAATCAACCATGAAATTCTTTTTTTTAAACTCCTTCTAAATGCAAATGTTGTCGAGAATGTGCAACTAAATACTTAAATCAAGAATTTCAGTCTCAATTTGAAATGTTACTTAATTAAAGATCTTTTAATTTTAACTCGAAACCGCACAATTGTAATTTTAGCCAGAATAAATTAAACTAAACTTAAGCCCGTTTCATTCTTAATATTAGATTGCGATTTTGTCTTAGTGTATAAACTCACATATTAAAATTAACTAACTTTGCGAAATATATCATCAATTGAGAGAATCCTTTTCCTTTAGCTTTATTTTATAACATGTCTCATATTTGTTTAGAATTAAAAAATAAATTTTCATTTACGTACATATTGACTGAAGAAAAACGATTTCAAATGTTCCTTATCGAAATCAAAAACACAAAATTTACTTTAAAGCGTTTACCTTTTTTCGCTTAATTGAAGCGAGAAAGTCGTGAATTCGTTTAAGCTTAAATGTTGCCGGTATAAATACAAAAATTTGCCATTGATTGAAATTGTGTAATCGGTCGTTGGCTGTCGGTTTGTCTGTCTGTCTGTCTGTCTAGACCGGAATTCCCGAAAGGAAATGAAACTGTTGAATACGATTATAATCGAAAAACCGAAAAATCAAAAAAAAAATACAAATACAAAAATACACAGTAAACGGAAAACAGTAAAACGGAAAACACTCTAAATGACAGATTTGCACGTTTTCAATTATAAAGGCTTACCCGCACACAAACACACACACACATTAGTGTGTTGAACAACAGGCGTACCTTTTGCGCCGACCCAGCAAACACACACACACAAAATTGTTAGTTAGAGTTGGAATATATTTTGAAATTTTTTACCAATTTCTTTGACTTTTTTATTAAATTTCTGTCTTGAGTTAAATGAGAACGTTTGCAAAACATTTTTTAAATCCTTAAGTGAATTCCATTTAAAAATTGTTTTTCTGATAGAAAATAGAAACGTTTGCTTATCTTCCATAGAGGTAATTTTTTTTCTATTTTTGTTGTTTTTATATTGCAAATTTCCTCAGCTGAATTAATCAAATCTACTTAAATAAAACTTAAATTTTAAATTGAAAACTTGGTCAATTTGCCAATGTTGTGCCCTAACTTTTTTTCGTGGCTCTAAGATATTGTGAGTTCGTTGAACTCAGTTGCTGCTGCTGGTGTTTGTCACTGTTGCGCGATAAGACTTGCAAAAAATTGTGTTTGTGTTGTTGCGCGAGGAAGTTGCAATTTAATTTTTGTTTAATTCTAAACGAAAATTCAGCGCCAACGAATTTTTAAACTGAAATCCGAAATTTTATTTGAATTACAGTTTGCGGCTTTTTGCACATCACTTTTAAGTGCACAATTTTAGCTGCCGCAATGTTAGCATTTCCGCTTCCGGTGTAGTGTTTCCGTGTATTCATTTTTGTTGTTTTTTGCTTGTATGATTGTTTTGTTTTTGTAGTTTTGCATTTGTTTTTAATTTTGTATATTTTTTGCAGCGATTGTTTTTTTACGTTTATCTGCTTTCATTTGTTTGGCTTTTCTCTCTTTTTTTTGTTGTTTCTCTTTCACTATTTTTTTCAAAAATGCAACCGAAATGTTTTTTTTTTTAATATAAAAAAGCTTTTTTTAAGTAGTTGCAATATGTCCCGCAGCTCTCACATACATACTTAACATAAACATATACTTGCATATGTAGTACACGTACAGATAGTTTGAGAACATGAGAACATTTTCATCACGCACACACATATAAAAATACCTTTTTGCAGCCATATTTTTGCGATATAAAATTTATTAAAAACGCAAAAACAAAAACAACTACAAACACAAACAAAAAGTAAACTTACAAGTTGAAAGCGAAGAACTGCGCGCGGCAGTTCTCAAAATGTTAACCACATGTCAAGCCTTTTTTCCGCTTGTTCTCATGTGTGTCTGATTTTTTGTTTACACGTGTTTGTGTGTTGCTACGTGTGCTTGTTAAATACCGCCACGTGGTATAACAGAACAAATGAATTTAAATTTTATTTAAGGCGCGTCAGTTTGGGTAAATTTAAATTAAACAACAAAATCAAACATGTTAATACCCTACAATGAATATCGTTTCGTTTTGTATTTAAACAATTTCGATATCGATATCGATAAAGTATCGTTTCGATAGATTTTTGCATTGTCTTCGCTTTGGAAACAATCTTAAATTTTCAACTATTTTAGGTACTGAACAAAAAATTACTTCAAATGAACGAAGTAAATTTTGTACTTATTTTTATCAAAAAAAATCTTCACCTGAACTCATTAAAATTCAAATGGGAAAAAAATACATTAACAAATAAAAAATTGAATTTTTTCATCATAATCGCAATGAGAAATATTCAAACTAGATTTTTAAACAAACAAAACAATTTTTACTCGGACTGTCATTTAAAAACTAAACCGCAAAATGACAGGAACATAACTTGACGTGGGTAGTAATTTTTTCTTTCATATCAGCATATCAACAAAAACGTTGAGAGCCTTTCAAATGTACGGACATACATAAAACACCGCCAAATGGAATTACATAACTACTAACTGGAAAAAGGTGAAATACACTGACAAAAATCAAAAATCACCCGTAAAATAAACTAATTGTTCTACTATTTCAACGGTCAAAAAAGTTTAACTGGCTGAAGTTGGAATCGTATATGAAAAGCTTTAAATCATACAATCAAATAACCAATAAATGCTTTGGAACGGATTTATCGGCTTTTGAATTAATCTTATCATTTATGCAAAAATTATTTAAAACTTTACTGTTAACAAAATATTTAAAATATTAGTACCTATTAAATATAGAAACTAGAATAGAATACTCAGTAATAGGACACTTACTTCCGAAAGCCTTAAGTCGTGCACACTTTAAGGCACAATTAACTTGAAGTGATTTAAACTACCAACAAGAAATTACCAAATTGCAGTATTACCGCATGCATTAGTTAAACTGCAAAAAATACTGTTTTCTGCAGTAATTTTAACTGAAAATGGTAGTTAAAATAACTTATAAAAGTCAGTAAAAATAACTGCTCTTTTTACTGAAAAATACGTTTTAGTTTCAAAGTTTTACCGAAATTTTATCGACCGAATCTTTTAAGTGTAAATGAAAATTTAAACCAAAGACAAAACATAAAATAAAGTACAAAAATCACAAACACAAACACACACACGACGATAAAAATAAAAGAGCGACACACACACACAAACTTAACTCAAATTGATGAAAAGTTTTTCATGTGGTAGAAAGAAAAGATGGCAGCCAAGCAGCCAGCCAGCCAGGAAGGAAGGAAGGACAAAATGCTTGTTAAGCTTTTGCTCGTAAATTGGCAATCATTTGTAACAAAATACTTCCAAAGCGAACCGACCCCAAAACGACTTAGGGACACAGGCAGGAGAACAATTTATGAAGAGGCAGAAATTCAAAGAATGAGAGAGAGAGAGCGGGGTGGCAGCAAATAAACGACGCGTGGGAGTGGGCAAACGAACGAACGAACGACCGAATGAACGAACCGATGAATGCGTAATTCGAATTTGAATTGTGTACTTTCTTTCTTTCTTTGTTCGTCGTCGCTCTTTCGTTGCTGCATTTGTTTGTGTTTGTGTTTGTATTTGTGTTTGTTTGTTATTTGTTTTTGTATATTTTGTATTTGTATTTGTGTTCTTCTGTTGGTTTAGTCTCCTTGGGTTATTTATCGTTTTATCGTTGCGTTCGTTATGTTCTGAGTTAGTGTGTGTATGAATGTATGAGCCGAGCAGAGCTGAGCTGAGCAGAGAGCGCATAAAATTAAATAAACCCAAGGATATCGATAGGGTTAAGTAAATATTGTCAATGTGTGCGTATGTGTGTGTGTGTGTATGTGTGCGTGTGTAAATGTGCGAACAAGCAGCAAAGTTTACGCAGGATAATGTCTTTCGTAAATAATTGAGCGCAAATAAATAGTTGAGCGTTCTGTTCAATTTCATTGATTTATGAAGTATGCAAGCTTGATTTATCGATCTATCAAATCGCACAAAACCAAACGAGAATTTCCGATTAAACCTTTCCACAGTACATGACAATGGAACAAAGCGAACGATTTTGAAGTGATTAAAAAAGTTTGCATACAAATGAAGCTTGAATTTACTTTAAAGACTTTATAAGCTTTTAGAGCCACTTCTCCGACATGATGTTTGTCAATTGACATTTTTTCGATTTTTTTTTAAGTTATCGATAGTTAAACTAAATTTAATTGTTAAGCTTTTAATTTCTAGCTATTCAATTTATGTCAATTTCCGCCGAAGCTCTCTAAAAATCTGTCACTTTAAATCATGTCAAACTGAATTGGTCCAGTGCAACGCCAGCACATGAAGCAAAAATTACAAAATCATTTGCAGTGCTTCTTTTATTTCTTTTTGGCCAAATAAAAGATGCAAAAAGCTTGATTGAAAAGAAAGCAAAAACAAAATTTAAAAAGTTTTTGTATGGAAAAAAAATTTAAAAAAAAGCTAGACTGGCAAACTGTGCACACAAAAAAAAAACAAACAAAAAAAAAAAAGAATCATTCTCTGAATACAATGTTTCGCTGGCTGTCATTTAAAATTCCACATACGCCACCATTCACACATACACACAGCCACACAAACATACACATACAAATAAAACACTCGCGTTTCACAGCGCTCTGACATCAATACAAATTTAATGATGTAGACAAACACACAAAAGAAGACAAGCACACATACACGCCGCGCTGACACGCACTCACACTCTCGCAAAACTTGCTAGTTTATGTGTGGTGGGTTGCGATGTGTTGGTGTTGGTAATGGTAATGGTGGGAGGAAGTGTATTGCATAAATGTATTAGTGTCAAACTGTGGGCCAAATAGGCTGGCACACGCCTAAGTATACATACATATATCGCTGCTGGCTAAACGGCTGAATGGATTTTTCATTCACAGTACTTAGTGGCATGTACAAAAGTGAAGAAAAATAGTATAGCTCATCCGACGAGCTTTTAGAATTCTTTGGAAACTTTAGGAATTTATCTGCTTTTGATTTAAAGTTTCTCAAACTGCTTTAAAAAGTAGTTTTCCTTTAAAATATATTTTTTAGAAGCGTTTCAGAATATATTAGAAGCGTCTAAATATTTTTGTTTAACGAAATAATAAGCTTTTTCTAAAGCTTGTATCAAACCACATTTTTGTAGAATGTAAACAACTTTTTAATTCTTGTTCCTTAAATCTTAGATTTTTATTCGTATTTTGTAAAACGCCAAGCACTGTGCACCGCCTGTCGCCGGAAATCCGATTTAACTTTAGTGTGAAAAGAGAAGGCTTTAAAGTTCTAATGTGGCATTCATTCAATGCACCTCTCTCAGCTTTTTTTCCCCCTCCTTCTTGCCTCCCGACCGAGTGCCTTAATGCTTTTAGTATTATCTTTTTTTTTTTGTATTTGTATTTGTTACAACCCTCACACATAAACATCATCGACGACGCCGCTGCTGCCGCATTTCAAAAGCTGTTTGCAAAATAGAATTTAAATTGCATGTCCAACTCTTCTCCAGTTCCAGTTCCGTTTCCGTTTCCGCATCGCGCACCGCGCAGACATTTTCGTCGTCGATCTTTATTGAATTTCAATTGATTGGAAATGAATAAGAAACGTTACGAAACGATTTTTGTTGTTGTTGTTCGTTTTTGCCGCTTTGAAAGGCGAAACTTTTTGTACTCGTATCCTGCGCAGCAGCCACCCTTTTAGCTTAAAAGCAGTCCTTATTTCTTGTTTGCTTTTGTTGTAAATTATTTAAATTTTTGTAAAGTTTTTTTTTTTTGTTGGTTTGGGGTTATAAATCATTTTACACTACCTTTTCCTTCTCTGAAATAAAAAAAGGAGCATTTGATTCGACTAAAGTAGTAAAGTGTTTGGGTATAACATCATTTTTGCATTTCGGACGGACACACATTCACACATGCCGGCACATACACATGTCCAAAATTCACATTTCACATTTGATTTATGCAAATTTAGCGGTGATTGCAAGGCACAAACCCAACAAAACAATTTTTCATTTTTGAGTAATCGCTTTGGCCATTTCAGGGATTAGGGTTATGTCATTATTATCTCGATGCGGTTTCATTTTATTACATTTACTTAGTTGGGTGCACAGAAATTGTGCGACTTTATGGTGTGGGCGTTATTTGAATCTAGCATTTTAAAGCTGTGATGAATTTTCAAAATATCAATATAAAAAAATTATCCAAAAAATTTTAAAGCTTTACAAAACATTAAGTTTTTGGTGAGATCTTAAAAGGTTATGTTGTTTTAAATGTCAAGGTTTTCTAATTTAGCTCTAAAATATATGACAGTATTGTTGTTCCACGCTAACTGAAGCTATAACCTCCAAAGAGCTTTTAAGTTTTCTACTACCAACTTTTATTGCCATATAACTTAACTTTAAAGTGTATGAAACTTCAAAAAGTTTTAATCCTTTTTAAGCTTTAAATATTGTGGAACTTCTTGACATTTTAAAAATATTTTTTTAAATTTAATTTAAAAGTGCTTTAAAGCTTTTAAAATCCAAAAACCTCTTAAGCTCCGAAAAATTATAAAGCAATTGATTTTGAACTTTTTTAGATCTTGACTTATTAGCTTATTATTGCATTCTCGCTTTTGGTAGCTTTAAAACGAATGTAGCTTAAAAGCTCTTAGGGCAACTAGCGATATTTTGTGCTTTTGACGATGGGTTAAAATGTCATTTAGAAATTAGAATTTTTTTCCGCTCTAATGACTCACAGCTTAACACTCTCAAACGCAACCCTTTAGACAAACTAAGCACTACTGCTCCCGTATAATCATAATATCGTCCCCTTACACAAACCATCACGCTGCACTACACACCCTACCGCCCCGCCTTACTTAATGTCACATCTCTAAGCGACAAGTTTAATCCGACAATTCATAAAAGCGTCTTACGTGCGCGCTGCGGCGAAGAGCAAACGAATAAAAGATCTTCTTGCTGTCACTGTCGCTGTGTCGTCGTAGTCGTCGTCGTTGTCTCCAACGAGCCGCGTTGACCGCATCCGCCACAAACTCACGCTAAGCGCGACAGTTTAACAGAACAGACGACGCTTAAGCCACGCTTGACATATGCTAATCCCGCAGATAAATTTGTGTCTTTTGCCTCGTTTCGTGATTGTATTCAAAGGCTAAGAGAAGAGTAGAGCAGAGCAGAGCAGCAGAAGAGAACCTCTTGCGTTGCTGCGTCTTTGCGGTCGTCGTCGTCGTCGTCATTTGTGCTGCGTAGCGTAAATCCGTTTAATTAAAATGGTAGAACGGCAGCGTTGCCATATTGCGCGTTGTTAATGTCAGCGGGTCGTCCGTTAAACGCTGCGACCCGGACAGGGAACGGAGGTGCGCGTATGGGGATTTAGCATAATTATTGCAATAATTTAGCATTTATCCTTGACGTTGTTGTTGATGTTGTTTTTGTTTTTGCTTTACCCATATCGTTGAGCTTTTCGTCCTCGTCGCCGTCGCCGTTGCCGTCATCCTTGGCGAAAATAGTTTTTACAAGCAGAGGGATGAAATTAATGACGGCAGTCCCTCAATTAAATTTAATGAAATTATTAAACAAATGCCGACATGCGTCAAAGGGTGTTTCAGAAACTGCATTTTCCTTCTTTCGACCTTTCGATGTGCTTTAATCTTTTTAATTAATTTAAACAAATAGGGAGAATTTATATCAACGTTCGAAAGACTCGCTCGAGAACATCCCAAATGTGCTCCACCCAACAACTCATATGTGCGCTCATGAAACTTGAGTTTTTTGTTGTGCGGCATACCCCCACCTCACGCGCCCATTGCGACGCTCTTGAGGCAATTAAATACTTCCCCAATTAACTGTGAACTGTGTCGAAGAAGAAAACTTTTGTTTGTCGTTACTTCCGCATTCTGCCGCAGGAAATGTCGCCTTTCAGTCTGGCAACGCTGCTCATAAATATTTCAAACACAACAACAACAACAGCAGCAGAAGTCGCACACATGTGCGCAACATGTGTGCTCGCTTTTCTTTGACTTTCTGATGAGTTTTCAACTTGTTTTCTTGATTTTTTTTTTCAAATATTTTGTTTTTGTTATTACTTCGTCCTTTTTGATTACCTAAGAGAAGAAATGTTTGGCAGTCGTTGTTTGTTGTTGTTGTTATTTTTCGTGTGCGCTTGTGTTGTTGACTTATTTAAAATTTGTTTTAGATTCTTTTTTTCTTAATGTCATCGTGACTTTTTGTATTTTTCTTCCTTTTTTTTGTTATAACAAAATGCGAATCCTTTGAGCTGTGCCTAATTTAAATTGCAGAAGTTGCTCCTTCTGATTTCCTTGAATAATTAAAATATTTAAATTGTTGTTAAACATTTTTGCAAATTGAAGTGCGAACGAAAAACGTAAATTTTTAAAGCGTTTCTTTATTTTGTAATTTCGAGCATGACATATTTTTAAAATGACAAAATATCGAATAGTTTTGATTCTGTGAAAATGAATTTTGGGAAACTGAAATGTCGAAAGCAGAATTTGAAATATGACGGATGCAAAAAGTTTCTTTTTTTTGATAGGGTTCAAATTCTGGCTCATAAAATTCTGTTTGGATAAAATTTTGTTTTCCAAAGTTCTACTATTTCAAAACGGTTTAATTTCTAAATTTAGGATTTGGAAAAAATTAAAAAATTAAATTAAAAAAGTTAAATTTTTTAATTTTAATTTTACTCCAAGCTAAATTTTTGCAATTATAATTTTTGAAACAAAATTTAGCATAAAAAGGATTTTCATATACGAGTGAGTAGAAGAATTTTAAGAATTTTAGAAATCAGAATTTTGGAAACTGAATTATACAGAATTAAAAAAAAACAAATATATGGAAAAGCTTAATCTAAAAAAAGTCGAATTTTGGAAGCTTACACAAGGCGTAGCAGCAGAACTTTTGAACAAAGTAGAATATCGACCCCAATCTATGTTTTAATAATTGAAAGGAAAACCCGACAACATTTCATCAAAAGTTTTGACTTTTCAACGAAATACAAATTTATCGTATTTTTTCACCGAATAAAATAAATCAAAATAAATCCGAGCGAACGAACCAGCGAGCGAGCGAGCGGGTAGACGGGCGAGCGAGCGTAATGAAAAGCTATGCACAATAAAAATGTAATTTTATTGCATACACGTCAAGGACAATGACAGCAACAGCAACCGACACGCCCACTACAAGCGCACACACACACACACTCACACACACACCCATGCTCACTTACTAACACTCGAGCAGAATCAAGCAACGAGCGCGCCTTGTTCCCTACGCAAAAGCAAACCCTTTTTTTTGTACTTTTATTTTTTTATTTATTTCACAGCATAAAAAAAGCTTCGTCAATTTTATTGTTTCGCCCACTTGCGCCTCCTTTGCCTTTTTCCCATTTTTCTTCGTATGCACGCCACTTGATAAATAAAAATAAGTATAAAATATAAACATAAAAAAGCGGAGAAAAAAAAATGTTTGAAGCATGTCTGACAAGCTGAGGCGGAAATGTTAAGTGGCGTCTTTCTTCTTCTTCTTCTTCTCCTCTTCTCTTCTTCGTGTGTTTCGTTTTTTATTTCTTCTTTATCTTCATATTTTTTTATATATTTTTTGAGTGTTTTCAAGCGTATTCATTTGCTTTCACTTTGCTTGCGTGTGAGTGTTGATTTTTTATTCATCTGTCTGTCTGTCTGTAAGTATGTATGTATGTATGAACGAGTGTGTTTTTTTTTTGTGCATGCATGCATGCGTTGTGTAAGAGTGTGCGAGTGTGCGTGTGTATTTGTGCTGCTGAATTATTGCCGCTTTTAATAGGCGAACATTTTGGGCGCGCATTTATTAAGTGCTTATAAAACTTTTTTCTTTCCTTTTTTTTCGTTGTCTTCTGACGACTCAGACTCAGATGAACTCCTTTTGAGTCGTTTGATTTCCTTCTCGTTTTTTATTGCTGTTGTTTTTGTTGTTTTTGTTGTTTTTGTTGTTCTGCATTTGTCTTAATGTGTTTTGTTGTTTTTATTTTTTGTTTGCCTATTTTTGCCCCTCTTAGCAGGCGAATGTCGCCTCAACGACTTTTATTAATTAATTTAACTCGACTTGTTTGTGTTTGTGGTAGGCGCTCACACAGCACAAACACATGCAAAAAAATACTAAGACACACATTAGACTGGTTTTGTATAGTTTATAAAGTTTTAATCTGTTGTTAATTGAATTTTCATTTGAATATAAAAATACTTTAAACTGGTTTTAAATGTTTTGCTTAAACGTAAGTTTAAAACTGCAAAGTTAACTTTTTTATAGTTAGACATGTTTAAACAATAATACAAAAATTCAAAAATATCAGGTCGGACAGCTGAAGAGTAACGCCTTCCGAAACAGCTGTCCGATTTGCTATTTGTATGTTGTTGTTGCCTATAAATTAACAAAAGCAACACTTTTTGTTAAATGAACATTAAAGCTCCAATAATAAATTTAATTAAATTAAATAAATCTCAAAACCAGTCACAGTACACAAACACAAGCAAGCCATATGCCTTAATTGTATGCCTAAGTGTTCTTCTCTACCGCTTTAAGTGTTTGTTTTTGCGTGTAAATGTGAATGTGTGTGTGTGAGTCAGTCTAGGTTTGTACATTTTTATGTTTTACGGTTGGAAGAGAATGATAACAGTTGTTTTTTTTTATTTTTCTCTACTACTTGCACTCACACACACACACACACACTTGTACATATTTCACTTTTATCTATGTTGTTTTTTTGTTGTTGTTGTTTTTTGTTAATTTCTGTTGCTGGCTTTTATGACTTATTATTTTGCTGTTTTGTTATTATTGTTGGTGTTGGTTTTACCAACGCTCATTCATGTGTGTGTATGTGCGTGTGCGCGTGTGTGTGAGTGTGAGTGTGTTTGTGATTTTGTTTTGCTGTCTAATTAAATTTTTGTGCTCATTTCTGCACGAACTTTGCATATGCAAACGGCAAGTTTTGAGAAACTTTTTAATTGCATACTTTTAGGCACATTTATTTGCATTTTGAGTGTGGAATTAAGCAGCCTTATTTCAAATTGTATTTTCAGCTTGGAACTTCCATTTCAAAGTTTTTCGGAAATAAATATTAGAACTAAAAATACTTTCAAAAATTATAATTTTTTTTTATATTCACATATTTTATTTATTTCCTATAATATGAGACTTTAAAATACAAAATATTTTAAAACATTCTTTTAAAATAAAAAAAAGCTTACAAAGATATTCGCTTTGGTTTAAGAATATATTCAATAAAATTATTTTAATCGTTCTAAAAAATTTCAAAGATTTGATTCTAAAAATGAAGAAGTTCCACAAAGTTTTTCCAAATGTTTCAATGAAAAGTTAAAGTTTCCATTTTATATAAAAAAACATTTTAAAACTTTGAATTCAATTTCCAACGTTAACGGAAATTTCTCTTAAGCATGACCTATGACCTTTTCTTAACTAAATAAATTGAACAACTTCGCTAATACAAATTCACAAAATCAATAAATCCGAATATTTAACTTTGGCACACAATTCGATGAAAAAGTGACAAAATGCGAACAGGACCAGGACACGGCTCGAATAACAAATGAGCTAAAACTAACAAAAACAACAACAACAAAAACAACAATTAAATTTGACATTTAACAAACAAACACAAAAGGCAAACGGAAACCTAACTAAATAAAATTAAATGAATGACAAAAAATAGATTAATATGGGAGAGCAGGACATCAGAACAATACAACAATAACAACAAATAACCTACACACATACACCCACATACATGCACACACATGCAGACCCAACAATATGTGTACATTCATATACACATACATATAAGAAAAAACTGTTCTCTGTAGTAAATTTTGATGTGAAGGTAAATTTTTCACAATGATAACTTTTGACTTTCTGTCCATGATGATAAAACATCAACACCAGACGAAAGCAGGAAATTTACAAAAACATATGAGAGATAGAAAAAAAGAGAAGAAAAGTGTTTGCCAAAATCGCAGCACCCGCAGAAAACACATTCATTGTATAAGTAAACAGAGGCGAAGTACTTTAGCTGGAGAAGCGCCAACAAGGCCGCACACATTTAATATCTTTAGGATTGTTGAAAGAAAAAGTACCTACAAGATACACATCGAAAAAAGCGTCATGAAATTAATCTTAAATTTTTTTTATATTGTTTAGTTAATACAATTAAAATAACTGATAAACAGAATCAAACTTTTAATTCGTTCCTAGCCGATAAGCGTCGTTTTGATAAAACAATTAACATTATTAATTCATTAAATTAATCTCAGAAATTTTATGAATTAAATTGTATGATTAATATTTTTGAGTTGAAATAAAAGCTCTCTGATTAAACATTTATTTATATTGATTAAACAATTCTTGTATTTTAAAAGCAAGCAGCAACAGCGAAAAGATTCAACGTTAGGAAATATGGAAACCTTTTTAAACGTTTTAAGAACTTTATTTTGAGTTTGAAAAAAATCATTGCAAAAGTTGAAACAATTTTTTTAAATATAAACTTTTGTGTTGATGTATTGGTAAACAAAATTTTTATTTTGTTGGTCAAAGGATATTCTAATTCAATGAAGCACAAATCCTTTGTACCATAAACAAGAAAAAGTTAGCTTAAAAATTATAAATTAAATTTTTATTTGTTGTTTTAATATTTTAGTGGCAACTGTTAGCAACTGCAACAGTTTCATTACAGGCACAAAATCGTTCTCGTTTTTTTTTCTTCATATTTTTTGATAACTCCGTTTAACTCCTTTTTTTCACGCTCGTTCTCGTTTTTATTTAGTTTAGCACATTTTTCACACTTGCAACATTTTCACCTGCGATTTGTTAATCGGGGAAAATCTTCGCCACAAGCATACGCTCAACACATACTCGTCCACACACACACGCATACTTAGATACTCATACATATGCGCTTTAAAAGTTCAGATGTGCAAACTGTGCTGCCGCAGCGAGCAAAGCTTAGCGCTGTCGTAACTTGCGGATTTAGTGCTGCGCGGTCGATCTGCGACTGCGGCGAAAGATGCGAAAAATCAACGAAATAAAAAACGTTTTTCTTTTTTCATATTTGCCTGCAAATCGTGTGAATGAAATTCAGCTGCAGTGTGGGGCGTGGATAGAGGATAAGTGGGCGAATAAAGGGTTTTTTGCGACGTGTTTGTTTTGCATGCTTTTAGGCGATTCGCATAGAGACTTAGTCTATATTAGCTTTTTTGTGATTTTGTTGAATGCTTCTTAAAGAGAAAAAATAATACTTAATAATTTTGGTATAAAGTTTTTAACTATTTACTATGGATAATTTTTATTTAAATTAAAAATATTCTCAAATAAGTAAAATTTTATATAAAAGACTTTTTACCATTAGCTTCTGCAAAAAAAAGTTCACACGCAAATAAATAGAAAAAAGCCTTCGAAGCGAAACTTTTTCTTTTTTTTGTGGTCAGCCTCCGGTTCATCAAAACATTCAGTTAACTGCTGCCGGCTGCCGACCGCCGTCCAAACTGTCAGTCGCAGAAGTTGCATACGCAAATCCTGCCGGAAGGAAGCGCACTAAACGCCGCAACAAAAGTTGTTGCAACTGAATTTCCGGCTGCGCTGCTGAAAACTTTTCTCTTTTGTATTTGTATTTGTATTTCTCTTAAACTTTTCTAGGTTTCTATGTATATTCGTATATACTCGTACATATTATACATATACCATGTATGATATGTATTTAAATACATTTCTGTTGTTTTTTGTAAATGGTTGGCCTACAAAAAATGCGTTTTTGGCAAGTTCAAAAGTTTTTGTCGGTCAGTGGTAGTAAACTTTTTCAACTACTTTCAGCATTACAAATGCATGTGTGTGTAATTAGAAACTTTTTACATATTATTTACATATGTACATATGTTTGTAAGTTTAAACCAATTCTTACCGGCACTTCTTTAAGTTTCTAATTGTGGGTTCGAACTTTTTCTTATTAAATAAGTTTCAACAAACCACAAATACACAAGAAAAATTTATTTGAAATGTTTTGAAGTGATACAAAATTTGTTGATTGAGCAAAGTTTTTATTTGTATTAAATAAATACTTCATTAAAATAAAACAACAAATTTTAATTATTGCAATTAATTTCTTATTTAAAAATGATGGCCAGATCTTGAGTGACTTTTCATACAAGTTAAACATTTGAACAAATTTTTATTTGTATTGATTAATTTATTAATGAGAAGAATAGATCAAAAAATTTCAATTTTCGATTCTACTTTTCAATTTCCAGTTTTGGAAAAGGAAAATATGTCCACCCTACCTTATTCTATAGACACCCTCTGCTCTGTTTTCGAATTTGATATTTAATTTTTTGATATGTAGTTAATTAAAACAAACAATCTTTTAATTGATAGCAAAAGTTTCTTTCGAGATAAATTACCAAGTGCAAACAATGTAAATTTTTTAATTACCGCTGTTTGTTGTTTTAGCAAAAAACTGTTGTAATTGAAGTATGAATTAAAAATTAATTGTAATAATTAAAGAATTATTTTTATTGATTAAATTTTGTACGAATATTTCGAGCTGTGTGTAAAAATTAGGAAACTCTTCAAATCGATTTGAAATTTAGAACAAGAATTGATTTCAATATTTTTTCTTTGTTGTATTTGCAGTGCATGAAGGCGTATGTGGACTTTGAAATATCCGAAGGCGCCTACGAGATCTCGTGTCCCGATGCACAATGCCCGGCCCAGGGCATTCTGACGCTGCCCGAAATCGCCAATCTGACGACAGCAAACCTAATGAAGAAACATCATCGCTACCGTCTGAACCGAGGTAAGTTGTAATTCCATTTGGTAGTTTAAAAGTAAACGCCTCGCTACAAACAGAATTCTCACAATTGACCACTTCTTACACTTATGCACACAGAAATCGAGCTGGACAAAACGCGCACCTGGTGTCCACGTGCCGGTTGTGAGACGGTTTGTCTTGTCGGAGCAACCACCACCAATTGCAGCACCAGCAGCACAGCGGCCGTTGCCGTTACTTCACATTCCGATGGCGCCGCACCCTCAACGTCCACTTCGATCTCTACCAACATAACCGCTTCGACTTCGAACAGCGGCGCCGCTTTAAGTGTAGCGGCAGCAACAGCCCAGAGTCCGGTCGTCATGAGCGGCGGTGGCAACGATGGTAACTCGCAGTCGCTGTGCGCTGTGCTGTGTCCTTCATGCAAGGATGAATTTTGTTCGGCCTGCAAGAAGACGGTACGTCGCCACTAACGCCTTTTAATAAATAAACGATTTAGATAAATTTTTAAAATTTCAATTTGCACTTGCAGTGGCATCCGAACCTCAGCTGTGAGGAGAACAGTCGCCGTTTGGTCGCCGATGGCCAGGATGATATTGGCATTCCGTTTGACAATGACCTCATCAAGTGTTGCCCCATGTGTGCCGTGCCCATCGAAAAGGACGAGGGCTGTGCTCAGATGATGTGCAAACGCTGCAAACATGTTTTCTGTTGGTACTGCTTGGCCAGTCTGGATGTAAGTCACTTCGAATAGTTGTAGAGGATTTATAGAGCAAAAGCTTAAACAGATTAACTTAAATTTTCAAACGATAAATTCATTTTTTATATTAATTTACTCATATACAACTTCCAAACTCTTTCAGGACGACTTTCTGTTGCGTCACTACGACAAGGGTCCTTGCAAAAATAAACTTGGACATTCCCGCGCTTCTGTAGTCTGGCACAGAGCACAAGTGATCGGCATTTTCGCCGGTTTTGGCATTTTACTGCTAGTCGCATCGCCGCTGCTGCTGCTCGCCGCACCCTGTATTATTTGCTGCAAGTGTCGCAGCTGCAGCGGCGGCTCGAAAATCGACGAAGGCGATGGCGAACTGGACGAGGCGACCGCATTGCAGAGGTTAGTTTCTTTCGATAAAACTTTTTAATTATGGATATATGAAATTTAATATACAATATATAAAAAATCAATATAATAATTTAACAAAATTTTACTCGCTTTCAGTTAAAACCGAACAACAACAAAAACCGAAACAATGGAACACCGCTCTGAGCCGAACGACTGCAAACGGTTTATTCAAATTTTACGTTTATTTTTTCAACGTAAATTTAACGAAACCGCTGCAAAAACTACAAAACTAGCTAAAAAAATATTGTAAAAAAAAACTGTACGAGCAAATGGTTAATTTAACATTGTGTGCTTTCGATGTGTAACGCAAACCAAGTAAACTAAAATTATAAAATTACCACGCCCCCAACAAACCGAAAACAAAACGAAACCATGTCGAATGGTTGTCTGCAAAATAGAATAAAAATTCCAGCAGAGGAAACCGATTTTCGTTTGAATTTTGAAATTTGAATAATTTTCTTTCGAAGGTGTAAAACTACAAAATTTATGTGTGTAACTTATTAAAAGAAAAAACAACAACAACAACCTTATAGAAAGAAACCGAAAAATAACTAATTATAATTATTGATTATATGTGTTAACTAAATTGTGATATTTACAGTGATTCGATTTATGATTGCGAGTGTGAGGAAACCGAAATCGATAACTTAAACATTTTACTGTTTTATTTGTATTTGTATTTGTATTTGTAATTGTAATTGTATTTAGACCTATGTAAAATGGAATGTAAAAGTTCATAAAGGCGTCAAATAACCACACGCAAAAATGATGATGATGATGTTTTCCTTTTATTTTTATTATTTAAACAAAAACTTAATCTGCTTTTAATTCTTAATTTCTACAACTAATACAAACAAACAAACTTCTTTAGTTAAGTGGTAGGTACATACATATATATACTACATATATATATTTCTTTGAAATTTCTAACTCGTAATAATTCAAACTAAAACTACATACTGCAAAGTATTATTTAAACAAAACGAAAACAAAAACAAAAACAAAAACAAAACGTCAAGAATTCAATGTAAATTCATGTAAATGCTTAAAATCAATCGCTTTTATTTACTCGAGATAACCTATTAACAATTCTACTATACGATATAATGAAAAACAAATATATATGTACATATATACATATACATATAAGTATATATGTAACTTAACTAAATCCCCCGGTAGTTAGTCATGCGTATATTTACACAGTTAATAATGTATTTGAATTGTAATTGTAATTGTAATTGTAATTTGTAATTTGTAAAGTAATGATGACGATGATTAATTGTAGCTAAGTTTATATACATACATACATAAATACGAGTATATAGTATATAAAACTAATTCGCGCAGTTAAATACGTTTAAATTGTAATCACACACACACACACACAAACAAACAAACACACACACACATACACTACCAGATTTAAACTGTATAATCCGATACTTATTACTATTATTAATATTATTATGAATATTATTACTATTACTATTATAAATTATTTAGTAATTAAACAAATTATATATTGCAGAAATATTTAAAAACTAATAAAGTGTATTTGAAACAAACAAAAAAATTACAACAAAAACAAATTATAAAATAAAAATGTTAAAATTCAATATTGAGTGTGAGTTTTATTCTAATTTTAATCGAATTCGATTTTAGATTTGGTTGTCAGTATGACAAGAGAACTGACACGTACGCGTATGAACTGATAATGTCTGTAGGAGTAGAGTCTGTAAAGTAGATTAAAGTTAAGTTACTAACATAAGAATCAAAAACGAAATATGACAAGACGTATTGAAAACCCATTTCAAAAATATAAGAGTCTTGTACCTATAAAAGCAGGCATTTCCTAAAAAAACAGTATGGCAACGCTAACCACTGATTCACGAAATTGAGTGGGATAATACGGGACTCGTAGTAGCTTAAGTAAGAGAGGTAGGGCACTGCCAGGCTTAAATATCCACTCCATTCAAATGTATGTCGCAAGTTGCAAAATTGAAATCGGTCACTTGCTGAAATTAATGGGCGCCTAATACTATAGTTAAAAATTTATTGACACTTTTAATAACGTTTCGATAGTATTTGTATTCTTTTTGTCTGTATTTGTAATTCCTGATGAAAAGGAAGTTGCCACTCTAAAATGTTTAATATATTGTAAACTTTGATTTTTTTTATTGTATTTTTTTTTGAGATAATATAAATAAATGTTGTCCCCTTGAAATGGTACGTCGAGTTGAATACCCCACGCCCAATGCACTGAGTGAATTGGCGTTCCATACCGTTTACGATACGGAAAGGAGTTGGTTACAAAAGAATCTGTTGGCTAGCCGTATCTAATCCCGACAATAAAGTCATCTTGTTCTTGGCATTTTTGACTTCTCGAGTATAGAACTTAACCTGGTTTTTACTTTTTGAAAATGTGTCCTTTTATTTGTTAGAACTTTTTTTATAATATGTACTAAAATAATTCGTACAAACATTTTTACAAAAACATTAAATTAACATTAAATAAAAGCTCTTATTACAAACAATTTACTTAAAAACAATATCAAGCATTTAAATAGATTTGTTACAATTTCGTTCATTTGAAATAATTTGGTCTTTAGATTAAATTTTAAATGGGTATTACTACAGCCAATATTATCGGGCAGCACAGAACTTTATTCCGCTTAAGTAAAAGCCTAAACAATAAAGCTCGGCACGTTGTAAAAACATTTAAAAAAGTATTTGATTGCGTATTTAAAATGGAAATTTTATAATACGAGTAATTAGCTTTCAAAAAATGTAAGCAGCTTCGAGGATTTTTTCGGAACGTTGTTGGGTTTCATTTTTAAGTGCTCGTCTGGGTTTGGAGTTGCTGCCAATTCTTCTGTAATTATAACCAGAAGAAGTGAGTAAATAATTAATATGAACATACAATAATTACGAATAACTGCAAATTCACCTTTATGATTTTTAGTTACACCAACTTGCAGTAAGCCCATTTCAGCTTGGAACATTATCTCGTTGATGGAACGCTCCGCGAGCAGGCGCTGTGTTTTATTTGTCACGCTGCGCAACTTATTTGCCCAAGTTTTGGCTATGTGATCGTACATGTCGTCATTGTCGGGCGCAGCTGACTTAGGAGTATTGAATGAATCTGGAGTTGGTGACCTTGGTTTTTGTACTCGCGGTTTTCTGCTTTTCCACCACTGGAGGGGTTTTTCATCTTCGTGATAGTCCTGAAAAGATTATAAATATAATGGTTTTTTTATGAAATTATATTTAAATTTTTTGGTAAACTAAATGATATGCATTTAATAGATTACCTCATAGTCCCGCTCTTCCTCTTCTTTATGATATTCTTCAAAACCGAAATTGTCATCTGTTTTCTCCATTTTTCTTTTTTGTATTTTAATATTTGTCCTGATGGAGGACGACGCGTTCGTAATGTCGTCGTCGTAATCATCGATCAAATCCTTAGTTGCATTGCTATGGTATTTGTTGTCCATTGTCGCACCGATGAAGTGCATCAATTCGAACCACCACACATTGGGCTGATAGACGCCCGAGTCACAGCTACCCTTCGATGCTTCCTCTGCATGTTCAGAGAACTGAACTTTTCGTAAAGCACGCCGATAACTGCACCGTAGCGTATTAATCTTTCTTTTGACGTCCAGGACGGTTGCATCCGATTTCAGTTTTTTATAGACATTCAACAGTTCCTGATAGCTGTGCTTCTTCTTGCTCTTGTCTTGATAGTCGGCCGAATTGATGTCCCACAGTGTTGGATTATTTTTGTAACACTCGATGAACTCCGCGATGATGCATTTTGTCGTTGCCTCCATTGCTTTGTAGTTATAATAAATTTAAACTTTAATTATGATTCCTTGAACTGAAAAATGATGAACATGAATGACAAACACGTTCTATAAATTGATGACTATTATCGATATATCGATTTTAGCACTGCACAGTGAACAAAATTTGTTTAAACTGAATAGAAAAGATCATTGTAATAAATTTGTTTTGTGCGAAATTTTACTTGTAAAAATAATTGCTGAAATGTCGAAAAATTGGTTTTAGGAAAAAGCTTCTAAGTTGAGAATATAATAGATCATAACTTAAGTACGCTGTCAAATTTAATTTTATTATTGATGAGGTCTCTCATACTATTTTTGGCGATATCTGCACACATTTTGAAGTTATATGCACTCTTCGAAAAATTGTGTGAAATTTTAGCCTAAATATTTCAAAAGCTATCATATTATGACGTGGAATAGTTCCCATTATGATGCATCATGTCACTCCAATCTCTTATGAATGTGGTTAATATACATAGTGGAATCAGAGAATTTTTAGTAATATCTAAAAAATGTTTGAATACGAATTTGACAAAACAAAATTATTTAGAAATATTTTATGTGTTATATCGCAATGAAAGATATATTGATTGCAAAGTTTCTCATGTTTAAAACCAAATTTGCCAATTACAAATTTCAACATTCCACTGTGCCAAAAAATTGTAATAGATTCGAAACAGCTGATTTTGCACATCACTAAAAACATTGACCATAGTATTTTTTTTACCCGGCACTGGAAAAAAAGCTACAAGCAACTCGAATAAGAAAATAATACAAAAATAAAACTTTACCACCATGGAGGATCAAGCCTGCCCCCGCTGTAAGACCACCAAATATCGTAATCCATCGCTCAAGCTTATGGTCAACGTTTGCGGTCACACACTATGCGAATCTTGCGTCGATTTGCTCTTTCTCAAGGGCTCCGGTTCCTGCCCCGAATGTATGGTGCCGTTGCGTCGTAATAACTTTCGCGTCCAGCTATTCGAGGATCCACAAGTGGAGAAGGAAGTCGACATACGGCGACGAATTTTACGCGACTATAACAAAAAAGAAGATGACTTTCCATCGCTGCAGGAGTACAACGACTACCTCGAGGAGATCGAAACGATTGTCTTCAATCTCTGTCAAAACATCGACATAATCGGCACGAATAAACGCATTGAGGCGTATAAGCGTGAGAATCGTGACGTCATACAACGCAACAAGACGCGCCTCGGACGCGAGGAATACGAACTGGAAGAGATGCTGGAGTTGGAACGCGCCGCAGAGGAAGCACGACGTCAGGAATTACTAACTCTAGATGCGGAACAAAAGAAAAAGAAGGCGCGCGACAAGGAGGCACTCATCGATGAGCTGATGTGCAGCGGCAAGGACGCCACCTCAATTGTTAGCGAATTCGCGGAAAAGGCCGAAAAGCAACGCGAAGAAGAGAAAATAGTGCCACCGCCCAAGCCACCGACGAATCAATTCTCGACAGGCATTAAATTCGGGCGCAGCACCGATCAAATGTTTCTGCCGTTGCCAAAGAACGAAGAGGGTCCGCTGTATGTGCACCAAACGCCGCAATTGTATATGGAGGGACCATCTCCACCGGCAGCGGCCGATATCGAAGCAAAGGGTTTTATTACGCACATACGACCGGAAAACTCCGCAGAGCGGGCGGGCGGATATCGTGCGACAATGGCATGTCAGCGTGCACTACTGGAGGCGCTACAGGGACTCTACCACGGCGCGGCTATTTAATTGGTTCGATTTAATTAGATTTAAGATTTCGTTTTGTATGAATTCGTTTAACGAAGTGTTTCCTTTTGATGTAAGTTGAAACCGCTTCGCAAAGAAATAAAACCGGGCGGTAATTGGTTAAACTCTAAAATTTGTTGCTGTCTTTTTCTGGAGTTGAAGGAGAAAACCAAAATCATCTTTTAGTAGACGCTTTCAATATAAATAGAAAGACGAAAGACAAGTAAATATGCTTTAATATTTTATTAAATACTTTACAATGACACGCAGCGTTTACATGTATTAAATATTTTGAATAATTTTGAAATTATTTTCTTTAAAATGTTTTGCAAGTTAAATCGCATAATAAGTATATGTTTTTGTTTAGACTAAACGATAAAATAGGTGTCTATGATATATTTATATATATATTGAAATGTGTGACAACAAACAAACAACACATACATATGAATTTATTTGAATAAAAGATCATTTTTATTTAGCGCACTAAAATATAGATAAAAGTCGAAATATAGTTTACATATGATTTATGACAAAATGTAATCGAAATTGCACCTGATTAACGTTCTTTATTTTGTTTATGATTAACTTAAAGTAGAAGCTATAAGGTAAAAATAAAAAGTGGCGCAACTAAAGCAATTCAAATAATACCAAACACAGTTTAGAGCACACGGAAGCCGATGCTTCAAATATTGAAAATATATACATATACAATGTATATTTGTATTTGTTTAGCATATGATGAAATTTAAAGTTATTAAGCATAACTATTGAAAATAAGGTTAAGTAAATGTTTGACGAAATTCAATTGGCTCACAATTTGGCATACTAAATTTAGTAGTAAACATTTAAAATTTCGAAATGATTTGTATTTTACTTTTTCGTTAAATTTTTGTTTTTGTTTTGTTTTTCCGATTATGATTCTCACTTAAATTTGTGTTGCTTTTTATTAATGCAGAGTTAAAGTTTTCTTATATTACATTAATAATAATAATAATAATATTAATTATTATAGTTAGTTTAAAAGAGAGGTACATAAAATAAGTTGCTGATTGATTGATTGATTGATTTTGTTGCTCAGACACGAAATTTTGCAATTTGGAATGTTTTACTATTTTTTTGTGTATTTTTTGTGTTTTCTTGTTCAACTGTTTCAAAGCAAATTTTGTCGAGTTCATTAAGCTGAAAACTGTGTTTTCGCAGCTAAACTTTGTCGTATCTGTATCGAATGGGTTGCATTCGTTTTCGTTGTTTTTCTTCGATAGTACAAGCAACAAAATCAATTACGTTCATTACGATACACACACAGTTGCTTAAGTATATTTTTAGGCGCTACATTTATATAATGTCTAGATATTTAAAAATACAGTTTTGATTAATGTTTTCAAAATATTACGCGAAAAATATTTTTATGAAGATTGTTTTTTTTGAATTTGAATTTTTCGCTTTATTTTACTGTGGCAGCAGCAGCGGTGGCGACGGCGACGGCGATGATGGCGGCTGCTGCTGCTCGCCGTTGCGACTATTTTTTGTCACAGACAATTTATGCTTTTGCTCGAATAATTTTCTTTTGTTTTCTGCTGCCAGTAAACGTGCCTGAAAGTATGCTTTCAGTGCCAGAAGGTAGTCGATTGAGGGGCTGCGACTGCGGCAACTGGCAGTGTTCTCCTTGGACTAGACGGAGTCATCTGCAATAGCAAATTTTAAGAAAAGTTAATAAATATGACAAGTCAAAATATAAATCGAAATACGCACCGTGATACCACCACTTTGTCTTCTTGGGATTCTTATTGCAGGTCTTGACGTAGAGCGTATTATCTGGCGGGCGTTTTTTTTCGCGACAGCTACTCAGCATTGACGCTATGCTCAGGCATACCGATTGCACTGATAGCGCCGGCGACCAGTCTTCGGTGAGAATCGAAAGGCAGATATGGCCGTTGGAGTAAACGTGAGGGTGCACGGGTATATTGCTGCCAATGAAGGTGACCTAAGAGACATTAAAAAATAATCAAAAATAAAAAATTAATTCAAGTTGAATAAACTATACAAAAAAAAATATAAATTTCAAAAGGTTACAATTAATTGAAATTCATCGTTTACGCTTTAAAAATCTAAAATTACCTCAGGCGAATCAAAGGGATATTTATTGTTGAATTTGAACAGCAATTGAAAGTTTTCGCCTTCGTATAGAGTGCCCTCGAAACCGGCTATATTGATTTTCCATCTAAAAGTAATTAAGACAAAAAGGTTTGTTAATTTAAATGTGAAAATGCAAATGCATGCGAAATCCCATAGAGTAAAAACTTACTCGGCTAAATTTTGTCCTATGCTGTCGGTGTCGACGGTCACACCTGGTGGCGGCTCCTTTATCAGTGACATCAACTCTTTGTGTAATCTTCTCTGTAATTAAATATACAAATAAATATTAAATTTATTGATTTAAATAATTCGAGCGAAAATTGCTTTTATAAAATTACCATCGACATTTTTTATCGCATATGCAATAAATTCAAGGAATTTATTTTTTTGTTAAAATTCTTAAATTGGGCAAAACGAAACAAAATTTGATAAATTAAAAGCAAAGGCAGACTTTGCCTTTTGAAATAAAATCCTCTTAGATATCTTATCAAAATGACACAAGCGCACTTAATAAAGTTTATGGCCGAGTATTTACAAAACTGCATGTAATGGCGCAAAAGAAAAATTGAGTTTTCGTCCACAACAATAAATAAAACTTAAAATAAGATAACATTTTTAAAGTGAGTTCATTTTTAAATGTAAACGTCCATCAAGGATATAAATTTTTAAACTCTTTGCCTCCAAATAAAATTTAAAGAGAAAGTGCTAATTTTTTTGAAGACAGAAGCATGTTTTAAGTACTCCGATGGAGTCGAGCCTTTACAGGGCTCTATCGTTATTAAAAGTTATAAATCGATAGCAAAATATTAATATCAGTTAATTGTCAAAATAACAGAACTTGACGTCATAGCTTGGTTTAGCGAACTGAAATCGAACAAGGTCAGACTAAGTGTTATATTGTTTATAAGTAAACGTACTTGCGAATAATTTAATAACTTTATATTTTAATGCACGGCGTTAAACGCTCAAAAAGACGTCAGTCAATGTGACATACAAATATATTGTATATATTTTATCAAAAAGTTATTGCGTTGTGATAAGATAACCAACAACAAGTATCATACAATAACAATTAAAAACGCTATCAGACAACTTTCAAATAGGAGGGGCCAAGCCAGGCCACAAACAGCTTTTAAAGTCAAAACAAGTTCCATCAAGTTACTCAGTTTGTTATCAAACAGAATCGCATTTTTTTTTTAATTATTATTATTATTTTTTTTGGTTTACAAATTGACTTATTATTGTTATTTGTTTCTCTGATATTTGTTGCGTTGCTATCAAGGCGAAAATTTCCTGCTTTCGCATGTTTTTTTTTTTTTGTATTTACAAAAAAAGTTATTTTAGGCCGACAAATTTTGTTGGTTTATCAAGTGCGATAACTTAAAATATTTTATACTGAATTTGGCGCAAAACAAAAACAGGAATTCGAATTAATTTTTATTTTACGCAGCGATAAGCTGATAAAAAAATAACAACAAACATTCATTAAGTCGAAAATGTGACAACGAATTTTAATATTTTTACTCAATTAAATTGTAATTTGTTAACTTGACTTAAATATTAATAATAATTACTTTATTTTCCATTATAATTGGACATTTATGCCTAAAAGTATGTTTTCCTTTATTTTAAATCGTGGAATTCTTGGAGCGATATCACACAAAGTAAATGTATCAATTGCCGCCAACGGTACCGAACAATGTCAGGTGAGTATTTTGGTTTTTTAAACCAAATATTTACAAAGACTATTTTTAAATTAAAACATTTATTTAAAATAACACAATGTTAAGTTATTACTAAAAAGACAGACATTATTAGTTTATGTTGATATTTTCAAATTAGCGTTTAATACGAGTATATATAGAATATTTTTTTTACAATTATGCGACGATTTCTAAGATTTTTTTTTATAAAATGATAAATAAATTCTTTTTGCTATCGAACTAGTCCAGGGAACTAGTCTAGGGATAATGACTTGAACATTTATTCATTTCGATTTTATAGATAAAGCTGTGAAAATATTACCTAAAACTAAAATTTCCCCATTTACTTGAGTGTTTTATTACACTGATTAGATACAGAAAAACCAATACACCTTCAACAGTTGGACTTGCTTATAGACATTTAAAAACAAACAATTATGTAACTATTACCAAAATGGAATATTTTCAAATTAATACATGAATAAATATGAAATATTTCAATTCAGATTTGATTTGAATACGAGTAGTTAAAAAATTCAAACATTTTAGCAATAAATTTTAATAAATCGTGGTATAAACAGTTTGATAGTTGAAAATGACATTTTACTCTATGGAACATTATAAACTTATAAATTTTCAGTACAACATTTAATTCCTGGATTAAATAAACCATATTTTTAGTTAAGGTCAGCTTAAGTTACGTTATACTTGCCTCCCAGCGCGTATTGTCCAGTACCAGCGGTTTACCACATTTATTAACCGGTTCTTTGATGGGCTCACGCGTTTCTGTGATAATTTCCGACTTGGTCGGTTTATCCTTGCATTTCGGTTTAAATAGTTTCAGCATTGTTGTGAAGTTTTTACCAGCGCCTTTGAGCTAATTTAATATTTTTTAAATTTAAGATTTGTTTTTGCTTTTTTTGTTGTTGTTGTAAATGTATGAGAGAGACTAGAATTTCATTTTAATACTCGTTTCGGAACTTTTGGTATTTTTTTTGTTAATATTTCGAATATGATTTTGGTAATGCACAAACTTCCTTTTTTGAATTGTCTATTCAGAGTATTTCCGTTTATTTGTTTTAATTAAAAACTATTTACACTTTTTTTTATTAAAACAATTTTTAAACTTAGGTTCTTTTTTGATTTGAGTGACGAAACGCAACGCGCCGCACAGTTCAGTTCGAATGGCGAACGACTTCTGCGAGTCGACAAAGTCCACCAAATACAGGCGAACGTGTGAGGAACGAAAAAGACCAACGACTACACCGAAAAACGACAAACGTCGAAAGAAAAACCGACAACAACATTTTCGCAGCGAGTGCAAATAACGAAGCTTTTTTTCTTGTTGTTTTTGTTGTTGCTGTTTTGCGCTACTATCAAAAAGAAAATATTTACAATATTGAATCAATAAAAAAAATTATAAAAAAAAAGAATAAATATTGTTTAAATCGCCAATAGAGAGAAACAAAAGCGGAACGCAAATACAAGTGCAAAATCGAAACAAAATCCGAACGCGTTGTCCCACCCGTTTGATTCACCTTACCAAAGCGTTATCAGCGCACACTCAATGCGCTTAAAGCGTTCTTGTCGCCTCCAGTGCTACGGCGGCGTGTGTTCGCTGGTGCTGCGTCAACACAAGCGATTTTTCTGTTGTTGTCTTATCGCGACAAATGCGCAAAACACCTGATAAAGCAAAACAGCAAAACGATAAGCGCTGATAAAGCAGCAGATAAAAAAAATGTAAAACAGAACTGGGCACTCCTCGAAAAACGTCGTTGCAATTAAATTAACTAAAAGCAGAGAATCGCAGATTTTACCAAATGCATTTGAGTGGGTAAAAATCGATCGATCGATCGATGATTGGGCTTTTGAATAGGTTACTCAACTTATCCTGAGCTAACATTGCGCAGAAGATAACAAAAAATATTAAAAGAAAATCTCAAAACGAAAAGTGATCTACACAAAGAATCCAGATGATCTTACTAGATTTCGTCAGCGTTAAAACACGCCACTTGAAAGTATAAATATATACTTATAGATTACCCCCAACGCTACCATAAAAGGAACAAAGAACCCAATCAATCTGGACATGTTAATCAAACAATGAAGCCGCAATCGCAGCAGTGCAGCAGGAAAATGCAAAATCAATTTGGAGCGACAGAATTGAAATCACAAAAAAATCACTTTCAATTACAATTCAATTGGTCACAGAGGCACAGATGCACGGAGCACATGTTCTGCTCTGGTAAACGTTAACGCCAAGAATTGTAATTGTAATTTTAATTAAAAATACAATTTATTGCATTTTTACACTGCATGCGCGAAATCAGAAAATATGCATCTGCAATGTGAGCGAAGAACAAGACAAATGGGCGAACGAATATAAAATATGCACATACTCGTACATATATGAATGTATGTATGTATGTATGTATGTATGTATGTATGTATGTATGTATGTATGTATGTATGTATGTATATTGCGTAATATTTATATGAATATTAATGAACCGCAGCAATTTACCGACATTTTATAAATGAAATTAATTAAACAATTGTACACTAAAAAGAAACCTTAACCAAATAAAATCCATATAAAAGCATATACATATAGTAAATGCATATAATCGCATATATATATGCATTTATTGCATGTAAGCGCATATAAATGCAGATTAATGATTATAAATGCTTATTATGACAAAAGAAATTACAAGTAATGAAATATAAAGCGATTATAAGAATACAAACAATTGTATCGGTACTTAGTGCCGGTAGTCGTTAACCGGTTAATATGGTAGCAATTCCGATCGAGTTCTACAATTACTAAATTTTGACTGTTAATTGTAGTACTTAAGAGCAGTATAATTTAATTCTTCTCTTTTAAATTATTAAAACTATTCTTTATAATTGTTGATTTTGAAAATATTACAGCAATTTATTTCGTTTATGGTTCTTAAATTTTGATGCCATGCCAAGATAAGCGCTGTTGCCAGGAATCCTTTTTTTACAACCGAAATAAATGCATAAAAATATGAACATAAATATAAATAAAAAGAAGCCGTCTCTCATTCATGGGGATCTTGTGGGCAAACAATTTTTTGCCAACAGATTTGTTGGCAAAAGTCCACAACTTGTCGCAATGTTGAATTAATTGTTAATGTTGCTCCTGCTGCTGTCGTTACAGTCTGCAGCACCATTATTATTTTTTTTTGCTATGCGACACAGCAACGTTAAATTTTAAAAATATGCATTTTGAAATTTATTTTATATTTTTCGTCTTTTTTGTTTTTGGTTTTCTTGATTTTTGCATATGGCAACAGCAGAATGAGCCAAGCATACAACTGGCTGTTGTCTTGCGCTGGTCAGGAATGGGTGCCAGCTCGGCAGGGAAGCGTCAATTATATTTCTGTGTCTCTTTCGTATTTATAAAGTTTAAATGCAATTCCTTTTAATCTTGTAAATTGAAGAGAAAAAAAAGAAGCAAAACGCATCGATTTCATGTAAATCGTTCAATGTCAAAATAATAATGAACGCGCGTTAAAGAAACTTTTAAGGTCACGCTGAACGTTAAGTTACAGTGCTGAGCAGAAAGTGCAATGACATAAATAAGCGAGAAGACTCTTCTCTTTTTGGCGTGTAATCAATTTGTTAAGCGAGAGACTTTTCAAACTAACTTGGCTAATTTAAGAATATGTTCGAAATAATTTTGGGAATCTTCAGAAGGGACATTTGTGGTTCTAGAATTCTTAAATTAAAATACAGAATTTAAATTGCCACTTTAAGATACGGTTTACATTTTTTAAAATAAATTTTAGTTGTACTAAAAATAAGTGGAAATTCTTAGCCTTAATTTATTTATTTATCTACTTTTTTTTTAAAGAAGGTATTTGTTTATTTTAATTTTTGTAGGTAAAAAAATGAGCCAATACTTTTATTATAAACAACTAAAGCAAGATGAAACAAACAACAACTTGAAGAAAATTAAACCACGAACTTAAGCGTTAAGCGGTTAAGCAGTTCATATATACAAATATATATACAAATAAATCAAAATATTTTTATGAGGAATTTTCGAAACAAACCGAAAAAAACCGATCAAAAATCATTGTAAAACAAGCGAAAACAACAACAATAAAAAAGTTCCAAGCGTGTAAACAAAACTTAAGAAACTAAACAAACCGCAACTGTTAAGCAAAACAAATCAACAAAAGAAATGTTAATGCGGCAGCCAATATGTAAACACATATTTCGGCTAGCTTCGGCGTTGTTGGTAATAACACTTGGCCAACAATAAAATAACACTTGTCTTAATTAAGACGCATCATTGGACATTTGTGGCTGACTGGCAGTTGTTATCACAGTCAAAAAGTGTTTTACATGGAAGAGACCAAAGCAGCGAAACGAGTTGACGCGCAACGCTGCGTTAGTTTGGTAGGCATGACTTAATCTTACTGCTGATGGATAATTCAATTCGACAAAATGGAACGGCGGGTGAGTGACTCATTTATACGTCGAAATAAAAATTGAGTCCGTTCGTTCGTTCCAGCGAGTTTTGCGCTTTAACAGTGAAAGTAATTTCAAAGCAGCAGCAGTGGCAGCAGGAGGCTAGCACGAAACCAGGCCAGAACGACGCGACATACGACACGGCGAGTGTGTTTATATATTTTAAAAATACCGCAATGATTCAAACATTCAAATAACCGCGTTTCAACAGAATACAACTAAGCGACAGCACGAGTTGCGATTCTCCAAACAAAGATGAGTAGGTGCTTGACTTTTGCGTATTTTACTCATAGATTAAAAAAAAATTATGATTTTTATCAAAAGTTATTTCGTCAGTATTTTTTATAAGTGGTCCACAAAACTATAAGTAAACTTTTGTAGTATAGCATATTTAAAGGATCTATAAATAAGTATAAAAGTAACAAACACTGATAAGGGAACGTCAATTTACCACGTGATGACCTTAAGATAGTAAGGGAAGTCGACACGAAAATGACGTCAATGTGAAATACAGTTTAAGTTGGAGATTAGAAAGAGATGAACTCCGCAAAAATTATCACGTGTTTCAATCGTTAATCAACTGCAATTATAGCAAAATTATCAAATAATCGCATTAAGAAATTTAATCAATAATTAAATATTAAGTTTACATCAAAAACAGATATCAAGGGAAATTCAAAAACAAGAACCGAGGTAAAGAAGCTTCTTAGAATTAAGTTGATTTGTCAAATTGCAACAGTATTAGTAACTGACATATGACATTAACTTTCAAGGTAAATGTCAAAGGTTTAAATTCACATCAAATCGTTTTGTTTTGGCTTCATTTCTTGTGCAAATTGTAAGAAAAAAATAAAGTAACCCTGTCAGTTGGAAATCTAAAACCGGCCTGTCTGTCTGACTGTCTGTCTGTTTGTGAGTCCACCTTAAACTTGAGCGTCAAAGTTCAAAATCAATGAATTGCAGCAATACGAAATAATCGCATTGATTGGCAACACCGCAACGCTACGTCATCAGCGTCGCATCGAAATCATCACCAGTAGCGCTGCCGGTGGCCGGTGTCATTGTCGAGCAGTATTCAAGTCACGTTCTGAGCAGCTGATTGCAAGCTGCCGAGCACTGACGAGAGCTTCCAATACTAAAATAAATAAGTAAATAAAATAACAAAAACTCAAGCACAAAATTGCAAAAGTTTTTCAAGCAACTAAACGCAAGACTCACGTTATTCGAGACCTACGTTCGCCTTTTGTTGATATTTATTTTCTTCTTTTTGATTTCATATTATTCACAGCTCCTACCTACATACATATTCCGCTATTTAATATTATTAATAAATAAATTAAAGAATGAATAAATAAATAAACTTTTTAGCAGCACGCGAGCATTGCATGCTAAAGTGCAAAACTGAGTAGGTCCGCTCGTGCAATTTGTATGTGCTGGAAACGCCACGCGAAATTGCATGCGAATGCATATTTTCCACTTTAGCAATATTTGAGCTATTTCATAAAATTCTGTAAAACTTTGTTAGAAGTATCTTTGAGGTTGAATAGTGCTCAGTTGTATACAGGAACTTGAAGAAAACTATTGTGATCGCTTCATTAATAACTATTCAATGACAAAGTTGTTATAACTTTTAGCATTTGAAATTCAATATCAGATATTTTAATAATAAAAAAACTATTCATCATTAACCGATCAATTCTTCATAGTCAAAAACAAACAGCACAGTTCGGTCATCCTCTAACTGGTAGTCTTTGCAGAAGCTGAAGAGACCAAGAAGTAAAAGAATCTGTCTATAATTTTTTATGCGAATGTCCAGCTTTATCCAGTAAGCGTTCGGAAGTTCTCTTTTAGTACTTCTTTGATGACATTGGATCAAGGAGTCTAACATCTATTTCAGAATTTATCACGTAATCAAAATGCTTCAATTAGGTTGAATATAAAGTTTAGTAGTCGTGTATAAAATGGATCCTACTTTAAGACGACAAAAAATGACATCTCCCGGATATAACCAAACAAATGAAAACAAAATTGCTTTAACATTTCGCCCAGACTGCAGTTTAAAAAATAAAATCTCTGATGAATGATGAGTTTGTGTAATTATTAAAAAGTAATTTTAATCTTTTAAATACTCAGTTAATTACTTTCACAATTTACACATGGACATGCATATAAATGCGGAAATAAACAACAGGAACTTTAAAAATGAAATGTTGACACAAACTGTTCAAAATGTTCCAATATTGACATTGTGGGCACTTGAGAATGCAAAACAATTAAATAAACAAAATTGTAAATGCCTTTAGTACTCGACTCGAACGCGTAGTCTCTGATACTTAGTCATTGACCCACGTATTTAATAAAAACAAGCTCTCCAAGGAACAACTCCAGACATAGAATGATGCCGCGATTTCTTTGTTATTTGCCCACCTTGTTTATGAATCGGTTCGAATTTCGCTTTTTGTATTTCACTCGTAAATGCAAATCACTGAAGTTCTTTGTTTAATCTGCAATATTGCGCATATTTTTTTATTCGATTTAATATTTAAGTTCCAAATGCAGATAAGCGCATATTTAAGAAAGTATTTACTAAGCTTAACATTTAATTGTAATAATTGTAAAGTTTTTCATATATTTTTGGTAGATACTTCCTAACAAGAAGCAGAAAACATTTCAGATTTTTAGTAATCCAAAAACGTTTCTCGCAAAAACTGCTCAAGTAAAGCCCAAAGTAAAGTACACTTTGCAAGAAATTAGCATAAGCGTGACGCTTCTTGATAGAAGCATTTGAGGAAATGTGCACCTAAGAACAACATAATTGATGTATTAACACACGCTGAATTCAAAATGAAATGCGAAAAATAATTGACATTTGGTCCCAGAGTCGCAAAAGAAAAAAAGAGTACCTGAGTGTCTATCTTTCCGACTCGACTGACTGCCTGCCTGCCGGACTGACTAGAATATTAAATACTTTTAGCGGAAAGAAGTCAACGCCAATAAATTTGAATTTAAATTGTGAGCGCTTAAAAGTTATTATAAATTTTGTAGTTTTTTTTTTGCGCATTTTTGCTTTCAAAAAAAGTGGAAAACAAAACTTATTGAAAGCGAATTCGAGCAAAATATTTTTTATGCCACTTTAAAGAAATATTTTTGCAACGAAAATAATTTAAAAAAAAATACTTAATAATTTTTTTTCTCGCATTTTAGAGAATTTTTCCACGATTATTTGAAACAGTGCCAAGCAGCCGCCGTATCGTAATTTGTTGGATTTCCAAGTGGAAGATCATCAATTACGAAAAAAAACAACGAAGAAATCTGCAAACAATTTGAATTTTTGCATTATTCAGTTTTGAATTCAATTTCAATTTTAAATGTTCCATAGTTGATATACGAGGTTTTGTATAGCACAGGCGGTCTCGGCGTTGTATGGGTAAATTTATGTTGTCATTCGGTCAAGTTCAATTCATGAGAAACTTTATGTCTTCGAAGAGGAACTTGAATTATTTAAGACTAAATCGATATGGTTTTTAAACAATTTAACATTTGCATGATTTAAAAAAATATTAAGTAATGGCCATTATAACTCAAAAAGAAGTCTGGAATCTAGAAACCCAGAAATGTAGTGTTTGAATTCATAGAAATCCAATTAATATGGAATACAACAGTTCAAATTGGTCGTAGTGTAGGTACTTTAATCTATTAAATACCAATTACCAATAATGCGGTTTAGTTTTTCCAACAGTTGACACTCTTGTAGAAGTTTCCATATTTCAAATGCAACTAAATGTATATTATAAATGATAATTTCTGCCGATTGTATTAAGAAAAGGAATAATTTCTTATGTAAATCGCGATAATTATCACAAAATATATTAATTTCATACGAGGAAATTAATTAAAATTAAAATTATTACAACAGCTTTCAGCACAATAAATAAAAGAAACAGAAGTGCCAGATAGAAAAACCAGTTATGGAAATTCGAAACACGATAATACCATTTTACAAATAAGGAAATCAGCATTTTGCACTATGCATTTTTTTTTGTATATTTTTTTTGAAATTCTAGTTCTCATTTACTTCAAGTAGTTGTAATTTGTTGTATAATACCGTTCTGTAGGCGTAAGCAGATTTCGACGGGAGCAAGTTTAAATAATTGTTTCTTGTTTCAAACGCTTTTTCAATATTTTGTATATTTTCGTTTTTATTTTATCGAATACAAATACAACGAGATATAAGATTTTCCGAAACACTTTGCGAGTTCGCGTGCCAATCGCAACTGAAGCCCAGCGTACGCGAAAACAATGTCGTGAACTCCCGTTGCCGTTGTAGGCGACGACAACACTGGCCAGCTAAGCTGAACGACCGACCGACCGTTCTGCTTCCCTCCGTGGGAGAATTTCGCTAGCGGTGAGAGATAAAACGAGTAGCTAAGCAAAAATAAACAAAAATCACCGACAGATGAAAAGTTTTCAGTGACTCACTCACTCACTCACTCACTCACTCACTCACTCACTCAGCGCAGCGCAATTTTGGTCCAAAAATTTTGTTCATTTATTTTGGGATTTTTTAAAAAATTGAACAAAAAAAGTTCGTTATTAATGCAATTGGCAACACCGAAATCGAAATTGAAAATTGCATTAGCACGCGAAATAGACAAAGTTGCTAAATTGTTTATGCCGCGTAAACAATTCGAAGGCGAAATGTAGAGCGCCACCCGCAAGGCATGGCAGTGCAATGCAGTGGAGCTGGCATCCTTCAGGGCGTCTGTCGACACTTCCGCGTCTGCTGTTGCAGTGGGTGGTGCAATATTCATGCCAATATAGGGGGAGATGTGACCGCCATGGCCAAATGCAGGTGAAGGCGTTTGTAGGTTTTTTTCTAAGTGATGTCGGAGAGTAGGAGAAAACGTGCTGGGCTGGCGAAGCATGCACAACATGCAGTGAATTCGAATTAGACGACAACGACGACGACTATGACAAACACGTTGCATGCGACATGCCACCACCACCAGCGACTTAGTGAAATGCAGCTAGCAGCAAACGGCAAATGGCTAAGCATGTTTGGTATTGCATAAACAACATTTTCCACTCTTTCCGTTTGCTTGTTTATTTTATTTTCGGAATAGATTTTCAATGTTTCTCTGTGACATGACATGATGTTGTGTTTCATGTATGTATGTATGTATTACGTATGCATTGTGCAGAGTAATTGCAATTGTTGTATAATATTTTGAGAAAAAAATTGCATAATTTCGTCGACTGAGTGGCATGTCCGTATCCAGAACATTGTAAAAGGGGGTTCAGATTATTTGAGGAATTTCCTGCGGTTCGTTGCTCGACTATAACCAAATTTAATTAATATATGTATACTTAATAAACATATATAATAAGTATTTGATTATTTAAATGAAATTGTTCAGAATAAACAATTTTATATATTTTTTCAAAGCCTAAGACAGACTAATTTTTCATTAAGAGCTTCAAATAGAACTTATAATGTGTATAAGTTTAGTGACTTATTAGACTTAGTAGTGGAATCATTACGATTTTTAGAGATACGCTCCTATTACAAAAATAACTTCAAAATATACATTCAAATTTTTTCCCGATTTTTTTGACATATTGCACGTATCCTATGCAACTCTTTGGAAGTAAGAAATACAAAAATTACTGATATATTTATATACATATATCAGGATATAAATAGATATAAGTAAATTAAGTTTTAGGGTATACACCACAAATGAATTATACATAATATTTGGCAATATAAAACAGATTTCAAAATGCGTCAGGAGTAGCGGCGACGTTTCTTTTCTCTTTCAAGGGTAAACCAAACACTTAACGTCAGTTTTAAGGCGCTGTCCGAAAAGTGAAACCGATCAGTTGGACAAACATGACCTCGAATGTCGTCGCGTAAGGCTTGCGGTAAATTTTAAATTTAGCAAAGCATCAGCCAAAAATTGAATGACGATTTTAAAGTAAACAATTTGTCACTTTCGATAATAGCGCCCAACATACGCCGACACCGACACCGACGCCGACAACAAAAACAAAAGAACATTGTATGCAATGATGAAATTAATTTTTTTATATATAAAACCATAAATCAATTTTAATGCGATTTTATATAAGTATAAATAAATAAAACCAACAAACATAAGTCTAGTCTGTATAAAAAAAATAAGAACAACACAAGACGGGCGCGTGCTGCTGATAATTCGACCCAAAGTGTGAATAATTAAAACGACAACAAATTCGACCAAAAACGAAATCAGCACAAAAATACAAATTACATAATTTCAGTGAAATCCTAAAGAAATATTTCAGCTAATTTTGTTGTTGTTGTTGTTGTTGTTGTTGGTCGTGTTTATCAATGCGCTTGGCTGGTTGCATTTTAATTTCCTGATTCGGCAAAATTTAAATTTTAAATTCATAAAGTAAATATTTATTTTATTAAAATATTTGTTTACTAAAGTTGTTGATAACGTTTCATTGAACTTTCGTTACTATGCGAGCAAAAAACAAAAAAACAAAAACAAACATCACAATAATTATCGTATTTAAATTTCATGCGGAATTGACTGACTGACAGCGCAAAACTTTCTGAAGCATCAAATTGACGCTTGCAAAAAATTGAGAAACAAAAAAAAAACCATCAGGTGAAATGTTGAGACACGCAAATTTATAAACAAACGCTGATGCTCATTTTTGAAAGGCTTGTAATACCCGGGTAAATATATTTATGTGTAAGATAATTATTTTGCGAAACTTTCCGGTACTCCCCGTTGTAGCGTTTCTGAGTTACGGTGGTGGTGGTGGGCGTTAAATTGATCCAACCACGCCAATTGGTGGCGAAGTTATCGACAATGCCCATAAAAACTCGGATACCAAATTTCAGATTTTTAGAAGCAATAATAGCGAAATAATCAAATAGTTTTATTTAGTTGTTGTGGACGTAGTAAATGGGCAGGGCAAATTTTAGCCTAAAACCATTCTCCTCACGTCGAGAATCAACTACCCAAAATTGTATCTCAATCGGTTGAATGGTTTATAAGTGCATAGGGGAAAAATTTCAGATATAAACAAACAAACATCCATTTTTATATTTATAGATTCTAAAAAAACTGAATTCAGGGGCCTTAAGGTAGAAAATTCCCAATTAACTAACAAATATTTTAGCAAGTTTTCAATGCAAAACACAAATTTTGGATTTCATTGAGATTGTTTCAGAAAAATTTAAAATTTTATATATATAATAAACAACTACTTTTAACTGATCTTATTTCCTCTACATGTACACACTACAATAAAATTATAGTAGCTTCTGTGATTAGGGAGTGCCAATTTATTGCAAGCTCTAACATGCAAAATACTTTTTTTTATTACAAATCGAGCTTCACCCACAATTAAATTGATAAATGCTTTAACTTATTTGAGTCTTGAATAGACGCAATTCAAATATTTAATTTTGCATTTTGAAGAAATGTCTTTGCCATTGATTTAAGTTTTCGAAAAACCGTTTTCGTTTTAATACGATTCGAGTTCATTACAAAGTAGAAGAATAATTGGAAATGAGACTTCTTCAAAATATGTTGCGAGTATTAATTAAAACGGCGGTCAGCTTTGTCAGTTTTTTTTCACAAGTTTCGACGTGATCAGTGGCAAAAAAAAACCGCTCAGTATTAAAGGAAATTTTCTGAATTTTGATAAGTTTGCTTTGTGTGTTTCATGTGTTTTTTTTTTCTCTTTTGATTTTGTTGTTATTTCTTGTTAATTAAGTGAAATCATGACACAAGCGCAAACGCAATAAATTATTTTTAAATAAATTCTGCAAATATTTGTAATTTTGTTGATACGACAGCAATTATTTGTGTTATTTAAACGCCATTCTTTTGGTTGTTGTATTCCAACAAACCATATGGCGAGGGCTGATTCGTCAGCGGTTCGTAAAGTATCATTTTCGAATCGCATGTTTCGCCGGGATGTTAAAATGTATTTAAATTTCACTTTAAAAGATAAAAATGAAGAATTGTTGAATCGCAATTGTTGAGAAATGTCTGAGTGAGTAACTTTCATCAATTGCGACAAGCTCAAAAATTACTGCGTACCCGTTTCTGTTATTTAAATATTATTACTTGAATTATTTTTAGAGTATTTTAGTTTGTTTTCCAAAGTAAATCGAACACCCGTTACAGAAGTGGCACATTTCGAAATATATAAGTTATCATGAAAATTACAACAACAACAAAAAGGAACCGCAAGGGAATTTTTTAAATCTGATTTTTTGTAAAAAAGAAACGTGGTTAGCCAGAAAGTTAGCCTTTTTGGAGTTAGGCCACTTTTAAAGTGGATGTGCGATAATATTCATATGAAAAATTTACTTGGTGAAATGTATTATTAAGCGGATACACAAATCTTCAAATATTGTTTTTGCCGCATACATGCAGGTAACAAACAAAAAGGAAGAAAATTTTGGTTTTACCAACACGTGTTAAATGGTTAGTTACCGGCACTTAACGAAACTAAATGATAAGATACATATTAGCCAAAGACAAGCATCCGGAGATCACAAAATCAATAGAGACCAGATTCCTGAATTAAAAACAATTTTCGTATTTATCCATTTATGATAAAGGCGCACCCCCAGATGCAGTCCACCCCCTCGCATTTGCAGTATTTCACGCTTCGTTCGATAAAAGGTGTACAACAAACGACCCTTTGTCCGTGTTTTGGGGGTGAGGATGGGGGCCGCTCGTATTGTCCTAAACTTGTTGAAAAACGAAAACCCGAAGAAAAAATGTATGCACAAACTTACCTCACTTGGCGACATGGACGACATCTTTGTGGCTGAAATGGTGGCTGCTTTGTTTACAACACTTCTTCTATTTTTTGTTTTAGTTTTTGTAAGCCTTTGCTTGTGCAAATTTCCAAAGATTTTATTTTAAAATTTTTCGGTTTTTTTTATGTATTTTTTCACTATTCTTTTATAATTGTTGACACAGAAGAAATTTTTTTGTTTGCCTGCTTTTGACGTTTGCCTTTTCGTTACCTGAAAATCAGCTGATGCAAGTTGACAGCGGCTGTGAATCTAGTACAATTTGAGACGGAGTAAAGTAGTAAAGCAGGGTGCACGATATTAAATAGTAACGAGTATTAAACTATTAAGACTCGAATCAAATTATGGTGAAACCGACTAGAGATTTAAAAATTACTTTTTTTAAAAAGTTTAGAATATCATAATTTGTTATATAAAAATCTAGCATTCGGAATTTAAAAAAAATGTCTTTCAATATAAAGTTTCATTATAAAGTTTTAAATAAAAAAAAAAAAAAATATATACAAATAAAAGTATTATTAAAAGTTTATTATTGATTTGTAAATATTTATGTACATTTGATAAAATTCAATTTCTCTATTTATTAATTAGCTTTTGTTCACAATTTACTATTACCCGCGAGCATATCGCGCACCAGCTTAACCGCATATTTGGCAGTGCCCGGTGCAGTGGTCACACCATAGCCACCATGCCCATAATTATGCACCACCTTAAGGTTTCGCCCATCAGCACGCAGCACCAACTCAGGCTCTACACGCACCACCGCACGATATGGCCGCAGACCGACCTGCTCTCGCACCACTTCCGCACGTTTCAGACTCGGCAGCATGTCGTAGCAACGTTCCTTTATCGCCATCGAATCATATTTGCAAGGATTCGTATTCCAACTGTCGTACTGACGACAACCGCCCAGTGTGACCGTCTCAAAACCAGGAATAATATACGTATCGAAGTCACCGTAGAATGCCATCTTTAACCAAGGAGCGCGCACTTTGATTACTTGGCCGCGAATGGGCACCAACTTTGGATCGTTGCAAAGTTCCTTGGCGCCCAGGCCGGTGCAGTTAACAACAACATCGTAGTCGTTTTGTGACAGTTCGGAGAAGGAACGAATATGTTGGCGAGTGACTTTGCCACCGGCGGAGAGAAATCTGCGTGGGAAGAACAAAACAATAATTATTTTTCTTAAGTTACTGCTTTATCAAATAATTAGCAAAAATAAAGTTATTTTAAGCATTAATTGAAATGTGATAAAGATTAAATTGTTTAGAGTGCAATTAACTAATTTTATTGTTCTGAGGTAGACAAATTCAAGTTAAGCTATTAAAACCTATTTCAAATTGTAAAATTTTTTTTAATCGAAACATTTAAAAAATTTTTGAGTATGCACAAATTCGAATGTGGAATGTAAACCAACCCTTAATTTATGAATTTGTTTAAATATATGTATTTTATAACTTACTTCTCGGTCGCATAGGGCAAGAAAATGCGACTCTCGGTCAGACAGGTGGTAAAGAACGAACCATACTTCCAGCCGCCATGGCACAACTTCAGCTCCTGCTCGGTCGCTTGACGATAGACGGGCAAAAGTTTCTCAATAAATGGATTCTATAAATTAAAACAATAACATAATTAAAAATAAAAAAACATGCTTCTTAAATTGTTTACTCAAATTGTTGCCACAAACTGATAAATCAATCGCAACAATTAAGCAACATTACGACAAACGATCTTAATTGCAGCGATTAGTGTTAGCACAGATAACGCTTATCAGTGGACAAATCAAATTCAAATCTTATCGTAACTTAAGCAAAATTATAAAATTATATTTGAAGAGTGGCAACTCACGCGCACAATCGCAGGCGAAGTGGTCGAGAATATGTAACCCGACAATTGACAGACACCGGCGAGTGGTGCCTCCTTGGAGCGACGTATGTTATCCCAGTATTCGAAGGCGTCTGTAACCCACTGTCTAAATAAATAAAATCGTTTTTTAATATTGTATAAATAATAAATTGTTTAGCTAACTGTGTTATTTCATTGCTGGGTCCCATAAAACCGCTGCCCGGACGAAAAATGCCCGCAGCGACATAGCTGGTGGTGTCCTCATTGAAACGATCCGCCACGATCGAAACGCGAGCATTTGGAAATTGCTGTTGCAGCTCCAAAGCAGTCGTCAGACCAATAATGCCACTGCCCAAGATGCCGAAATGCATGTCGCTTGCTTTTTAGTGAATGTCTTTCAATTGAAATTAATAAGTTCGATCAAAGATCGCCTCAAACGCGCTCAATAACGTCCAAATACTTCGACTCGCTTAGCGCAACTGAAGAGCGAGCTGAACGCTGCTGAACGCTCGTGTCTTTATTTATGATAATTGTTTTGTTTTTTTTTAATTCAATCATTTCAATTGTTGGCTGCACTTTTGTGATAAGAGACCTTTACTCGTAAGTGATCACTTAGCTTGGCTCAGCTCAACTCAGCTGTTGTTGTTTTGGTATCGCTTCAATCTTATCATTTAGTCGCGATTCTGTCTACTTTCTGTTTTTAGTTTCTTGTTTTGCTTAGCTCCTGTTTCTTTTGTTGTTGTCATTTCCATTCTGCTTTCGACGTTTTCTCAACTATTTCATAAGCTAAAAGCTTTTGATTGCCTTAAGTTTGCTGTGCTATAATTTACAACTGTCGTATTTCACAAACAAAAATACAACATACAAAATTGTATCCGCTCTCCGTTAATAAACGCTTTTTTTTAAATTAATGGGCAACAATGGATTAATATCGAAAGTTTTAATATCTTTTTTTTATCAATTGATTAACGTCGCTATCCAAAAGACATTTTGAAATTATTTATTGTTGCTTTAATTTCTGGAAATTTTGCTTAGAAAAAGCTTAGTAAAGTGCTTACAAAAAATAGTTTTTATTATGCTCAATTTTTATCAATAATTTGCTAAAAAGCTTTAGATTATGAGTTCTTGAGTCTGTAGCCGATACAAGAAACTGTCATCTGTTTAACAACTGTCAAAATTTCAAAGAGTGGAAAAACAAAAACACACACTCGTACTTACTTCAACTTAAAAAAATAAAAATGGCAAAAAAAATTAATTAAACAACACGTATACGTGTGGGTGTACACAAATGCATTCAAATTTACAACTGTCACGGCGAATTCGTTTGATTGTGTGTGTGTGTGTGTGTGTTGGGCAAAGAACTGTTAGACCAACCGAAGAGAAAAAGAATATGGCGTCCACAACTGCCAGCGCCAAGAGCAGGCCATTCCGAAAGTCGGTGCCTCCAACAGAAAACAGAATAAGCAGCCAGCCAATGCGCATGATTACAACAAGAAAGCTCTACGGACTACACGCAAAAAAAATTCAATAACTTTTTCCGAAAAGCATTTTATTATTCACATGTGATAGTTTCAGTGTTCCATATTGGATGCAAACAGTCCAATCCATTTGGTCCACTCAATGAATACTGTATTTGCAGTGCAAGTAGTCCATCCTGGTTTTAAAGTGCAGTTAGCCCAACGATTATCCGTTCAATAGTTTAACCGTAATGCAACAACTAACAAAAAATAAACAAACAGACATTGGCTGTTACTTACATTGGTTTGATATTTACTCTTTTGGGTGTACCAGCGAAAAGTTGAAATCGCCGCAAAAGCTTCAGGTGCTTAGCACAACCACTACCAACACAAAAACGACTTTTTGTCACATCGATTTTCAACCTCGAATTAGGCGACGACGACGACTCCGAACGAAGCAGAAAAATCGCAATTTTCCTCGCTGACACTGAAACCGATTTTTCTGCCTTATGGCTGCGAATACAAACTGAAAAAGTTCTACAAATTGCAATTTATTGCGAACGAACAAGAAAAAAGAAAAAAAATCAAACTTTGAATTCGCTGCGAGGCGAATGTAGCGCACGGATTGAGTAAAAGAATTTTCATTAGTATCCTTGTGCGAGACGTGAAAAAATCAGATACACGCAGTGAAAATCCAAAAAAAGAAAAGAAATCCAGACAAAAAGTGTGAAAAAATACAACAAAAAAAGTTGAAAAAATTTGTTAAACATAAATTGTTGGTGTAAGCACGGAAAATATTTGACTTTTTGCTGTTACCGTTGTTTGGGAACGTGTGCGAATCAAACGAGAAAACACAAACGTATGTTGGAATCTGTTGAAGAAATTTAAAATTTATAAACTTTAGTTAAAGGCATTTAAAAAAATATCAGCGGATTGCTTTGCGCTATAAAACGCTCAAGATCTCGTTGAAAAATTCCAGCACAGGATAACAGCGCAGAAGAGAAAAAAAAAGGATACTCTCGAGCGCTGCCTTTCGCTATTTTTAGTTCAAAGCATTATCGATTTCATGTGTATATTTTTATATATGTGTGTGAGAAAATAATATAGCACACACACACACACATATAGAACTATACAAACATATTGTTGTATTGTGTTTTTTTTTCTTCTTCTTCGGTGCTAAGGTCCTTTGTCCTTGCGTCCGTCATCAAATCACGAAATCATATGCGAAGAAATTCACCTAAAAACGTGTAAATTTGGCCAAAGTAAATAAAAATACGCCAGCACGCATACCAAAGCAATTTATTACTACGCGTAGACGCAATTAAACGAGGCGAGACTGTGCGCCCAAAAAAAAAAAAACAGCAACAAAAAATAAACAAAATAAAAATAAAAACTCAGCTTAGGTTAGACCAAATTCAATTGTTCAACGTTTGCGACGTTTTCTTCCTCTTCTCTACCTCTTCTTCTTCTTCTTCTTCTTCTTCTGTCAGGGGAGCAGTTGCAGCTTAGTGTGTAGTAACAACAAAAGCAACAACAACAACAACAACAAACACTACCCCAAAACATTAACATCAAAAACAACAACAACAACAACAACAAAACTCCACACCACACACAAAAGACAAAGTGAGTATTACCTCCCTCCGGTGTGTTCCCTTTTTTTGTCATTCAATTGGGGTTTAGGGGTCAGTCAGACCTGAGCTTGAGTCAACGAACATTTCATTTCATTAGCTGTGGCCTGCATAACCTAGTTTCATGTTTAACTTTTTGTTTGCTTAGTTTTTTTTTAACGGAAAGAAGAGAAGAGACACTGTTTTATGCGGAGTCAGTGGATGATGTTGAATTTCTACCTAATATACTCGTATATACAAAAGTTCATTCAAAAGGTTTCGTTTTCTTTTGTAAAAGTTTTCCATGCGAAACCAAAAATATAAATTAAAAAAACCCATTTTATCATAAAGCAAACCTTTGATAAATTCCCGACAGCAAGTTTGATATCAAGCACTTTTATACTCGTATCAACTTTAAAGAAGCCAAATTATGTATCAAAGGTTGCAAGTCTTTCACCAGCGGTTTGCATGATATCAAGTTGCAATCGTTTTTTTTTTTATCAAAATATTTCATATGAAATATTTGTTTATATATTATGAAAATTAAAAATTGAATTGATATTAAGCCTAGTTCAATATTGAAATACAAGCTTATAGTTAAATTAAACAGCTAAAAATACAAATAGAAAAAAAAAGAATTTGTATACGTTGATTTTTTAAACAAATATTTTTATATCAACCAGAAAGAAGCTTCATAAATTTAAAGCATTCTGAAAATATTCAAAACATTTTAAACATGCAAAAAAAAAAACACTTACTTTTGTAAACGTTTATAATTTTTAACTTTTTAGGTCGAGAAACTTTCTCTTTAAATTAGATTGCTGAGCACTGCACAACAACAAAAAGCATCGCTATATGAAAATATCAACAAAGATGACAAAAAAGTAGTAGATTTTGTTTTTGTATTCAAGAACCGTTGATTCAGGCACAAGCAAGATCCTGCAATAACAACAATATAAGATAATCAGCTGTCCGACCTGCTACTCTTGTATTGTTGTTGCCTAGAAATTAACAAAAACTTATTTTGTTAAAAGGACCTTGAGCTCGAATAAAATTTGTTATTGTTTATTGTTTAATTGGTTTCAAAAACATATTTTTGAAATACTTTTGGAATATTTATTATAATATTTCAGAAATATTAATAAATTTTCGATATGTTTATTATTATGTCAAAATAAAGTCAATGCAAATGACTTTTGATACGATAAGTAAACAAAATGTTATTACACAATGTAATGATAAGTACGTACCTACAAGATGAAATATTGCTGCAATATATCAGGATTAAGATATGTACAATTTACTTATATACTCGTAAGTACATACATAGTTCTGATGACTTTTCTACACCCACGGGAAAATCTCTAAACAAACATTTAATTTGCAAAAACTATTTTCTGCAAGACAGTAGATTCCTTTTCCTGTAGATTTACATAGATAAAAGATAATGTTTGTATATTATATTTAAATTTTAAATTTAATTATAATGTTTAATGATTACTTAAATATTTATTTGACTGTCTCTGCGATTACTTTACAAACTGCGAGAGTCTGACAGTCTATAAATGGGCAAAGAAATGTGTTCTCTTTCTTCTCTTTTTCCAAATATAAGAAATTTTTTAGATGCTTAACTTTAGAAGATATTTTAAATAGAAAATTAGTATTTTAACTGAGATTCGTTTATGAGTAATGAGATTCACTGTGCTTTACTATCATTTTTTCACTGGTGTTACTAGTCAAGCGAGAAGATGATAAAACAAATCTCTTGTATGATAATATTTTACCAATTTTTTTGTTTGTTTTTGGTCAATGATTTTGACACGTTTCACCGATAAAAAAAAATGTTGTTAACGGTGTTCGGCTTTTATTACCACAGTTGCCATATTTTACGCTTGGCAATGTTCAACGTTATTTATAAATAAAATAAATTCAAAGTGTTGTAAAAAATACAAAATCGACCGTCAACCTGTGACCGCAGTGCGGAAATTTCATTTCAGTCAACGGCAAAAGAGAAAAAAACCCAAATAAAAAAGGTTTTTGCTCGACAAAGTTGTAAGATAAAAAAAAGGTTGTTTGCAAGGTGTGAAATATGGAAAAGTGGCATTAACAACTGACATGGCTTAAATGTTATCTTTGTATTAACACTTGAATGCTTAAAGTGAAATATTTTACAATATTTAAATATAAACAATGTGATGTATACAACAATGTATTCAAATACATTGTATTTGAATGTATATGCTGTGCTTATATGTACTCGTATATATGTATATAGGTATCACAATTAGTGACTAATTACATGAATTATTCCATCATATCCCAATCATATCCCCTTATAAAACTTAAAATCGATTTTACATTAACAAATGTTAACTTGCCTCGAAATTCTTTAGTGAAAAAAAGGAACAACAATTCGGCCATGTTATCTAAATAATTGCGACGAATTAGTTCAGTTTCTATTTGCAAAATTTCACATCATATGCCAACGGCAGCGGTTGACTGACGCGCGAATATGCTGCCAGCCCATATTAACCCACATCAACCGAACGCACCCAGATACTCTACCTTTTACCCGGAGCTTACACTGAAAGAAAGAAAACAGCCATTAATCAAATTTACTATAACAAACAAAAGAAAAGAAAAATATAAGATTTTCAAATACAAACTCTTATCAATATCGAATTCAATAATTCATGTGAAAATAAAATTGTTTGTGTTTTTTTAAATATGTTTCTGATCTTTGATTAGACTTTTGACTTACTTAACCGTTTTCTAGTGTAGCCTACCATCACATCACGAATTTCATCAGCACAGAACCTTGTCACATCAAAACAGCAAACCTCACCTCACCTCACCACACCTCACCACACAACTCACGGTACAACAACAACGCTCGCTGCTGCTTCTGCTGCTGCTTATCAACATTTTACCATTTTCCTTATCATTATGGTGAGAGTATTGATTTTCTAATGTCTGTTGTTGTTATTATTGTTGTCGTTGTTATTGTTGTTGTTTTTATTGTCGGCATACATTCGGTATGAGTGCTTTTGTGTGGGTGTATTTTTTTTCGAGAGTGTTTTTGTGCTGGCATTTTATTTACCTCCAGTGCCGCTCTCCTGCTCCTTGTACACCATTTGAGATATTTGCAGCTGTTTCGGTTTTTTTTTTTTTTCTGTTTTCGCTTGAAATTTGCTCACTTTGCACGAAGAAGCGTTCGCTGGACGTTTTCTTGACGTTGATTACTGGTGCGCGTTCTTTGTGCTTCTGTTTTTGACATTCTTTCTGACGTTCTTTTGCAGGATTTAAGCTTAAAGCGACGTTGCCATTTTTCTTTTCTGTCTTCTTTGGTGGAATTTGTCTTCGTCAGCACTTTGCATTGACGACGATGATGGTGATAATGATGATAATGATGATGATGTTTCAGTCGGTCAAATCCTTGTTTCGCTGGCGATGATGATATTCTCTGTTGTCAGCGGTTGAGGTCCTTCTACGGTATAATTTCATCGTTGTGTTTGTTTTCCTTTGGCGAATTTTTTCTGAGTGTGCGTGGGTGTTTAGTGTTCTTTTTTTTATCGATATTTTGTTGTCGATATATTTTCTGTTTTTTATTTTTACTTTTTTTATAATTTTGCCGTTTTACTTTCTTTGTGTACATAATTTGATAACCAAAATGTTATATTGAATGTGTACAATTGTATACATACATACATAAATGGCCGTTTGTGTCTGTATGTTTGTGTGTTTGCACGTTTATAGCGAATCCTTGGAGCGTCATAATTTCGCATAAAGTAAACATTAAACTAATTCGCTTCGCAGCGCGTTTCCCAATGACTTAAAATTATTTTTGATTTCAATTACGTTAAGATACTTCGACTGATAAATAATATAAAGGTTTATATATGTACATATGTATTGAGTATCTACAAAACAAACGAAAAAGTACAAAACAATACAATCCAAATATAAAGTTATTTCAGCTGAACCCGGAGCCTCTTTTGGCATAGTGATGAGTTTTACTTTTCATAGAGTGGACACATTTTTTTCTGTATTTATTAAAATCATGTAAAATTTACATTTTATCGGGTTAAAAATTTTTAACTCACCAACACTTTTTGGCATGTAAGTTTTTGAAAAAACTTTCAATGCTTTTCCTCATGCTATCTTCTCTTATGATTATTTGATAAAAATTGCTGAAATTAACTTGAAAATACATGTTAAATTACCATTGCATCATGTGAAATTAACATATACGTAATGTTAAATATGCTTAAAATGAAAATTTCACCATTTTTACTGGACAATTTTATTTTTAATATTCAACACGCAAATATGTTGAAAATATTTTTGTGAAAATTCTTTGCGTGTAAAAAGAAAAGTCGAAATCATTTCGTTTTAACACGGAAACAATTCAAGGTCGTTGCTTGAAAACTTCGCTGGTTCGTTTTTAAATTTGACTAACTAAAAATATTCAACTAAATGTGATTTACACTTGCTGTAGACTTGCGCAATTTCAAGCTCAAAATAGCCGACATTCATGTTCACATGCTAGCGTGTCAATCACATGTTTGACATTCTGTCAGGATAATAAAAAAGTACAACAACAAAAGGGAAGTCGAAAAAAAAGGAAATAACAATAACAAAAATAATAAAATTAATGTGTCTGGCAATAAAAAGCGAAATAAATCAAAGCCGAAAATTGCCTTTTGGCCAATCATTCATTCATTCATTCATTCATTCATTCATTCATGCATTCATTCAATCGTTTATTCATTCATGCCAAATTTGTAAAAATGTCAGAAATTTAACATATACAACAAAAGCAACATTATTTTGTACACTGAGCGTAAATTTATGTAAGATACGTCTAAAAAATAAAAAAAAATTATTAAAAACTTATTTCCAGTCAGTTAAGAGAAACTGTATGTGGCTTAAATCATTTTCCAAAGACTCAAACAATTTGTAGCTTCAAGTTATCACCAAGGATCTGTACCAAACAAAAAGAGGAAAAAAAAACAAGTCGCAAAATTAAAGTTTTCGCTCACGTTCTCAATCAACGCCCTAGAAAACTTTTTTCCCACTTACTTACTCGTACATCGCATTGAAGTAGTTTCCATTTTGCTACTTTTCTGGTACTTTTTTCCTGAGACTTTTCTGTCAGTTTGAGGTTAATGTCGTTGGCAACAAAGCCGGCCGAAGGATTAGCACGGATAAGCCGCAGCCTACGTAAAAATATATTTGCAAATGACAGCTGAGATTTCGAGATAAATGTTGCGAAACAAAAGCCAAACCCACTCATAACTAATCCATATTTTATTTAAAGGCATACAATCAAATTGGAAGCAATAAATAAGCATTATTTCGGAAATTAATTAAGTTTGCTAATATCATAATTCAAGCGATTATTTAATGTCCTTCGAAGTATGCGGATGAACTCATTTAAAATTGAAATTAGAACAAGGACATTTCGAAATTCGTTGGAATTGAGAAAAGGTCAATTGGGAAATAACGAATAATTTTGATTTATTAGCCACTACAAACATTTAGATTAGCATAACTAATGTGTCCCAAATTAGTCAGACATGTTGTATTCAAATGTGATAATATGTGCCACCCCACACCCCCTTTACATCGTATGAGAGTAAATATATGTAAAAAAAAAGAAGAAATATCCTTCAGGATGGAAAAAGTTAAAATAATTGAATAGAAGTTTTTTACTAAAATTAACAAACGACACGTTAACTAAATAAAAAGCTGTCACACTCACACTCACGCACACACTTGCCTGCATTCACGTTTACTCACCCGCACACACATGAGCAGCGGCACTTATGCAAGGCCCTAACAAGGCACTTTGTGACAGCCCAGTTAACGTATCGCTTCGTTGCATTAAAATGCGCAGACAGCCATCCGTCCATCCGTCCGTCCATTCGCAAAACACACACACTTAAACACACTCACACACACACACACATAGATGGTATGTGAGGAGTTTCAAAGGCAAACGACAGTTATGGCGCTCTTGCGTTTTTTATGTTTTTTTTGTTTGTTTGTTTGTTTTTTCAATGGAAAACCGGAAGCGGAAACGGATAATGCCAGCCAAGAGTATCACTTCGAGTGTCACTTTGGCAAACGAGAAGAAGAAGAAGAAGAAGAAGAAGAAGAAAAGCCAAAAGAATAAAGGAAACCTGACATCCAAGCGTGCTCAGGATTTTTGCATAATTGCGAATGCAATCTTCTGGCTTGGTGACATTTTCAAAACGGATTAATGGATTTCTTCGCCTTCTCTCGCTCTCTCTCTCTCTCGCTGTCTATCTCGTCAAAAGTCGTGCCAAGCTGTGCTGACGCCATAACACCAAGTGCGGGAATAATCCGACAATGTGAATGGAATTCACGGAATTTGAAGTAGTTACTCACTTGTGGTCGGGTTGGATTTCAATTGAAGTATGTAAAGATCTGAGCTTCAGTTTGCCACTTGTCATAACTGACATTTTTGGTTTTAATTGGGTTGCACTTCTACTAAAACCGGAAGCGCATTTTGCTTTGCTTTGTTGTTGTGAGGACGAATACTCTTTGGCCTTTATTTAATAACCAAAGAGAGCTTTTGATTGGCAGTTTTTTTAAATACTTTCAAAATTCGTTTATAGGTATTTCTACTAAGTCGTCAACGACTTGTATTCGAACTTCATAATTAAGTTAAATTGTTTTAAATAAATGTTTGCTATTTGGGCAGAGCAAGCGTACTTCTTTCCCTTAATTAATCTACCCTTTGCTGTTTAATTTTTAATCCAAAGTGGATAATGAACCATGACGAATTTCATTTTTAATTGGGTCCATAGAATTGCTAAACATTTTTCTCGATCGTAAATATTTAAACAAAAAAGCCCTTTAAATATTTATTTTAATTAATATAGGTCATAAATTACTTAGCCCCCCCCCCCCCCGCTAGGCCCACCTACAGAAAATTTTAATTTTAAAGCCAAGTACAACAAAAACTTAATCGCCGACAAACAGAGCAAGTGAACGCGTGCGCCCTATTAATCTTGCTTACGTGCCAATGGGCATGTCCACGTCTCGGCGCCGCGCCACGCCGCGCGTTTACATCCTGCAGCCGCTTGCCATACAAAACACAAAATAGACAAAGAAACACTTAAGAAGAGTCGTCAGCGCGGCCAAAGGCAAACACAAAAACACAAAAGTACCAGATCCAGCGGGACGTTTCCCTAACCGCAGGAGAACGGGTAGGAGCGGCAGCAGTGGGAGCAGTGGCAGTAGCAGAAAACAGGCAGGAATGACCTTCATGCCAACGCAGTGATGAAGCACTCAAGCGCCGGACACTCCAGAGAATACACGTTCGCCCCGCCACAACGCCACAACGGATGATGTTGGCATTGAATTGCGTCCAAGAAATGCACAAAAGTGTAAAAATAGCGCACAATGGGAAAGTAACGAAACGGAAAAGGAAAAAGGAAAACGAAGGGGAAAAGGAAATGATATTATTTAACCAAGGGCGTGCAAGCGAAGGAGATTGAATGGAGCAGTCGATTATGAAGGAAGTAAGGTGCACTTCCACTGAAGTGGATGCATCCTTGAGTTGAGAAGTGAACACGCGCGCGTGTACCGACTGGCGAAGTAATGACACGACTGAAGTCTGATGATGCAGTCGTCTGAACTGACAAGGCGGGTCGTGTCGTGTCGTATCATGTCGGGGCGGAGGTTCGTTTTGCTAAAGTAAAAGGGCGTGGCGCTTGACGTTAATGGACTTAATAGGTTTTATTTGTGTTGAGTATTTTTTAACTCGAAAAAGTTTGCCATAAGTGCACAGACATCCTTTGTTGTGTCCTTGCTTGTTTCCGACGATTTTCTGCGCTGACAAATCCACTTGCGCCAATGACGTACACACACACAAATCCTTGATGTGTATCTAGACTGGAACTAGATTCTTGTGCAAGTACATAACTTACGTATTTATCATTTTTGCACGCGCACTTCGCAGTGCTGCATTAATGTAAGGGACAAACGAAACGTCTTCAAAGCTCAGATACGGAATTTCACTCGTCCGCCGCCGCCACCCCGCACTGGGTTAAAAATTTAATAAAAATTTAACGAAATATTTTCTTTTGATATAAAATTTGAAATCGTTAAATCTGATATTAAATGTCAGGACATACCAAACTTTTGTATGAAGCTTTTTTTGTGTTTGAACCAATATAACTCAGAGACCAAGGCTGACCAAATTCCATATTCCAAAATTTTAACTTAAGTTGGCGACATTTCTTCCTTCCCTCCCTTTTACAAGTATCCTTTCAAATCAACAGCAGGTATTTTATTAATGGGAGCCATATCCCGAGTATTGATTTTCTTACTATACCCTCGGGTTCAGGTTTCCACCCACCCTTCCTAAACTTCTAATAACTACAAGTGTACAAAGGCAAATCAAAAATTACTTTCGTTGGAACGAACTTGACAAACAATTTAAAATTCTCAGATTTGTTATGCAATTTAAATTCGAAAAAACGAATTTTCTATAAGCAAAACATTTCTGGCTTGATTAGAGAGGACGAATTTCTTCGAGAGCAAACCTCCATTGTGCATTCTATAAAATATTAATGGCAAACAGAAAACGCAATTTAGCACAGAACGCTTTCCGTGTAAAGACGCACTCCACTCTACTCTACTCCACTCTGCTAAAATATATTTATGTTGCATTCGAGCGAAGTACAATTACGAGCAACAGGTTAAGCCGTGCGCCATCGAGGCAACATCCGGCAGCAAGGTTAAGCTGACTTAAGGGAATTTGTGCAAGAAGACTGAACTGACTGACTGACTGACTGACGGATTCGCAGTTGCAGTCATTGTGCTGCTGTCGTGTGGTCGTGTTCTCGTTGGGTTGTGCAAGAGTTGCTGCTGTGCCTTGCAGGCAAGTTGCATAAAAAATTTAAAAAAATAATAATAATAATGAGAAAATTAAAAACGCTTTTTGTTGTTGGAACCGTTGACATAATTGAGTTGGCGTAAAAGCATGACAAGCTTTGGAATTGCAGTTTTCCACAAACGACAGAAAATGAATGCAAGCGATTTTATGATTAGAATTTCGTAATTTGCCGCAAAGTTAACTCTCAGCTTTATAATGGTCAAATAAATTTGAGTTTTCGTTGAAAGGTTGTTAAGATTAGAAATCTCCTAGTCCTAACCTTCTCAAGTTCATTCATGGGACAAGAAGTTAGGGAACTAGCGTATAAACTTAATCTATCTTTTATGTCTTCTACTTTTCTGGCTGTAGTATACTCGAATTAGTCCTATGGACTGAGTGCTATGGTTCTATACCAGCCCACCTCCACTCTAAACTAAAAACTATTCCGATAGATCTTAATAAAAAGATTGTCAATCATGAAAAATCATAAGTTGAGTGAGAAATCTAAATGAGACCTTGTTAAACAATTGCCAAAGAATAATGTCTGAGTGGGCTTTGATGTAAGGTCTGTATCTATTTAGCTCCACATCTTAGGGCTATCTAATCAATAAAAAAAATTAATTTAGTCTAGTCATATTTTCTAATAAATACGTCTTGTCTTCTTACCAAATAAAAACTATATAAAAAAAGTAAATTTTTTTGCTTTTCAGATGGCCGGCGGTGGTGATCCAAAATGGCAAAAGGATGCAGCCGATCAGAATTTCGATTACATGTTCAAATTGTTGATTATCGGCAATTCGAGTGTGGGCAAGACGAGTTTTCTCTTCCGCTACGCCGACGATAGTTTCACCTCAGCCTTTGTCTCGACGGTTGGCATCGATTTCAAAGTGAAAACAGTCTTTCGTCACGACAAACGCGTCAAGCTGCAGATATGGGTGAGTACTACATATACTACACTTTAAATGATGGCCTTTTCTCGAATAGCGCCCAAAATACCAACAAATTAATAAAATGAAGGCGAGCTAGAAAAGTAGTTAGACAAAATTAACGACAAGCGGTGGTCATAAAACTTTTTTGTACTCCATCTCTGTTGTAAAATCAAATGGGTGCGCGATGATGGCTGGGCGAGAAGACAATTAGGAACATCAATTTTTGCCACAGAGTGGGAAGCTGTACAATTTCCACGGTGACACTTTACTAGTATGTCAGCGACATCATCATCATCATCATCGACTTAACTATGCACTTTTATGGCCGAAATGACTTTAATGGTTTTGCAAATATATAAAACAAAAATAAACACAGATACTCGTACATAATGACTCATTCTCATGTGCAGCATGCATTGATATACATACGAGTATGTACTTATTATATAATGGACAAATGAGGATATATAAAAAGTGGCTATAGATTAGACATCAGCAAAACAACTTTAGTCCATGTACAGAAATTATCGTATAATTGCACCAAGTAAACCAAAAGTGTTGTCGTTGTAACTCTGACGAAGATTGGTAATTATCGATAATGTTAATGATATAATAATAAGCATTGCGAGTTTAGGTTATCTAATTCTACTTAAAAGGCTTTATACAAAATTAACTTAAAGTAAAAATGGTTATTAAATAAATTAAAAAAAACTCAATTTTAATAAACCGAACATTTTTAACAGGCCCGTATCTAGGGGGGGACGAAGGGGGCAATGCCCCGGGCGACACTTTGTTAGGGCGGCATGTGGAAGAAGCTTTAGGGCGGCATTTATTTTAAGTGAGTACCTTTGCTTCTACATATCTGCTTTCATGAAGAAAATGTACTGTACAATTTTAGAAAATTATTAAACTTTCAACAAGTACAATTTCATAAAAAAAAATGTATCTAAAAATATTTTGAAAGAGCGACAATATCCACTCTTGCCCCGGGCGCCAGAATTCCTAGGTACGGCTCTGATTTTTAATATTAATAAAAATGATAAAAAAAAGTATTTAAAAGATACGAAACATGACGTAACGATAAAATCGATATAAAATCAAATTTTAGAATTATCAAAAGAATTATATCTAAATATATTTAAACCTTATGTATGAAAGTAATTTCATTTAATTAAATTTTTCATATTAACAGAGAATTTGAGTTTCGTTAAAAAGTCGTTTGAAAGAGTCGTAGGTTAGGTTAGGTTGTAATGGCTTTCTCTTGAAGAGAGACCCACCTAGGCTAGGAGCCCTTTATGAAAGAGTGTTGATATTCCAAGATAATTTTATATATAGTAAATTCTAGAAATTTATTTTTCTCAGAGTAAATTTAAACTTTTTACATAATTCAATTATGAACATGTTTTACTTCGTGCTATCATAAATGTGTCTATTGGGTAGCGCGCGTTATTGTACCCGACTATGATAATATTTTTGCTTCTTGGATAACTTCATTCATGTAACGAGAGTTTGTCGTAACAGAAAAAGCCACAATCATTGCGCTTCTTCTTTTTGTATGTTGTATGATTACAGACAGCAGCAGCAACAAGCACAGCACAGCAACAGCAACAACAACAACATTTGTGGTTTTTGCCACTTGTTTGTGTTGCTTGATTTATTCTACCAAACTTTGTTTTTTTTATTTTTTGGTGTCGTCATAAGTTTCATTGTGTTTGTTCAACTCGCTCAAGGATATGTTTCTTGTCGTCACACTTTGCCATCGCAAGGATTTAATTAAATTTTCTCCTTTATAGTTTTGTGCGGCGTCAGTCAATCCTCCAACATTCTCCCGAATGTTGTTCACATTTGGGTTTCTTTAAAGTACCCGGAAAAACCAAAAAGGAAACCCAATTTTTGTTTATCTGTTTATCGAGTCAACAGGACAAAATGTCAAGCCTTTTATGTTACGAGCACGAGAGGATGTGCTTGCCAAAACGCTTTATTCATACATTTGATTTTATTCTGCACATAATTTATTTATTTATTCCGGCCTGATATCCTTTTATGTCTATGGAAATTTCCGGGGAGACAATTGTTTGTATGTTTCCTTTTTTTAAGAGAGCAAAATTGCGTTTGTGTGAATAACTTGGCAACTTATTTTGGTATTGATTTTCGATTAAGAACTTAAAGATCTTGAATTTTTGCATAGAAAGTCCTTTTTGTATTTGAATTTAAGTCGTATAAATAAATTTGTTCCAATGGACAATGCTCGAGGTCAGAGCTTGAGTTCAAAAATTTCATTCCTAGCACAAGTGTCAGTTAGCTCCTTTTGTATTAGCAATTGTCAGCTTGAGGACGATATATTAAATAATCCATTATGAATCATCCTTATTTAAAATGACATTCAACTACTTGTCAATTCTTTGTAGGACACTGCCGGCCAAGAACGCTACCGAACAATAACGACTGCGTATTATCGTGGCGCCATGGGTTTCATACTGATGTACGATGTTACAAACGAGGACAGCTTTAACTCTGTACAGGATTGGTAAAGTCACACTAAGCAAAAGAAAACAGTTAAAATACTCATGAAATGTGTTTTCTCTCTCTCTCTCTATCTTTCTCTCGCTCGACAGGGTAACTCAAATCAAAACGTATTCATGGGATAACGCACAAGTGATACTCGTGGGCAACAAATGCGATATGGAGGATCAGCGCGTGATCTCGTTCGAACGGGGACGCCAATTGGCGGATCAGCTGGGCGTCGAATTCTTCGAGACATCGGCCAAGGAGAATGTCAACGTGAAGGTGGGTCAAACAGGGACTTGAGTCAGAGAGTAAATTTTAATTCACTTACGTAGAATAATTAAAAGTATTTTTGAATACTCAAATAGAAACGTTTAATGAACTTAATTTCTGTTGTTGTTTTTGTTTACAGGCTGTGTTCGAGCGCCTCGTTGACATCATTTGCGACAAAATGTCGGAGAGCTTAGACTCGGATCCAACGTTAGTGGGCGCCGGACAAAAGGGACAACGACTGACAGATCAACCTCAAGGCACGCCTAATGCAAATTGCAATTGTTAAATTTTTGTAACTTTACCAACTACCAAACCCCCCCCCCCCCCCTCACCACTCTACATCGTCCCCCAATCAAAAATAAACTTAAACACAAACCAACACAAACACACACTTACAAAAACAACAACAACAAACCATATTTAGAGGCATACAAAAATTAATTAACTATAATTAAAATTATTATTACAATATATTATGAAAATAATAAAAAGTAATGGTAAAAGTAAACGCATAACAAAAACAAAAACAAAAACCAACAAAAACAAAAACAAAAAAACATAATTCAAAATTGTAACTTAAAGAAAAGTAAATAAATAATAATATTTAAATGTATTTAAAACTAAATTTAAAACAAAAAACACAAAAAATTATGACGTAACAATTATTGTCAGTGTATTCATATGCATGTGTGCAACAAAAACAAAGCAAGCAAGAACAAGTAAAAAAAAATTATAAGTAAAATTGTTAAATATTGCATAATATTACAATTAATTATTTAATTAATTCGATGACTTTATTGAAAACAACAACAAAAACAAACGTAAGCTACTTTATTTGTATTTGTAATTTTATTTAATGTAATTTTTTTACAGTGTACTTACAAAGACAAAAACAAAAGAGAAACCTTTTTCAACACTTATTGCAACTGAAAACTAAACTAAACTAAACACTTTTATACTACAATAACAACTGAGAATAAACAATGTATAACAACAACAACAACAACAACAACAACAACAACAACAACAAAAAACGCTAACACTACAACAACCAACAACAACAAACAATCTAAAAACGCACGCGAATTACGCTTTTCGATCAGTTTAAGAAAAAAATCTTTGAAATTTTCACAGTGTACCATACACAAGTAACGGCGCCGCCTTTTCGCCGCCTTTTCGCTGTCATTTCGCTTAAATTCTGTAAAACTTGTATAGAGGCACTTAAAGACAAACTTACACACTCAGACGTACATCCACAACTACACGAATTTACACACATACATACATACATTACACATACACATCTGCTAATTAAAAGTATTCGTATTATTATTATAATTAATCCATATGGAGAGAAAAAAAAACATTAATGAAAAAAGATATGAAAAAAAAAAATTGTTAGCAAAAATTGTAGTAAGAAAGTTTTGAGTGTTGCATTATAAAAAAAAAGTATATAAAGTAAAAGTAAATAAATTGTATTGATATAATAAATGAAAAACAAAAGCAAAAACAAAGAAAATTTAAGCAAGTTTTAATTGAGATTTGAAATGAGCGTTGGCGGGTATTAGTGTGGCCTTTCCCCCAGGAGGTGTCAAAAAATCCCACAAATGACTCGATTGCTCGGCTCATCCCGCTTGTTGAGCTGGGACTAGCGAGCGAGTCGTACAAACCTTTGTTTCAGCTTTTGAGTTATAGTTTATTTTTGTTATTGGTGGACATGTTATTGGTAAGATTTGAAAGTACCTAGTATGGATTTGTCAGTGATTTCTGCATATTACTACATAAATCAGTTCTTTTGTGTGCTGATTTCTCAATCATGACTACATATATAAGATATTTTTTTGTTGTTATTTTATAGCGTTCTGATTATTATTGGGCAATAGAGAAAAGCTGCTTAATCAAAGTAAACCGATTTTCATGACCGATTTCCACTATACGAGTATATTTAAAATCAGTTCAAACTAAGCGATTATATCATAAATTAATCACTTTTGATATATTTTTAAATATCATCCAACTCCTCGGCCACGAATAAAATCAGCTTTTGACTAATATTTTACAGATTCAGATCCCACCGTTCTTCAAGATTCACACAGACTTAACTCCAGTCTTTCATTTACAAACCAATCGATTTTTAGCGTTTATAACTTAATCCAACTTTTTGCATTCTTCTTTTACTTGTTTAATTTCCCCTTACTTCACTACCGCACACAAATTGAATTACATACAAGAATTAACTTCATGATAAGACCAGAGATTGAGTAATTCCGATGCTTTTGCCTCGCTCCACAAAAAGTCTTGCTGAATTTTTATACCCCTCACAATTGGCATAAGAAAAAACTTTGAATACTTTTCATTTCGCGCATTTCAGATTGTAAACAATTAAAATTCTTGTAGCACAAAAACAAATTAAACGCATATCCTCGTATTCAAAATACTAAAATATAAAAAATACTAAACAAAATGATGTATTGAAATGCATTGATACATTGATTAGAACTCACAACGACTTAACTGAAAAGATTATCAAAACAAGAATCGGTAGAGAGAGACAATTTTAATTTGAGACGAAAAAATTAGGAGCACAAACATTTTGAAAAGCATGAAATGTGTCTTATACATACATAAACACACACACACACACACACACATTCACATACATACACACCTTCAACTGAATATTGAAATACACGTAAATAATGCCTTAAAAGCATAAAAAACTCCTCTTTCAAAAAAGCCAAAAAAATAAATAAAAATCTTTTCAAATCAACTAAACAATTTTTCGCAGTGTATTTTTGCTTCAAATTGCATGTGCTAAAAAGGAAAAAAACTCAAAATGATTTACATGTAAAAAGGAAAAAAAGAAAAAAAACATTTCATTATTTTTATTAACAAAATAGAAATATTAACAAAAAAAAAAAATGCTGCTTATGTAAGTTTCTAGTGAAAATTACATCAAATTGCCGGGTACTCATTCCGCTTTCTAACTATATGAGCAAATTGAGCAAACGTCGTATTCGGAAGTTTAACGCGATTTCCGCAAGTTGCGTGAGTACCCTTAAGAATAAAAAAACAACAACAAAAAACTAAACAATTGGCTATGCAAATTATACACTGAAAAAAAAAACAGAGTAAAATAATAAGAAATTATTAACTTAAAGAAAAGAAGAAGAAGAAGAAGAAAGAACTCTAGCAAAGTAAACAAACAAATAAATATATTAATTAATGTTATTGCATTACTGTTTTTGTTGTTGTCATTTCAAAAAACTTAAACCACATTTTTAGCAAGTTTTTAGTGTATTAATTACCGATAATATTTATATACATACATACAATATGCATACATATATAACAAATAAACAACAACAACAAACAAATCCTAAATTCGAAGAGATAAAATAAAACTAAAAATTGTTAAACTTAAAAGTAAAAAATTCATTCTAAAAAATTTTTAATTTACCCAAAACAATTCAAAAATTGCGTAAAACAAAAACAACAAAAAAATCCATAGTAAAAAAATAAAAATACAAAAAAAAAATAGTTGAAACTTACAAAATCTCAGAAATAATCCGTAGTAAAAATTAAAAATTATTAATTGAAAGCATATTCAAAAATTAACTAACATACAAACATACAAACATACATACATACACACACATACGAGTATATGATATTATTTAACTATTATTAAATTAAATGTATGTACTTAAAATTATTGGAATTATTTGAGAAACAACAACATTACAACAAAAAAAGAAACAAAAAACAAAAACAAAATGGAAGAAAATGATATAAAAAATTAAGATATAAACTATTTAAAACAAAAACAAAACCAAAAAAATTAAAATGTATTCATTTATAAAACAAAACAAAAACAAAAGAAACAACAATAACAAAGAAATTGTCAATAAATATGAATATTTAAAATGTTTCGATTTGTTTTTATTTTTACGAATCTAAAATGAAACTTTTTTGCGTGTGAGGCCTTCTCCAAAGTTGATTAAACGCCTTTTAGCGATAGGTTCCCGATAAATCATATGGCGAAAGGCGATTCGTTAGCGATTCGTAAGAGCGATCCTTAAGTTATGAATTGAAATGTTCAGCAAATCAAAGCGTAAAAGCAAAAAAATATGCAATGAAATATCTAAACGATATCGTTAACGAATCGTAACGTAATTTTTTTAAAGGTTAATCGCAAATAAATTTCTAATCATATCGTGGCCGGGGAATTTTACAGCTGAAACAGAAAAAAACAAGTAAGAAGTTATAGTCGGTCCGACCGACTGTTGCAAATGCACCACATTGTTAAGTATCACAATCATATTAGGGTGGTTTATGATTTTAAAAGTTTTTAAAATTTTTTAAAATAATATTTTATTTAAAGAAACCAATACTCAAAATTTCTGTATCTTGGATTACCATAATTTGTTAAATGATGAACTAAATTACCATAATTTGTTAAATCATGAACTGCTTACTCTAATTTGATTACTATAGAATATCAAAATAACCAATTAAAGGGCTTTATTTTAATATATATAAAACAAAAAAATAACGAACATGAACCACCTTGTCTACGTTGCAAACATGTGACCAAACTCAAATGCAAGTAAGTAACCACTGTGTGGTGCATAAAAAACATTCATTTTCTGACATTGCTACGAATTTTAATTTTGCTGATTTGGTATTAGGCGCTCATGAATCGCAGCAGGTGACCTTCAATTTTTCAACTCGTGAAGAGCACAGAAATTATTAAGAATTTATGCATGGCAGTGCCCCTCTCCATCTCTCTCTCACTCTTACTATACTTACAACGAATCCCGTTATATGCCGCTCATTACTTCTGCGAACTCATATTCTTTAGCCAGAGAGGCTAGAGTTGCCATACTGTGGTAATCATCTGAATTACATTAATCAACATATTAATCGTATTAACGTACTTAGCGATTTGAATTTATTACGAAAGGGGTTTTATTTCAATATTTTTTTTGCGAAATGAAATCTATATCTATATATATTATACATATTGTATATTTAGAAGAGGATAATTTTAAAATTGTAACGTTTCTCTTTGCCATCAATAAAACTTCGCACTTCGTACATTTGTTCAAATTACATTTATTTCAATAAATTTTTACATTTTGTTAAATATTCATTTATTTCGATATATATTTGAAAGTATGTTTCATGAAATATACACACACAGATTAGGTTTGTTTTTTGTTTGTTTGTTTATTACTTTGCAAATTTTTTTGATTTCATAACTATTTTTTCTGTTGTCTCTTCTGCATTTGTTTATATTATTTTTAAATTTATAATATAAGTATTAAACAATTATTGCATAAATTATGATTAACTTACATCGGTTAATGTGCTATTGAATAATGGAATGTTGTAGTAAAAAAATTATATATATGTATCGTTATATGCGTATATATAATATACAATTGAAGACATAAACTATAAACTAAAAATGTTCGAAAATGTCGTTTAAAGTTGTGCAAACAGATTAACAAAGTTTTATAATATAAGAAATGAAAAGATAATGCAATAATTTAATTAAAACGATTTTTGACATAAGGAAAACAACAATAAAGGTATTCCCTTAAACGCGAAAAATGAAAAATTCGAAAAGCTCGAAAAGTAACTCGTATTGTTCTACAATTTTATAACTAAAAAAAAGTAAAGAAATTCACGCTTCAAATATTCGAGAAACTTTTCGAGTTTATTTTCGCGATCAATTTGCCTCGAATATTTGCAAGGCACGCGAAAACTTTATTTCATACAATTTTTGACAGTTCTCTTTCAGGCTTGCAAACTTGCGAAGTTGCGAGGTTTTCGAGGCATTTTTGCGTTTTAGGAAATGGGTAACTTTAAAATTTGGGGCGATAGCTTTCAAATGCTTTAACAGTGGTGGGCAAGTTTTGTATTTCCATCGGCGTTTGTTTGCGCTGGTATTGAACGTTTCAAACGCATACGAATAAAAACTGTCAAACTTTAATGGAAGTCGTGGCGAGTTCAGCAGCTGAGAAGCATTGCCCACCACTGTTCTATATTTTACATTATAAGTTTCCTTCTGGACATATTCTTCAGCACTTTGTTTAATTTAACTTTTAATAACTTTTAAAACTCGTCTTGAAAAAGAAGAAGAATTTCACGTTTAATTTGTATTCCATTCCACCAAAACGTACCGAATTCAAATTGAAAACGTTTCGACTTGTCTAAGTTTTAACTAAAAGGCGAAAGCAGCTAAGTAAGATTTTCAAATAAGCTCAAAACTATTTGAGGCACTGCGAGTATTCTTTTATATATTCATATATATTAAATTTTTTTAAATTTTTCATTAACAATTAAGTAGAAAAAAAATGAGTATGAAGTGGCAAGACAAAATCGATTTGAATTTGTTTAAATGTTAAATTAAATTTTACATTTAAAATGATTTCAACTTAGTTTGTAATTGTTTTAAAATTTCATTTTGTTTAATATCCTTTTGTTTTTTTTTCTTTTGTCTTTTGTTGTTTCGTTATAATACAAAAATTCAGTCTGAAGTCAAAATACATACATACATATATGTCGATAAGTAAATAGTTATAATGTATCTCCTTGGGTTAAGTAAAGATTTCAATTTAACTCATTCGTCTAAATCTAAAAATAGTTTTAAGTAAAATTTCAAAATTTTACAAATGCACAAAATTTGTTTCAACCTAAAAAATGACTTAAATTTTACTTTTTATAGTAGTACTAAAAATAATTTACTCTCATTTGAGTGCAATGTATAAAAAATAGTTCATTCAAAAAAATTACACCGGTAAAGTTTCGTCTAAGGGGAAGCAGCCAGTTCGTGCATGCACTGCAAGAAATTTTCGTTCAACGTTTTGGATTTTTTATTTTGGAATATTGTGCAAGACGCCAAATGAGCCTCAATTTTAGCAAAGCGAAATAAAAGAAGATCCATGAGAGGTCTGGCAAAGTTAGTATCTTGAAGTTGACAGGATGTTTTCCTAAACAACTTAAAAAACAGTTATATTTAAGCATCTGAGAGCGAAGATGTATTCAGTGTCCTATAGTCAAAATGAACGCGGAACATTTTCCTAGAACATATTAACCATCTAACCACCCTTTTTCTGGGTCTATTTTGAACGCATTTTTAGAGAGACTATAAAAGACCCATAAAACGTGAAAATATTGGGTTAATTTATTCCAGAATAATAGACCCCATCAAATTTTAGTATAGGTCACTGCTGAAGAGTCTAAAATGCATTCAAGTCGTCATTTCACACGACAAATGACAAAACTTGAATATTTTGTGGAATGGAACTTTCAACCGATCCGTTGAATAATGTCCATGAGGGCAAACTTTAATTTATCCATATGTCTATCTATTATGGGCATGGTTGCAATAAAAGCTTTTGTTACTGCCAATTCAAAATTCCCTTTAATCAAACATCTAAGGTCGAACATTTGAACAAACCATCGGGAAAAGAATTCAAAACGTCGAACAAAAATTGAATACGCGAAGCGTTTTGTGCAATATTTCTTCTTCTTCTTTTATGTGTAAATTAATTATCGTTTAATGAATTTTTCAATTTATTACAAATTGCATTTTTGTTTTGTTTTTGTATTTACAAGTTTTCTAAACATACGCATACGACTTTTGCCGTATATAACGTGTTTATATACATTCTATTTGTTTATAAACATCGTCTGATGCAACATGTGTATTTGTGTGTGTGTGTGTGTGTAACTAAACATCTAGTAAATGCAATTTGGTAGCATCCGTTAAATCTCATTTTCAGTTTTTCCTCCACACCGAAAACTGAAAATATTTCATAAATCGTTTTTTCTTCTTCTTCTTCTATTTTTTACTTAAACACTTTTTTTAAATACATTTTTGAAATACCTAAATCTAATTTTTACCGTTTTTTGTTTGTTTTGTAAATTACATTTGATTATTTTTTTACAGTTTTAATGTTGTTTTTGTTGTTGTTTTATTATCATTTTGCGATTTATTTGTGTTTGTCATTTAAGGTTTCCCCTTTAAACTTGACGCATTTAAATCCGGCGAATTGTGGCAAAATGCTCCTTTTGTTGTTGTTTTTGTTGTTGTTGATCCCGTCACACCGTTGTCTCGTCATCATCAATATTCCTCCTGGTTGAAAAGAAATGCCAACAAATATAAAAAAATTAGTATTTAGAATTTAGCATTTCAGTTTTAAGTTCTTAAATGGAAAAAAAAACATAATAAAAAAAAGATAGAAAAAAAATGAAAGAGATAAAAATAATTTAAAAGCTTCGCTTTGGTTGCACTACGAAAAAAATCCGTAAGCGGATTAAGCTTTATTTTTGCGCAAATAACGGCAAATTAAATATTTTCAGATAACATAAAAACAAAACATGCGCGTTTTTTTGTTGTTCTTGTTTTTCAAATGTTTACAATAGTAAGCGATTTAGTGTAAATTACAAAAGCATCAACAACAACAAATAAAAAAGCCAAACATGCCAAATAAAAAAAAATTTAAGTTAATTAACGTTCCTTGTCGATGTGTGCCAAATAGCCCAAAGATTCGTTTTCCGCTTTATTTAGGAAAGCTTTTTTAAACTCTCTAAACAATATCAATATTTAAAGCTTTAATATTGCAAAAGCTCTTCATCGGTTATGGTTAATAAAAAAAAAACAGTCTCAGTTTTTTAATGGACTTCGGTTTGAGTTTGGCTTGGTCTACGAGAATGAATCCTTTTGACTGTCGTCTAAGATTTGGTGCCTGCGACCATTTTTTACTTAACCGAATACAGATGAGGGAGAAGCTTAAAACCAAAAGCCGACAAATTCTTAACGTTGCCAAAGCATTTATCGGATTTTGATTAAGTTTTACTAAAGTGAAATTGATTTTAGAAAATTGTGTACTTTAAAATTTTGTATTGAAATAAGGGTGACCAATTAAAGATGATAGAAATCTGAAGTTTAACAAATTTAAAAAAAAAAATTTTGTTTTGAAGACTAATGCTTTTAATGTATAAGATTGTAAATCTTCAGCGTTAGGATATTCTAAATATATAAATAAAAAAAAAAAAAAATTTTTTAAAATAAGAATTCTTACTGAAATATTTGTATGAAGAAAAGTTTTCGCGTGTCTCGCAAATATTCGAGGTAAATTAGTCGCGAAAACAGCTTCGAAAAGTTGCTCGAATTTTTCAGTGTTGTCTCTATGCAAAAACAACTACTAAAGCCAAGAAAAAAGTACATTTTTCTAAATTCTAGGGCAATCAAAGCAAATTTATGTTTTTAATAAAAAAAAGTTGTTTTGCAGTTAATGTTTCAAAGCTTACATACATACTTGCTAAAATCAAAACCAAACGACAGGTTTTACTGCTTAAGTAACTTTCTTTAGATTTACATTTGCGAAAAGTACTAAAATGGAGTATAAAACCACGAAACTCTGACTGGATTGCTTTTGAGTTCCTGCAATGATGCATTCCCGTACAGTTACTCGCAACTTTTCGAGCTTCTTGAGTTTTCGCGTTTAAGGGAATACCCTTTTTTTTGTTTTTTAATTTCTTAATATTTCTTGATGAATTTTTTTTTGCAAATAATTACAAATTCCAAAATGGCGTTTAAATTGTATTCAAGTAATGTTAATAAATAAGTCAACTAAATCAAGAATATCTGTTAATATGCATACATACATACATACATACATACATACATACATACATACATACATACATACATACATACATACATACATACGTGTATGTGTAAATAGCTACAAACAATGTTTCTAATATAATAATTTTATTAAAATATGCAAATATGTATATATGAAAAAAAAGGAATTAAATAAATTTATAAATAACATAAACTACGAATCTAATGAAAATGTGTTAAAATACTTTTTTGCTTTGTACGAGACTGTTTAGTATTAGGCGTATTAGGGTGTTCCTCAACTTTATCTCGAAATTTTAATGTGCAACTGATTTTCACTTAACTTTTAAAACTATTTTTTTTTAGCATTATATTTGAAATTCAAAAAAGAACCTTAGTTTTTTCTTTAAAAAACTCAACGAGTTAAAATGTTCAGTTAGAATATTTTCTCAAAATTCATCCGAATCAAATGTTTAGCAAATACAAAACTTTCGACAAATTCTTAGAAATACCCTAAATTGTGTTTGAGTTTGTGTGTGTGTGTAACTATTTGAATTGAATTTTAGTTGAATTAATATTATTATTTTTTTGTTGTTGTTGTTTGTTTTGTTGTCATAATCCATCAAAGCTTTAAATTTGAATATTAAAAAGCTGTCGGCGCCATCTGTTGCCCACAAAGCAAAGCAAAGCAATGTGCAAATGTATACCTCGTATGTATGTGTTAAGAGGGTGGACAGTTTTTTCTGGCTTTTTAATATCGAAATGCAGCCGAGCAGCGTTTGGGCTGCATTTGAGGTATTGAAATTTCGATTAAATTATTTTAATATTTATTTAGAGTATTTCACTTTTATGTAAGTATCTTAAATTTTGTTAAGGAAAAATTTGGCGAATGAAATAAGCTTTTGATTTGTAAAGAAGAAAAATCCAGAAGATTCATTTCTAAGGGAATTACCATAAATTTACATAGGTTAAGATTTTAACATTCTAAACCTTGTATTTCAAAAAGTGAATGAATTTTCAAAAAGCTTTAAAGGACATTCCCAAGAATATTCACTAAATATTCCAGGTAAATGAGTTTGTAGCTTTAAGCTTTCTGTTTTAGATTATCTATGAAATGTTAAAAATATAAGAATATCAGAATACTTGTAGGAACATGAGGTTATATGGAAAAACGCAATCGGTCTAAAAGGTTTACACTAAATATTCATTATGACATACTAAAGTTGTGCATTCCGAGGTGTTTATTTATCCGTTTTAGGAGGAGTTTAAAAGGAGTTTAAAATCGTATTTAATTGTTTAAACATATGCGGACATTTCATGTTAAATCAGCAATTGTTGCCAAACGATCGATTATGCAATCTATTAAATAACTAATTAAAATAATTAATTCGTTAGCTGATTTGTTATGAAATGTTTTCATTTTCATTTTTGGATTTGGTATTAATTTTGAGTTGAGGCATTTAAATTAAATTATTTAAGTAACTAATTAAGTTAATAATAGTTGTTGGTATATATATATATACTATTAGCAATAAATGTAAGTTTCTAAATAATGGCAAATATTGGATGTAATCGATGGATCTACCAGATTGTTAGAGACCAAGGATAACGCCTGCCCTGTCTGCGGTGCAGCCAAATTATGTCGAACTGGAATTTTTTGTAAAGCGTTTTAATTGAGACATTTTTTATACTTAAAAGTCTTATATGTATATGTACAAGTTGTGTAGGTGTGTGGGCATGTGTTTGAAATAAAACTTCGACAAAGTAAATAAGTAACTAAAGAAGAGTTTAAACTTATTTTCAGCTTGAGTAAATCAACCGAAAGCTTGCTTTGATTTCTCTAAATAATTATATACAAAATATTTACAAAGGCGAAGGAATTGAAGTACAACAATAAAAAAAATTAAACAATTATTTAAAATTGTAAATAAGAAAAACAACAAACTTTATAAATTAACAGAAATAAATCCGATAATGAAATTAACTTAATCAGGCATTAAAATATTAAATTTAAATCAATTAACATAACATTTCATTAATTCAAAAATTAAAAAAAAACCAAACAACAACAAAAACGAAAAAAACTTAAACACTTCTCTCTTGGCAATGAATTATCATTAATTTTGTTTAAAAAAAATAATTGCTACAAGTATGTGTGTGTGTGAGTGAGAGTGTGTGAATGTATTTTGCCAATTGAACCACAGAAGCACACAAAAAATAAAAATATAAAATAATTAAATGATTTCCTTTATACAAATAATCACAAATACACACACACGAAAAAACAAACCAATACACACAAAGTCGCACGCGATAAAATTCACAAAATTAAATGCAAATAAAAATATTTTAACATAAATAAACACGAATTATCAAACAAAAAAAAAGAGGAAAACATTAAATAAACACAAAACAATTATTGCATTTGCCCGATGCGACGTTTGCAGGTGTATGTATGTATGTGTGTGTGTGTATTAGAGTAGTTCTTATTTTTCTCTCAAAAAGCTTTTCTAAGGCAAGTATTTGAAAACTTCGTTTGAAAGTTCTTTGAAGCGCAAATTTATTATTCTTATACTTAGAGCAAAGAATTTATTTTCATGCTAAAATAAAGTCACGTTAGTGATAAGGAGTGCTCCGCAGTACTTCAATTTACAAGAGTGCCCCTTTTAGTAATTATGTCCTTAAGGGTTTTTTAATGTTTCTTTTTTTAGCGTTTCTTTTCAGTGCATTTTTTATGGAGTACTCCAGAGATAAATCATATTTACATGTAGTCCAAATGTCAAAAATAGTTCTGTCATATTTTCATAAAAATTAAAAGCATACTTTTAGGTGCTTCTATTCAATTTAACAAAGGGTTTTTTAAAACTATTTCCTTTTGCTTATAACTTTTCGAAGCTTTCGTCTTTTTCAAAATATGAACCACCTTTTCCCTGTACTTGTTCACATGTGTAAGTATGTTTTTTTTTTTAGCTTTTTTTTATATTTTTGTATAGTTGTGTTCAAATTTTAATTAAACTTTTGTCAAAAAAAAAAAAGTGGACTTCAACATAGCGCTGCGATACGAAACGTTTCGGCTGTTTGAAATTTCAAATTCAAATATCAATTACGTATTTATTTATTTTTGTATAATGATACATTTTACAAACCGATAAAACATCAAAAAAGTCAACAAACAGCATTTGAATTTTGTTTAAATGACAAACTAATTGAGCCTCCCACAAGAATGTCACAAGGTTTAAATTTATCTAACTTCGATATTGAAACCCAAATTCAAATATTTAAATTCAGATCTTGATTCTTTTTCATGATGAAGGGGACAATTTCTTATCAATTACATTAGAACATTAGAAAACCATTGCTCAAATACATACTCAGAAACTCATATACATAATCAAAATTAAATGCATAAAAAATTATACAAATAAATGCTAAAATTAATATCAAATAAGTGAAATGATAATATAACAAATAACATTTAAACAATATCACTGAGACTATCTACGAAATGTACTTCTTAAATTTTAATATTGTATATACAAGGTATGCAAATTAGGGATGCACGATTGATAACTTGGCAGAAACGATTTCGATAAAAGATTATTACAATTAGGTAATCGGTACAATTGAAGTGATTTCTTTTATCAAAAGAAGTTTCCTACGATCACAAGTAGTAATTAATATAAAAATTTAAGGTTCTTTGAAGTTAAGTTATGATTTTTTTACAGTACTTCCATTGAACTAACTTTGAATAAAGAAACGAAAGTTTGGCCTACACTCTGCTAGGGTGGTTGTCTTTCGTTTTACATAACAATACTAAAATAAAAAATCGAATTTTTGACTGTTAATGTTTTTTCAATATGTCTCCAATATTAAATTTCAATATTAATTGATATATTCAATTTTGAAAACTGTTTTATAATCTTATCAGCACTCATAAATAATCGAAAAATGTACAATTATCGCCATTTCGATATATTTGAAACGTAATCAGTGCATCCCTAACAGCTTTGTTGCTGTTGTTTGAATTTATCTGTTTCGCAAACTATTATACAAATACATACAAAATCAAATATTTACAGTTGTGGTTAAAGTGAATGAGGGAATGTGAGAAAGACGTGAGGACATAAGATGAAAAGTAAAATTAATATAATTAAAAATTTGTGGTTTACCTCTGATCTGCATGGATGAAATATGTACGAGTTGAAAGTTGTAGTGATGGTAGTAGTAGAGTAGTAGTAGTAGTAGTAGTATTAGTTGTTGTTGTAATTGTTGTACATGTGTTAGTTGTATACGGAAGTTTAATGGTTATTGTTATTTGACAGTATGTTGTCAATTTGTTGTATTTGTGTTGGTAGACGAGCATATCATACACACATTTGTATTGTTGTTGTTGTTGATATTGTTGATATTGTTGCAGTAGTTGTTATAGAATTTTGTAGCAGTATTAGAGTGTTAACAAACAGATGCGCGTGTATGTGTGTTGTATTTGTGTTGTACAAGCCAAGGAAGCGTTAGTATGAGGCATAAATTTGTATTTATTTATTTATTTGTTTTTGTTTTTGTTTGTGTGTTATGTTTTTTTTTTAGAAAGAGAATATACAGATTTTTTGATTAGATTTTCTTTAAACGTTCCCATGACCATCTGCGATGGTATTTATTTGCATAAGTGTGAATGTGTTTGGATGGTGTTGGTTTTATGTGTTGGTGGATGGTTGTGTGGATGCGGATGATGGGATTTCATGTTTTTTGTTGTTGTTTTTTTTGCGAATAATGAGTTCAAATAAAATTTAAGATTTGTTTTTTGTGTGTTATGGCAGAAAGAAAAGAGAACAGAATGAAAGGAACCGTATTAATTTGGTGAGTTAATTTAGATTTTTTCTTTAAAATTTTGTGGGTAACTTTTGGAGCAAAACTAAATTTTCGTATAGACATCGAATATAACAAAAAAATTATGATATAATTTAAAAAAGCCAGAATTTGTGAAGGTAAAGCGGTTTATTTTGTATGAGTGTTTAGTTACCACGTGAGGAACAAACAGAAATAAACCACTTTAAGCTTATGCCAACACGAAAATACAAATGAATAAAACTCTGCTACAGAACACCAATAGTTAACCATACTATAAGTTTAAGTAAGTTCCAACCCAGAACTGCAATCAAGGCTACTCACTCGGTATCTGTGATGCTGGTTAACGGCGCCAGCGGTTGCATCGGCGCCACAATACTCGATGGAGGCGATGAAGCACGCGAACTGTGCCGCGAACTCGAGTTTAGCGTGTGCCGACCCAGCAGGCCGGGATTGTTGACATCGTTCACAGCCATCATATGGCCAGCGCCAACATGATGTCCGTTCAGTAGTTGCTGTGAACTGTGCAGCGCGGGCGTCTGATTGTGTTGCATTTTACGCGCCGACGTCAGATGATCCTCCTCGGCTGTGTATGGAAAATGGTAGCCATTTTTGTCGGAACCTTCCGACATGCGATCGGAATGGTAGTCAGTCTGTTGATGGTGTTGCTGCTGAAGCTGTTGTTGTTGCAGCTGCAATTGCTGTTGCTGCTGTTGCAGGTGATGTTGTTGCCGCTGCTGCTGGTAATCGGACTTAAGCAGCGAATGCACGGAATGCATTGAATCACCGCCATATATCGGCGGTTGTTTCTTTAGACTATAGTGATTCTCGCGCGAACCATAAATATCAGGCGTGATGCGTTCCTTCGACATGTATGGTGAATCAGCTTTTGAGGCTAGATAACCTATCGGACGCTGTTTATCGTAGATGCTGTCGCTTAAGTAGGCTGCATCCGGATGAAATGAACGCACGTGATTAACGATCTGTGTGCCACCACCTCCTGCTCCTCCACTGCCATTGCTACCAGGGTAGTCCTTCTCGCTACCGTAGTGACTGGGCGGCTTATAGCTGCCGGCAGTGGGTATGCCATCAAACTGTCCATAATTATCCTGATAGTCCTTTCGCCGTCCGTAGAGACTATCGCGTTCGAGTGCATCGTAGCCATTGTCCGGACGTACATTTTGTAGATTCTCCAGAATTGATGGGGGCATATTGATTTTATTGTGATGTTGCTGCAGGTACGAGGTATCGGTGAGATCTGGATTTGGTAGTGGATTAGGTGAAATGGTCACCTTTTGTCCATGTACGTGTTCGTTGTCGGAGCCGGTGTCCTGCGACCATCGTCCGATATTTGGTGGTGATTGTAGATAAGCGTCGGGCAGTTGACTCGACCAACGCGGCGCATACACAGGCTTATTAACGCTCGGAAATAGTTGAGGACTCTGTACAACATTTAACTCTGGTGGCGTTGTCGCCTGTACATGTTCAGTTATGTTGGGTAGATACGAAGGAGTAGCGCTGACTCCGGTGCTACGATGCGTATTCGATGAACGCGCCGTACGTGATTCATCATCATCGCTGGAATGGCTGGAGGCAAGTTCTAGTGATCGACCGTCAGTCTCTGAACCCGAATCGGAATCTTTACGATGTCGACGCGATTTTTCTTCACGACGACGTTCACGATCGCGCTCACGTTCGCTGTTGCCTGCGTTTGATGAGTCAAATCCACGCAAAAAGCTTGGTGCATCGCTGTTTGAATTGTAGTTTGAGGTGGAAGTTGATGTTTGGCGTAGTTGACCGTCACTATTGTGTATTATGGAAGATATTGATTAAAATATATATACTCGGTCATTATGTTTTTAATTATTTTGACTTACCTATATGGGCTGGAACTTGTCTTTGCTGTGCTGCGTGATGTCGTACTGGAAACACTTATGCCTATATTACGCCTTGCGGTATCATAATTTCCTGCTAAGAAGTTGTTTGGCCTGACAGTACCATTTACATTGTGCGAACTATTGCTAACCACCAATGATGAGTCCAGCAAGGGCACCTTGCGGCCCATGCAACGCAAGAATGTTCGCTGCAGATTTTCACGAACACGTTTATTAATGATGCAATAACCGATAAGACAGAATATTGCATGTAGGACCACTACACCGGACAATAAAATGCTAAGTAGCTGTGAGTTCTCCGAGGCAGCCAACACAGCCAGCACCCACATAACACCCATCAGTGGCAGTGAAACTACCGAGAGCCAGAGTAGAGTACGCAAATTACCAAAGCCCAAAACGTGATCCTTGAGGGTAAATGCAGCTTTCACAGAAACAAAAAGTATTAGAAGATTCACCACAGACATGCCAGCAATCGGTCCGACGAGCCACCAAACAACAGGTTCATATACAGAAAGCCAGCAGCTAAAATTTGTAATTTTAAATTATTAATAATTTTATTTAGTAATTAAAAACGAAATTCAAAATGTAATCAAACAATTTACTTACAATAAACTATTGCCGTATTCATGTGCACGTACGCCCACCGATAAGCCAACAACAATGGCCGGTGCGCCATAGCCCATTGCAAAGTAGAAACCCATTGGACCATGATTAATATCACGCATCTCCGTCAGCATTCGATAAAGATGCACACAATCAACAGTTGTCCAAGCGAAAGCGGCCAGCCAAAAGTAGTGCAAACAAATTGCAATCAACTTGCAGGGAAACTCATTTTCCAGCAGACTCCGGCGCGACTGCATGCCCACAAAGAAGAGCAGTTCGGCGAAAAATACGCACAACACAATATTCTGGTGTATCGTATTTGAGTTTGTCTGTTGTCCACGTAAAAGCGCAAGTGCAATCAATACGCTGAGCAGCACTGGCAACGAGAGCATAAACGCTGAATACGATGTGATTTGCACAAGCAGTGACGGTTCGGGTATATCCTCGGGATCTATAATATCCACAATGACAGCATAATTGGATATGTGTGTGCATGTACAGTTGACAATGATGGGTTGTCCGTCCGAAAGCAGAAGGTCATCAAAGTCAGGTACTTCAGTCTGACATCCAAGTCGTGTCCATTGATTGGTAAAGGAATTCCAGCGTACACATTGCGGATTTGAGCGAGGTCCAAAGCGCGCCGTTTCGATATCCAGCCACATTTGCAGTTTAATTGGTTGCAACAGGTGAGGTGAGCCAAGTGAACGGTACGTAATATGTTGAGGAGTTTGTATTTGCTCGGAGGGATAAATGACCTCTACTTGCCGCTTGACCAAACGGCGATCGCGATAGATCGCTTCGTTTTCACCCTTCTGTTCTCGTTCGGCACTGGTACCTTCAAAGTTCGGATTAAGCACTTCGGGTGAGTCGATGACTTCCTCACCGGAATTACCATGAAACTCAATGTTATCATCAAAGCGCACACTAATGTGTGGCTCTTCTGGATCTTCAACTTCCACCGCTTCGTTACTTGTTTCTGTTTGTTCGCGTGACGGTGGTGGTGGTATCTCGTGCGCAGTTATGCGTATATTCTCGATGGCTTGCTCCTCACTACTGGCGCCACTGCCCGATTTGGGTACATCGAATACTTCGACGAATTCGCTTTCACTAGATGTGCTCTTTTGTGAGGAAGAGATCTTGCGAAATGGTATTTCAACGCGTTTCTCCTCGCCTTCATTAGACGGCACTAGAATTGCAAGAGACAGTATGGGCGAGGCTACTTCAATATCCACACCCCAGCGTCTAGTGATGGTTTCATCATACATGTCCGGAAGCAGCTGTCCCACATCCTTGTATTGTGCGTACGAGACAATTGCTCGATAATCGTTGGTGCCTTGTGTCACTTCATTATTTTCAGGTGGACTGATGCCTAACATATCGAGTGGAACCAACACTTTTGTGTACTTGTCGAACTTTGTTTTATCTTGTATATAGTTATTGTACTTTGGGAACGTAATAACCGGTTTCTGTTTCGAAGAATGTTGCAGGAAACCACTCGTGTCGGGAAGTATAACACTTTCCGTTGTAAAGGCATTCGGTTTCAAATACTTCGTTTTGTGATATTCACTCAGTTGTTCTGGTTCATATCCAAAGAGTGATTCCGTGGTTACAATGTCCAAACCGAAGATCATATTACGTTGCACTATCTCAAAAGGATTGGTGTATGTGTCGTGTTGCATGCGCGCCAGTATAACCATGTACTTGTTAAAAGAATCCACCAGATCATCAGGTCCGCGTTGTATCAGTTCCATGGCACGTTTCCATTCGTTGGCATATTTGCGATCTAAAATCACACTTGCTGAATCTACCAAATTCTTAACGAAATATTTATCTTGACTGTGTGAGAGGTTAAGACCACTCTGTATCAGTTCGTAATTAATGAGCTCTTGCAGTATACCCTCGGTTACCAACAGATCAGCACCATACAAACGATCGTGTGTGAATTTCATCTCATCTGATAAGTAATCCATTTCGAGTTCATGCGACCACACGTTGTTACCTTCGTTTAATAGAAAAGACGATTCCATCTTATAGCGTCTGCTATCCTTTATAACTGACTTTTTCGTAACACTGGTACGATCGACAGTTTCGCAGGCGTGCTGCAGATTCTGTGCCATTTTGATAGCCACAAATGAATTCAGCTGCAACTCGAGTTTTTCCAGTTGTGACAATTGTTTGCGTAGTTCTACAAACGGATCCGAAGTGCAGTTGAACATGTCAGGTTGATTCCAGCCACCTGAAAGATTATCGCAAGTACGCTGACCCTTACCTCTCGCGGGCAGTGGACAGTTTTCGATAGTAGTACTGCCTAGTGGTGTACGTGGCCACCAAATGCCACCCGCAAATGATCGTGGACAAGAATCGTAAACCACTTCACAGCCACTTAGAGTAACCTCGGCGTAGGGGTTTGAGCAAGAGTCACAACGGCGACCAATGACACCTTCACGACACTCGCACTGACCAGTCAGACGATTGCAGGCGCTATTGAATGAACCGATTGAGTAGCAATCGCATGGTATGCACGCAGTCTCGTTTGGTGGTTGATAGTGATTTGTTTTGCAATAACATTGTCCAGTAGTCTTATTACAATCTGGATGGTAGCCTTGTTTGAGATTGCATTTGCAAGGTCCACATACTTTTTCACCCCACCAGCCACCAGGACAAGGCTGTTGAACCGTCTTCTCGCAATAGTCACCATGTTGCAGTGTACTGTTACACTCGCATCTATAGCCACGCGGTTCGCTAACGTTGGCGCGACAAACACCTGCTGCACAAGGTTTCACAGTACAAATTGGGAGGCACTCTGGTCCAACATAACCGGGTAGACATTCACAATGTGCCGCATCCCATGTTGTATAGCAAGTCGAATGAAGTGGACATGTTTCTGGGCACTCTGCTCGCGACATACAACCATCCTCGACATTTTCGCGAATCGTTGGACGTGACAGTACCGACTGAGCCGCACCAATACGCACAGCTTGAATGCAACCTTCATAGGGTAGCAAGTCGCCGACTGCACCAATCGAACCGTCTGCACTGCCGATGACTATTTTTCCAACGTAGAGACCCTGTACTTTTTGCGACATAGGAACGACGCCTGTTCGTTGTCCGAAATCAACAGAGAACTGAATCTCAGCACCAAGCCATTTAACTTCAATCCGATGCCAAGCACCGTCGGACAAGTATGCACCCGCCAAGTACATTGGCTCGTTATCGTAAATGTAGTACAGTATGCCATTCTTAAGACATATAACCGCTGAGCTGTTTTGGCCAATTTGTATTTGTAAGAGAAAAGCATCCTTTTGCAGTGTACGCACAGAAAGCGATGTAAGCCACGGAAGTTGAATGGGCCGCAGCAAGGGATTAAAACTTAGACTACCATCACCAGAAAATCGCCAAGGCGCCGGAATAGTTTCCTGGCACGCATTACCAGCATATCCCTCCGGACATTCGCACGTATAAGTGTTCCAACCCTCATGACACACGCCGCCATTAAAACAGGGCTCAGACGAGCAAAGTGGTGATTTCTGTGGACAACCAGAAATAGTTCCATTGTCAGCCACATATGAGTTAAGGTCAATATAACGTTCGTCGATACGTAAATCCGAAATGCAACCGACAAAGTCCTGGTTTTCAACTGGAAAGTGTGCAGGTATGCGCGGAAGTCCACCGATTTGAAGAGGACCAGTCAAGTCCAAGAACCGATGACAAGTTTCGGTCAGTAGAGCACATCGTTTATCGAGCTTAAGTGTTGTTTGATTTGCACAATTCCAGCGTTCACCCAGATTACCTGCCAAAGAGATTGCCGTATCGCAATTGTCTAGCACCAATGTTACAGTCCGGTTAAGATAAACGACTTCAACTTCATGCCAACTGCCATCAGAAACCTTCGTATTTTGTACAACAGTCACACTTTGTATACTATCACCCAGTGAATAGGAGAAGCTAATGTGACCTTGTAAAATTTCGAGAGCTATAAAATCATGCAGTTCATTATAACGTCCATTGTAGAGCAATAACCCGTTTTCGTGGACTGTCGCAAAACGTAACTTCAGGTTGAAACGATGTCTCTGCTTTAGGCTCTCGAACGTTAGGAATGAATTCTTTGAAAAGGAACGCGAACGCAATTCACACGTTGAAGTGTACGGCGGCGGTTGTGAACTCAAGAAGTTGTTCATACAGGAATGACCACCATCGCAGGCATCTGACATGCAAGGTTTCAATTTAGTAATATCAGTTTCACAATTTACACCAGTATGCGAAGCCGAACAAACGCATATATAACCACCTTCGCGCCGCACACATGTACCACCGTTTTGACAGGGATCCGAGTAGCAGAGATCAACTTCAGTGTCGCATAAATAGTGTTCCTTACTGCCGGTGAAGCCTTCAGGGCAAGAACAAGCAAACGTATTTACCGGGTATATGGGACGGAAAAGTACAGTATCGCTGTGTATGAAATCGGAAGCGTTGCCAAATTTAAGTACAGTCAAACATTCTTCGAAGTTCAGACAAGGTTCACGCACACAAAGATTATCGTCGAATGGCAATACTTCCACAGTTGCTAGACGCGCCAAAATTGCACGATTTAAATATACACGCTCCTGCAAATACTGCGGTGTATAGTACTCTTCATGCGAAACATCTGGTCGCTTAGCGGAGAAGCTTACATTTAGAATGCGCGATGTGACATCAGTATCATCTTGTATTGAAAATATGAATATATTGTCTTTCGGGCATGGTATTATGGCAGCCAGTCCATCAAGGAAAAAGTTTAGTAGCGGCGAAAGAAAAGCCTCTTCAGTCATTTCATTGAGACGAACAGTAACGGAGTTAAACAGCATATCCTCGGTGATTAGACGCACTGACAATTGCATAACTGCCTTAGCCTCATTGATACCATCCGAAACGGAGACTTCCATAGTGGCAAATTTGGGCACATTTGTATTTAGTTGTGGACTTAAAATCAGGCCTCCTGAAGTAGTATTTAGTCGTATTAAGTTGGCATTGTTACCAGACAGTATGCGATATGTCAGCTTATCACTTACATCAGCATCAAACGCAGGTATTCGTCCAATTTCTCCACTTGGAAAGTGATCACGGAAATTATTAAATATCACTTGAAAGTCGCGTAGCACAGGAGCATTATCGTTGACATCAGTTACCAAAATTTCAACATGCGCATCATTGCGTAGTGGTGGACTTGCCGCTCTAATAACCAATTCAAAACGCTTGCGAGACGACTCGTAGTCCAATTCCGTCATTGTCAGCAATTGAGCACGCTCCGAACCTGGACGGGTAACCAAAGAAAACGAATTCGAGTCATCTCCACCAATGATCGAATAGTGTACAACAGCATTCACGCCTTCATCGGGATCATGCGCATGTATTTCACCAACTACTGAGCCAACTGGTGAGTTCTCTGGTACATAAAGTGTTATTTTATCAGATGGAAATGTTGGTGGTGAATCGTTGACATCTTCCAAGCGTATTTGCACCTCAACTGTACTCGAGAGCGGCGGTGAGCCTTTATCTACGGCAATGGCGGTCAGATGATATGTAGCTACACTCTCACGATCGAGTCCTTTATTCGTACGTATTGTTCCAGATGTGGGGTCAATTACAAAAGATCCATCTTCAACATCGCGATCACTTAGCAAATACTTGATTCGGCCATTAAGTCCAATATCAGGATCCGTCGCCGAAACTTGTATTACAGAAGTGCCAACTAAAGCGTCCTCCAGTATAGAAGACTGATATAGAGGATTCTTAAAGACCGGCGGATTATCATTAACATCGGTAACACTGATTTCCACATCGGTGGTATCACTGAGTGAAGGATTACCACCATCTTTAGCAGTAACTGTGAGTAAATAGCCACTTGTTGTCTCACGATCCAAAAGAGCATTTGTAACTATAGCACCAGTTTGAGCATTAATAGAGAATGGATCAGGACTGCCCAAACCGTTTATGCTTTCCTCATTGAGCGAATAAGTAATTTGCGCATTGATACCAACGTCACTGTCAGTGGCAGATACAACCAGCACTGTGGTACCAATCGGTGCATCTTCGAACACTGAAGCACTGTAGGGTGCGTTTTCAAACATCGGCGCAAAATTATTCGCATCCGTTATGTTAATATTAACTGTTGCAGTGTCCGAACGTCCGCCAGAATCAGTGGCAGTAATGGTTAGCACAAAGCGTTTCTCTTGCTTATAGTCCAAAGACTGTGCGATCGTTATTAGACCACGTCCATTTTGCGAGGTGATGGCAAAACGTCCTCTGGTATTTCCGGTCGTTATCTCATAATGCAAACGTGAGTCCTCGTCTGGATCTGTAGCGGTAACAGTGGTCACTGGTGTACCTGGTGGTTGATCTTCTCCCACGTTTGCCTCATAATACTTTGGATTAAATGTAGGATCATTGTCGTTGACATCTTGCACTGTTATCACCACAGAAGAACTAGCCGACTTCGGTGGTACACCACCATCTTTGGCTACTACTTGAAACGCGTAACGGCTCTGCTCTTCACGGTCCAATTGTTTGATAGTCTGTACCCAACCTGTACGTGGGTCAACTGCCAGTGGAAAATTGTCATCGCGTTCTGAGATGCTATACGTGATCTCAGCGTTTGCACCCTCATCCGAATCATAGGCCTGTACTCGTATGATATTGTAACCGACCGGCACATTTTCCAGCACGGACTCTTGAAATTGTGAAGTATAAAAGCGTGGTGCATTGTCGTTGGCATCGATAACATTTACCAACAGTTGTGTTGTGTTACTGCGTGATGGACTACCGCCATCTTGAGCACGTATAACCAAACGATAGCTGCGCACACTTTCGTAGTCGAGTGGCTTTACCAGACTCACATCACCACTCATCGAATCTATGGAAAACTGAGATTGTGTATTGCCGCCAATGATGGCATAACGTATGGCGGCATTGTTTCCCTGATCGGCATCGGTAGCACGTATATGTGCCACCACATTATCATCGCCCCACTGATCTTCGGGTACTTGCACGGTGTATGTGCGCTCGCTGAATTGCGGATAATTATCATTGTCGTCAAGGATTTTTACTAAAACACTGGCGGTAGCAGTTTTACGCTCACTTTGCGCCGAAGCCATGTCGGAAGCTGTCACCACGAGATTGTAGCTGTCAGATGTTTCACGATCTAATGAGCTTCGAGTCGATATAACTCCCGAACGACCATCGATGCGGAAAATTGGAATTTCCTGATCTTGTTGAGTGCCAGTACCATCTAAAAATTCCCATAATAATTTTAAATGAAAAAATTAATTTTTTAATTCAATACTTAAAACAAATTCGAATTAAATACTAACAAACATGCGGAGATTACAATAACATTTCTTCAAATGTGTCTTAAACTTACCTGTTACACTTTCAATGCCATACTCAATCTCCGAGTTCTTGCCAATATCTTGATCAGTTGCACGTAATGTTATCACAGTCGAGCCCACAGTGGCTCCTTCTCTAATGCTCGCTTCGAATTGTTCCGCCTCAAAAGTCGGACTATGATCATTGCAGTCGAGGACATTCACTTGAAGTGTAGTGGTGCCCGAACGTGGGGGAAAACTATCATCGGTCGCAACAACGCGAAAATAATGTACGTCCATAAGTTCACGATCCAAACTGGCCGAAGTTGTGACCACACCTGTGCGAGAGTCCACCTTAAACAGAGACTGCGAACGCGAGTCTAACAATGAGACCATCGAATACACAACGGGCGAATCTTCGGGATCACGTGCACGCACTGTTGTCACCGAGGAACCGGCAGGCTGCTCCTCCAACACAGAGGCAACATACAAAGCCTGCTCGAAATAAGGTGATTGATTGCGCAATTCTCGTCGCACACGACGTGCTATATCCGTATCATTGAATTCCTGATGATGATACACGATCTTTAAACGATGATCCGAGTCGACGATGTCATTTCGTTGGCAGCGTATGTTGAAAGTAATGCTAACCTTCCACATTGATTCGTGTATGCAGACATCACGACTGGCGACCAAATCGCGATTCTGATGTTCGATTGCGAAACGCTCATCGTTGACATCCAAGAAGTTCACCTTGCAGTGCTGACATATCGACTTGGGTAGAAAAGCATTCAGATTGTTGATGAACTGCGACTTGCGCAAACATATTTGATTCCATTTGTCGGTAGTGTGTATCGCATATGAGGCATATGTCTCTGAGATCCATTGTTTGGCATCGGAGATGCGTCGATGTATCGAGGGTTCCAACAACTGCAGCACGTTTTTCGAGCGACGCTTGCGACTCAAGATGCGATGACGCATTTCATTGTCGAAACTATCGCCAAATATTAAATCGCCATCACGAAAATCCGTCCGACTGTTATTGTGATTAAATGCCGCATCCACTTGATTACTGCCCGCGTCCACTAGGACTACCGGCTGTTCCAGTCGATTGCCACCGATATATTCACCATAGTAACGCGCATCAGGATCAGTAATTTCCTGAACATATCGTCTACGTCGACGTTTTGAGTAGCCAGTGTTATCCTCTTCCTCGTAATGTCGCGCATGAATTTCCTCCTCAACGCGTCGATCTTCGTTGCAGTTGTGGCCGGAGACAAATATTCGCACCGGCAGACTATAATAGTCTATGCTGCGCAAACGATTCGAAGTCGAATCCACATAGAAGGTGAACAAGTTGGGATAATAGATGCCATCGCACTTGAGCGCCTTCTTCAATTGAATTTGTCCATCCTTGTGATTGACAGCGACTAGATGATGCACAAAATGTGCTGATTTGTGCGCATTGATTTTGTAATGTCGCTCCGACCCTAATTTGTATACGGAGGCGTTGAAAATAACCGCACCCGGTTCGGTGTCCTCGTGCACAACTATCAAATAGCCATCCGAAATTTGTACGCTCAACGCAAGGAGCAGCAGTAATGCTGTGATTAAACCGCCGCCATGTCTTGACGTCTGTTTGGTTATGTGATGGTGATGGTAATGGTAATGAGGGGGGCGTGCCACACAGCACATAATGATTGTGTTTATGTGTGTGTGTGAGCAGTGCTTATCTTTTGAAAACGCTTGAAATGCGGTTTGTATGTGGTTTTGAGAACAACAAACCACAAACAATTATCGACTATTAAATTGTCATTTGTTGCATGCGACTGTGGATGAGGAAGTCATCAGCTGAAATTAGTAGAAAAAAATAAATCTATTACAATTAATGCAAAGTCAAGGATAAAACATTATAATTTATTAATTAGAATCTAAACTTAATAATTTTAACATAACTTTTGTCGGCTTCTATTTAAGTTTTAAAATCTGAGAAATATGCAAGTGGTAACTTTCATAAACGACGCTTTTAATTGCTTTAAGGAAGTATTAATTCTGTGTAATTCTCCTACGACCATCATCATCGTCATCATTTTTGTCATACTAGCATACTAGAAGCAAATCCTTTTCTTTTTGTGTTTCTAGAAATTTGCGTGCCAAATTGAATTTAAACTAGAATCCAGCACATATTTCAGGAATCTTCTCTTCTTGAAGGCATTGCGAACTCATAAATATTCATATGGCCAACGACAGACGGCAAAGTGAAAATGCAGGACAAGTGACTCTATGCGACTGTGACTATGTGACAGCGGTGACTATTCGAGGAGAGTTCGGTTGGATTGTGCTGCGACTACGTATGTATGCAAATATATGCAACTAACTCGGCATGACAAAAGTTAGTTCATAATTCGTAACTGTGGATTTAACTACGACTTGTTGTTGTTCAGCTCTGTTTGTTGCTACGTTTTCGTTTTCGTCTCGTAGTTTTCATATTAAAACTGATTTCATTATGGCACACACACACACACACAATATTAAATTAAAATTGTACCGTTTGCAATGACATAAAATATTTGACGTGAGTGGTTTCGAGTGAGGAAAGTCCTATACATGACATCTTAATGAATAACAAAAAATATCAAAACAACAAATAGTTGCTTAAGCACATTTATATCTTGGCCAGGTTTCAATAAGGCAAAGTATAAAAACTGTTGTGAAAGGGAAACGCTCTGGTTGACACCAATATCAACTTAAAATATTTAATCTCGTTTTTACTATAAATCAAAATAAAAAAAAACTCTACTAACTTGATTTAAATTGAACTGTTAACAACAAAATCCACAAATGAAATGAGTTTTCGACCAGCAATTAAAACTATTAAACTATCAACACACCGTCAATATCCTCGTCCTCGCTGCTCACTGTCCCTGACAATAGTTCGTTTCATTTTCGTTAAAAATAAAAAGGCAACACAATTTCATTACAGCATAACGCTACAAGCGACAATATTACTAATAAAAAACTTTTTCAATTTCATTTCGTTTTAGTGTGGACGAAAAGAGATTTTCTCTTTTATTTGGTTTTATATTTTTTGTTACTTTTTCAGCAATAACAATTTTTTTCGTGTGATTTTTTTTTTTTGAAAGAATATTATGATGTCGCCAGGGACAATGTCAAAATGACTGGCTTAACAGCGTAACGTACGTTGGTGCATATAGCGTAGTTGTCTCTGTATAAAGGCAGAAGTTGCGGACAACGAACCCAAATAAAACGAGATATAAAAGCGAAAAATTTTCACGACACATTACTTTAACTGATACCCCGCAACTATCTATATACATCTACTTTGTGCATATATAATATGTACCTATGAATATATTTCAAACTGGAGATAGAAATTTAATTTATTTGTAGAGCTACTGAATGATTTTATGAAAAAAAAAACCAAATTGTTAAGAAGTCAAAGAAGACAAAGACAGAGAAAAACTAAAATTATATATAAGGGCAAATTATATATATATACAATAATATGTAAAATAATATCAAATCTGCAAAAGGGTTGTCAACAATAAAGTTAAGCCAAACTTTTAGACTTCAAGCTATTTTAACTCATTAAAGCAGGTCAATATTTTGGTGTTATGTAATAACTGCAGGTAATAAAACTGACTTAAATTTATGCCCTGGCAACCAAGAGAAAATGGAAAATGTTTGACACTCATGGCTCCATACAATTTCACTCTCGAACTCTTACAGCAGGACGCACTAGGAACGTGTCAATTGCGTATTTTTATAAGAAATTCATTTAAATTCGATTCAGGCAAGGATTTTCGAATGCACTCACTTAAATACACACGCACACATTTACACACACACGCACACTCGCACATAAAGACGCACTTGCAGTTGCACTTGAATTTGCACTCAAACACATTTTCGTAATTTCTTCTTTTTTTTTGTTGTGATTTTAGAAGGGTTGAAACTTGTGTTATTTATAGCGAGTGTTCTGCTGACTTTCGCGGATGCACTCCACTTCGTTTGGTGAGGCAAATAATGGTAAGTATACATGTATGTATACATATTGTATATGATTGTAGGTACGTATGTGTTTTTGTGTGTGTGCATTTTTATTGCATATTTTCGAGAGCGTTGTCTCTGGCACAAGTGCTTTTCGAATGTACTCTTCATTTACGCGTAATGCCAAACTGTAATGCATTTTTGTTTGCTTTTATATTTGAATACAAATGCAATTTGTATACAAGCGTTGTTGAGATTATTTTCTCAATGTGTGCGTGTGTGTGTGTGTGGCAAGCAATTTCAGCTGCGGCATTAGGTGTAAATGGAAGTCGAGTTGACACATGAGAAAATACTTGCAAAATGAATTTTGTAAATTAAAATTAACCACGACAAAGTGGTTTTCTTTATGTGTGTACAAATGAGATCCAATACAACAACAAATGAACTTGAAATCTCAAAAAACTAAAATGCTTTCAAAAGCTTTAAATGTTAAGAAGCTTAAACTATCTCAAAGACTGATTTTTGATATTTATTACGGTATATAAAGTATTAAACTTTTAAGTTTTGAAGACTTCCAAAAGGAATGTGTAAATCGAGCAATATTAGCAAAGCTTAAAGCCCGCAACAGCTTAAATTCAGTCAACTTACATGTGTTTGAAGTTTACTAGAAAAAGAAAGCTAAAATTTATCTTGATTTTTCATTAAATAAAAATCGTATATTTTAATCTGAAGGTGCTTAAAGTTTGGAGATAGTTCTTGACTTCAATTTACAAATGATTTGGCACAAGACAAAAGTTATACAAACAGATACAATAGAAAGACCGTTTAACTAACTTTCGTTGAATTCTTTACGCCTATAAAAACAACAAATTTCATTAGACACTTGAATGGTGTCATTGGACATGTCACTAAAAGCATTTTACTTTCGTTTTCAATATTAATGTTAAAGCTTTTAAAACTGTAAATGCTAGAGCTCTTGGAACAAACATAAATAATAATGCATTTATGTATTCAAAATTTTACCTAAAGTTTAATAAACAGTTTTAAAATAAAGTTTGCCTATGAATTTTCGTTTATACTTTCGATGCAGTTGGGTCGGTCCTCTATTCAACTTCTAAAAAATAAAAACAATTTTAAGGAGCTTTACTCAATATCTCATTAAAAACTTATTTTCACATAAATACTGAACTAAATCGAAATTTAAGATATGGATGCGGTAATTTCGCGTCTGTCTGTCTGCCCGCCCGAAATACTCGTAAGTATGCACTTCCGCTTATTTACTTGGGAAAAGTTTTTCGTGTTGTATGTACCATCAATTTCAATTAATTTGGAGTATGAAAAAACTTTTGGCATAAGTCAAGCGTGCGAGCAACCCTTGAGAGAGTGTGCGGCTTGCTGCTTGTTGGCTGCAACAAATTAAACTGTCAACTGCAGGAAATCTTGAGAGAATTTTCCTAAAATTTCCAAAAATTTTAAATTGAAAATATATGGAGTACACACCCCCCGCCTCCCGCCCCTCTTTAAACATTTTATTAAGCGAAGGCAGAAGCGGCAAATTATTAATGAAAGTTGCAATAAATAACAACAAAACACGGCCAAAAGCAACAACAAGGCAAACAACAACTTATGTTGCATCAACAACACGGAAAACAGCAACAGAACAAAAAAAAAAAAAAAGAAGCAGAAACTAATGCTGGCCCAATACGAGACTTCTTTGGGAGCCGCCACCGACGCCGCCGACATCGCCGCACTTCTTTCTGCATTAATTAGTTGCGGAAGAATACGCGCGCGCGCTTGCGCTCGTTAACAATTTATGAGTTTCCTTCCGCGTGTGGAGTTCTTCTTCTTCTGCTTCTGCTTTCCTCTCACTCATCGCCATGATGGCTACACTGGCAATTGCGCGCTGGCATGCAGCATGCTACCGCGTTGCGGTATTGCACCTCCGTTTATTTGTTGTTGGTTCGTCGTCGTCGTCGTCGTCGTTGCGGTGCAGCACCGCGTGTGAAAATATTATTTCGCACAGAACAAAGTGTAAATCCCATCATATGCCACCCGCTCCCCCAACAATTTTCCGCTCGACGTTGCATGAAACTGGCGGGCGCAAACAATAAGCGCCACCGGAAACTGCATACATACATACATACGTACATACTTATACATACAATATGCGGTTCGTCACCTTCGATGTTCGTCCGCCGTCGCGCCCGCCATTCATATTGCATGAGACGCATGCGCCTGCGCTTTACCTGCTTTTCAAAATTTTAATTAAATGTTTTAAATGTGTTTTGCTACAATTAGCACAAAAAGTCGAAGCGCGCCACGCTGCTCCACCGTGGAGCGTACTTCGTAAGTTTAGCATGATAAAAATCTCAAATAAATTAAATTAAACTATTGAATGGAATTTTAGTAATTTTTGGAAATTTTGTTATACGATACTAATGTATGTATGCAATGTACATATATTTAACATTTTACATAAGGTACATACAGATATTATTTGGGATTTGTTTTGTTTTCGTTAAGTTTTTGTTTGGAAACTATTTTAACTTTATAGAAATTTATTCTTTGACATGCTCATTCATGTTTCCCTCATATACCTCGTTCACCTTACAAATGTATGCCTCGTAAATCAGCTGATTCTTTTATTTTTCATAAAAAAAAGGAAAGTCGATTTATCAGACATATTTATCGCACATACCGACTGTTTAATAGGAAGCTATTGCCGCCACCAAAGTATTCAAGAGTATTCAAATTGTTCACAGCTTTTTACTACAAAGATTTTTAATTTTTTCGTAATATTTGGCATTTTTAAATTAATAGTTTAAATGAATAAATATTGTCCTAAGTTTGCTTAGATAAATTTGTTATCTACCCCATTGTGCGCTGCTTCCGCAGAGTTATGGTGTATTTTACAGCGATGAAGCTCACCGCGGAGAGGGAAAATGTGTTTAATTATTTTAATAATAAAATCGGGGGCAGTTATTTTGAAGCGTTGTGGCATGTTCAAACTTAATTAAGTGGGCAGTCGGCATTGACGCCAGCTGTTTTGTGGCCAGCGATGGGTTTTGACTTTTTCCCAAATGTTTTAGTTGTTGTTGTTGTTTGTGACTTTTAATTGCAATAATTTTAAGTGGCAACGGAAATTTCGCATTCTAATTCAATTTTCAGAAAAATAATCGAATGAATCAAACTTTAAGAATACTTTTTCAAAACATAATTATTAAATTTTGTTGGTTTTATATTAGGCATAAATCAGTTAACAAAAGTTGCAATACTGTAAAAGAAGTTTTGGAACATAGTCAAAACTAAGTGCCCATAATAACTAAATTCGTAATGACTCTCAATACATCCGCTAAAGCGCGCAAAAAACTTACGCGAAATATGCGCGTAAAAGCCGCCGGAATGCACGCTTCCTCCATTAGTATTATTGCACACTTAAGCTGGGGAAAACTTTGAGAAAAACTATTTAACGAACGTACGAACGAACGAGATATCCTGCAGGGCTCCGGCAAGCACAAACTTCACTCTATAGTACACTATTCCGTCATAAACATAACAATTAAGCACTCAACAGAATCTTTCCAGCAGCTTCTTCCCGCATTTAACTTAAAAAGAAAAGAAAAATTCGAGTGTCCGCCCAATTTGCGGCAGTTTAGCTTAATTTTATGGTGGAAGAGCACAGGCACATACGGAACACTCGTATGTGCTGCACGTCCTTGCGTGCGAAAAGACATCAAAATGAAAGCGTAAAAATGAAATTATAAAATACTAGACAAATTCCCCAAAGCTAAATGCTGTACTAATCCTTTGGTGCAGCTTATCCTTAGGCTGGCGCTCACTGCCGCTTCGTGGTGAAGGCTTTGAATGAAGCATGCAAAGAGTTTGGCCCGCGGGACGATTTTCATTTTTAATAAACGCTTCCTTAATGTGCTTTTAATGCAGTGCTTCTTGCTGGATATCGTCTGTAATTTGTGTCAGTCTGTAAGTTGAAGAGCTTTTCCACACTACTCGAGTCATGCCCAAACTACACACATACTCGTACATACGTGCACATATAAAATTGTTTTTGTCTAGACCGGAGACAAACAGCATTTCCGGCACGCAAACAATTTCGTGTAAAAATGGCGCGACGCGAAACGTCTCGACTGCGGTCTCGAAGAAGGCATGTAGACCTAGACTGACTGGCAAGGATGAAGCGAAAGAACGTCTGCAGGAGCACCACCTAACTAAATACTATGTGCAACATATGTGATGTGGTCACGCAAACATTCCAATGTGACTTATTGGTAATGGGGTATTAAATGAGATTAATATTATTTTTGGGAAGCATGTGTTTAAAAGTTTTTCGTTTCAAATAGGTTTAACTTTATTTAAGACTTGAAACTTATTTGTTTGAAAAAACTTGGAAATTACTTTTAAGGCGTGTTGAAATATATATATATGAAGTGGGTGTGTTTAGGGCAACTACATTTAAATAATTTCTGTTCAAGAGATTTTCTTCCTTAGACAAAATTACTTCTCAATTTAAACGAACAGTTTATGTTAATAGAAATAACTCCAGACCCGAGTTGAAGAACTCGATGTGACTTAATTGTGGACTCTAACAGAAACTTGTTACATTGGATACCCTAATAAATCGATAAAAAATTAATTATATTTTCAAACCTCCATTGATTATATTCGAGTAAATTTATCCGTGATGGGGAACCTAAACCAAAAAACTCTTCATTTGCTTAGATAAAAATATCACCTCTTTAGGTTCTCATAAATTGATCACACCAATGAAGTAACATTTTTTTTGTCAAACGCCAAATGATGAGTGAACAAATAATTACAAAAAAAAATTTAAAACAGCTTTGTCCACAGCAGCTGCTCATTTTCAGTAGTTGCACTTAATGATTATTCCACTAAAAAAAAAAAACAATCTCTAAATACAACAAAACCATTTCGAAATACATTATAAAAAAATGGCCAATTCAATTGCCGGTGAAATTCAATTTTGCTGTTTTTCTTGAAAAGCAACTGTTCAAATAAAAGTAATTTCTCATCAACTGCGAATCGTGTTAATCCTCAACAAAAATATTTTCATTACGTGGCGTTGTTTTTGTAATTTTAACATTTCTCTTGTTAATTGCGTACATTAATGCTGTCGTCTGAAAGGACTTGAAATGCGTCTGGAATTCGTAGAAAATGTCGCCAGCTCTACTTAAAATAGCGCAAAGTCAAAAACAGTGGAGCAAACTTTCTGGAATTGGACGAGCCTTATAAGGAACTCAATATTAGACATACACAAATGGACAAATCTACCAATAACAAAGTCTTCCTAAATCTAAAATCCATCAATTCCATTGTCAAAATTTGCTAAAGTTTTAAGAAAGAGAAATCGAAATAAGGTAAACAAATAATACTGGTCACATTGAAACTGACCATGTCTGTAAAAAATTAGGTCAATTGCGTTGGTTTACTTTAAATTTTAGCTTACTCAATTAAAACTAATAATGACAATGTTAGGTCGTGTCTAAGTTTTATAAAAGACAACATTTAAATAAGTTATTTAATACCCCTGGTCATATACAAACTGACCATGTTATAGGCCACTTTGAAGCTGACATGCAATTTTTTCATATGGCATATAATTTGTTCACTTGTTGTCATATTATTATTTTAATTTGTGACCGCAGTGTCAATTTTTTTTGTAATCTGAAATTACTTCCAATACCAACCAATAACTTAAAAACCAAAAATGACTTTCTACAGAAATCTTGATAAAATCTTGCCACTGCCAGCTAGACAAAAAAATAAATCCAAAAATGGCGATCGTTAAAGAAAATTACACCGGCGAAAAAATTACATTACGTGAAAAGTTTTTCATCATTAACGTAAACGTCCTCGTCTCCTCGCAGAGAAGGGGAGCCACCTCGCGACTAGGGACTGAGAAAGTTTTTCTGTTCTAAAGGAGCCGTCGTCGAAGCAGAGCGACGTGAATGATAAATTTTTATGGTGTTTAACTTTGACGGCAACTTCATATTTTACAAGGCGCGAGCTGCCGCTCAGAATGAAATATCAACAGACACCAGACAAGGAACAACATCGAACCTTCACACACACACACAAAAAAACAGTGGAACACGCCTTGAGGTAGTCAAGACAGTCGCCAGGTGAAGACAGCAAACCGCCGGCAAAACTTGGCAACACTGTCGCAATGGCGGACTGCCTAGAGACGCACCTGTTGTGTGATAAGCAGAAATGACGCTTGCCAGTTATTTGCTTTTATTTCTTTTTTCTTTTTTTTGTTTATACATTTGGGTTATATGAAAAATAAATAAGATTCTTCTCGGTTGTTATGAAACAAACCGTGATACAAGGAATCCGCCTCGACGCCACCATACAACATAATTTAGACTAGTTGATGGCAACACTTTTACAACATGAAGTCGTAAATTTACGCGAGAATTGTAGAAAAATGTGAAAATGTTAAAACAGGAGAAAGACAGCAAAAACAAAAAACGAAAAGCAAACGCTGGGCGAAATAACCCTTTAAATTTTGTAGCGCAGACTGAATGATACGAGGACTGTGTGCCAAAGTGGGTGGCTTTTGGGAATCCAAGAATGAGACTTTGTCGAGTTTTGGGGTTTCAACTTGCAACCCCCAAAAGGGCGTTTATTTTTAAGCTAAGCTTTTCCTGTAATTGCACAATTTTGCTACTACAGCAAATTTTCCTGTCCGCTCCTTTTTTGTTTATTTTTTATTTTTGCTGTTGTGTTAATAGAAGTTAGCAAGCAATGGCAACCCTTATTCACCTATGTACACAGCAGTGAAGAAGTTGTCTAAAAAAGCGAGTGCATGACATAAGCCACTTTCCACTTATTATTATTATTCTTTTTTTTTTTGTGTTTATGCAAAAAAATTTCGCGCCACCCCAGGTCCTAAATAAATGTCAGCCCTTCCCGGAGTTGACAATAAACTTGTGTGCGTTCCCAGTGTGAGCGGATATTTTTGGTGGTATTTGGTGCGTTGAAATGATTCATGGTTGTCTTACAACGGAATCTACACTCCATAAAAATGAGCTTTCAACTTAATTTAAAAGTCAGTTTTGCTTTTTTATGACTTTTGGGGAATATTTCATTTTGTTGAATTGCAAAAATTAAATTTAATAAATGTATAAAAGTAGACAAAAATCATAAAAACCTCAAAGATAGACAAAAACAAAACTTGACAACAATTTTCGGTTTTTAACAAAGCTTTTAGAAACTAAATTTTATTTTAAAATATATGAATGCAGTGTTTATTAAAGCTTTTGTAATGCTTAAACTTATTAACTCGAAACACGAAACTAACAAAATGGTAGCTTAAAAAGCTTACAGAAAGTTCTTCGGCAAAGCTTAAAGCTCTGGGAAACTAATATATGTTCTATATATTCTTGAAAAGTACAACTCTTACAACCATAAATTTACAACAAAAATTGGAAACTGAAAATAAAAAAAAAATTTAAAACCGAAATATCGAAAAAACAAGCAAAGAAATGAAAACTTTATAAACTGTAAGGAAAAGCTAGTTTAGTCTGTTAGAACTGGAAGTTTAGAAAATTTCGAATTCAACAAATCCTAAAGTTTGTTAAAGCTTTAAGCTCATGAAATCACTTCAGTACACTTTAATTATGAAACACAGATTTCTCGCAAAAAAAAAACGTCAAATAAAATTTGAAGATAAAGAGAAAACAACAATTAATTAACTGTACTTAACGGTGGAACATCCTTTACACCGAACACAATTACTTACAATGTCAGATCCACGTTAATTCCTTAAAATATGCAACATAAATTACACTCAACACCAAATTAATTGGACAATCTGCACACGGCACATTTGAGCAAAGAAAACAGAAAACAACGCGATTCTCGGCGTGTGTGCAAATTAAAATAAAATGCAGCAGAAACGCGAACGCGAAAGTGTTGAAAACCTCAACAAACACAAAAAACAAACTTTGAAAAAGCGCGAAAGAATGAGAGATTAAAGACGAAAAGAACAAACAGAACAAAAAGAATGGAAAGCAAGCAAGCGAGCGATCTCATCCGGATATGCAGCACGTCGTACTCATTTCCTTGTGGGCGTATGTTTGAGTGGGGCCAAAGTGAAGTGCTTGTGCGAGAATATCAAAGTAACTCAACTGCTGCACAAAAGCATGCCACAACTGCAACACTTTACAAAAGAACACACACACACACACATCAGAACATACACGAACACATGCATTCGTATACGAAAGGACACTGTACAGGACACCCAATAAAAAATATGAACCGAATCAAAGCAGTACATCATTCTCAAAAGGAGTAGAACAGCCAGTGGCGGAGCTACGGTGGAGTTACTCTGAAGTTAAAACATTCGTCAAGATGAACTTTTCTTCAAATATGAATTATTAAGAATTTAGTTTGAATTCTCGATTGTATCACCAGAGGGCGACAGTAGAATTTTAAGACTTAAGTAATATATTTAACTGAATCATAAGGATTATAATTACACTTCAGTAGTAAGAGGTAAAATTTTAAAATAGTCTGGATATTGTAAGGCATTTATTAAATAATCTAATGTTTGGACATTTTCTTATACTTTTTTAAGAGTTATTATAAAATAAAATTTTTTTATAGAATATGATTTTTCATAAAATTTTTATATATTTATGCATTAACGCCACTGAGACCGCAACACAGTCAAAGGGAAGAAAGCCAGAAAAGATAGAGCAGCAGCAGCGGAAGAAGCTTATCCTGTGCGAATTAAGTCGGCAGCTTATGTTAACTGTTGCGCAGCCAGTGTCAAAAGAATACGTCCGCACAAACACACATTCCTGCAGAAACACTCACACACACACACATACACAAGCTAGACACAAAAATAGATAAACCGCTTGTAATCATACTGATGGCGGATTTTATGCACAAGTTTTGCAAAATGTTTTATGCTCTTAACACACTTACACACACACAAACACATTCCCTTATGGTACTCATACACGCAAGCACAGCCACATTAACAATCATATATACGAGTACGCTGTGCGCTTAATCAAAAGACAATGGCCGCCGGAAATGCAAGACAGAGAAGCGACAGTTGCGATTCAAAGCGCACCATTCTACGCTCAACATCAAATTCTGCGATTGTATGTAACTATCTCTGTGTGCATGTGTGTTTGGTTTGTGTAAATGTGTGTGTGTTAAATCAGTTTCAGCTTCATGGGAGTTCAGAATCCATGCTTTGGCAGCGCGCAAGCGATAACAATACCAACACTCCCGCACGTACACAGGCATACATCGAAACAGTGGCGTAGTGATGTGCTTTTTTTTTTTTTGAGAGGTTTAAAAAGAAAAACAGAAGAACCAAATTTGTACAGATACATTTTTTATATACAATTTTTTTCAGACAATATTTTTTATAACAGAATCAAACTGCATTTTTCATATATAGATTTATTTTTAACTGTTCAATTTAAACAAAATTTGGATCCGCTTTCATAAAATTTAAAAAATATGCTCAATTTTTCATTGAGACCACTTCAAAGGTGGACTTTAACCCTAAAACTCGATATAGCAGACCCACCATTGAAAAAGCCGTGTTACCAAACGCAATGGGAATTACGCTGGAGCCGCCGTAGTTGCTGTTGTTGCTGTTGTTGCCACACTATGCCACTTGACAATCACTCCTTGTTTTTGTTTTTGCTTTTTTACGCGCGAAATAAACTTTTTTCATATATACATACATACGTATAGAATGTTTGCGGTCTCTGCTGATTTTAATTCCGCTCGCTAAAATAACTTTTAACATTTTTCTTCGCATTGTGTTAGTGTGAGGATAGTCCTGGTTAATTTAAGTGAGTGTAGGTGAATGTTTGCGCTTCTGGCGATGCTATGAATTTATTTGTTGTTGTTTTTGTTGTTGTTTTTAGAGTTTGTGAAGTTGATTCAACAAAATTGCGTTAATCCATGATAGTGGTCGTTTCGCCATACATAAACATATATACACACCAACACACACTTGTACACGTGTACACGTGTGTATGTGCATGTGCATGCGTGTGTTTCTGCGCTTAAACAATTCAGGCGGAATTTAATGCAATCTGAGTGCTGATTGTATAAATAAGAAGAACACTCCAAGCGACAAGCCACTTAATTTTACATTTTTTCACTATCAATTCTGAGTGTTTGAAATATGTGCGCACTTTACTTTTTAGATCGCTTTCACTGGGTATAATTTTGTTGTTGTTTCAAATTACATTCAAAAAACGTTCCGAAGAATTACTCGACTCTAGAAAGATTTACAACATGTTGACCGATATTGATTTAAACAGCTGGTGGTTTAATTTTTTCAGCTTAAATGCTTTGAGATGTACTTTATGATTGATTTGATATTCGTATACACTTTAACGCTTATGGTAAGCGTATCTACAGGGTGAAACCTGTAACTACAGGATTCAGCTTAAAAAATTAACAATATAAGTAATGCAAATAAAATGAAAAATCAAATGACCTGAAGAAGTAACTAGGCCTTCGCTTACAAAATTAGTGCCATCATCGATATTGCAATGATATTGCATTAAAAAAAAAAAAAAAGAATATAAATGTTATCATGAAGTTGTTGATATATTCTTTATTATTTGCGAGATACTTATAGAACATTATCTCTTTTGTTACAAATATAAATCAATCATAAAAATTCATATACTTGAATTGGAGAGATTTTTAGTAGGGTCAAGATGTGCTCTAAAAGATACGCCTTTAATGTTGAAACAATTAAGCCCAGTTAATGCTAAATAGTTAAACAAAATGTCAACTATTAAGTCTGCCTGTAACATACAATTAAACTCGGCAAATGAAAACGTTTTTGAATTTATACAAGCCCACCGTGAACCCTTTCAGCACGTTTAAATCTTTTATCTCTTTGGTAAAGTTTTTGTTTCATCTTTTCGCCATTTAATTTAAATTTAATATAGTTGAAATTAAACCACAAAACCGCAAACATACACACGAACACACACCCACACACACACATACATATATACACACATCATACAACATCCAGCGACAACGATGACAGTTACAGTTACATGAAGAATTTCATTTTATTTCATTTCATTTTACTTTACTTTATTCGGTTCTGTGTTCTCGTCTCTTCTGTTCTGTTCTATTTGAGTTGTGAAGTAAAGTAATTCAGCATAAACGACAGCGATGTGCACACTACACTTCTCTTCACCGCATCACTTCTTCGCTCTGACTCCTACTCGAGTTGGTTGTCGAGTGCGCAATAATGAACTCGAGTATACCGTGAGCCGTTATGTTGTCGGCAAGAAGGTACGAGCGCGTCAGGAAAAAAAACCAGAAGAAAGGCTACAAAAAAGGGACAAGAAGTGAATGAAACGGGGTACAAATTAAAAGCGCCCCGCAGGCGGCCACAGGAAACTTTTAAGTAATTCTACTCAACCGTCGTACAATGACAATTTAACTATGTTTCAGTTACGATTCGACTGGGCCTGATGTTGTTGTATGAATTTTAGAGCGAGTTGCAGTTGCGTGGTTGACAGATTTATGGTTTTACACATAGCTGCCGATGCTGACAGGCATATAAAAAGCTTAAAGCACATATTCAAAAAAAATTTAATAATCGAATCTTCAATATAAAAATCCGACTCCAGCAATAATTCCCAATCCCACAAATAATTCACTTTATTCTGACATACTCGTAAGGTGGCTGGAATTTAAAAAAAATGTCTTTATCTATTTAAAAGGTAAATTCGGTTACTTTAGTTACGGTTACTTGACGTTTGAGATATAGACTCAAGCTGGCACACTTAAACCGCATTTAAATTTAAATGCAAAATTAGAAGAAGAAAAAATCGACGAAGAAGAAAAAAACCTTTTAACTTTTTCTCATCGAGTCGACGATAAGGAAATGATAGCAGCAGCAGCAGTGCGCGTAGTTATCCTGCGGCCAGGAGTCGGGTACTACAACAATGACAGCACTAGCAACAACAACAACAACAACAACAACAATATAAAACGTCAACGACAATTGACATTTTACAGCGTTGGAAAATGTGTAGAAATGTGAGAAAAAAAAACAAGAAAGAAGAGGAGAGAATAAAGAGCGGCGAGCGCGTAGGACAAGAAGAAGAAGACAGCTTTAAATGAAAATGCGGTTAAAGAAAGCAGAAGGAGATCATGCACAGCAAACCCAACGAATTTAAGAAACTTAAATTTCAACTCGTTACTGGCGCACACATACACACACACACACATCCAAAGTAGCGTCCTTTTTTTTCGCCGCCATTTTTTATTCAACGCAAGACGCGCGCTGCCAGTCGCAGCGGAAATGACATTTCTCTTAATTGCGCTGACTTTTGAATTTGCACGACGCGGTTCCAGTTTGTTGGAGCTTTTCTTTGGTTTTCTTTTGAATGTAGCCGCACTACTCGCAAGCGTTTTCGGTTTTTTTTTTTGTTTTTTTTTTTTTTGAATGCCGGCAACTTTGGCCATTTTTAAATCGATTTTGAAATTTATTTTGTGCAGTCTTTAGTTTGTAGTTTTTATGTGGACTCTTTGACTTCGGTCTGCGACAAACTTGAGAAGCATCAATTTGAAGTTGACACAAAATTTAGAACTTCACTTTGGATGCACTGTTTCCGCTAATGACAAACTGAACTGCTTTTGTTTTTGTTTTTGTGCCGAAGTTGAATAAGTTTCTAAACTGTGCCATTCAGAAGTAATTATTTCAATAGTTATGCACTTTCAGATGAGAGGTTCGCAAACTCCGGAGAGATTTGGGACATAATACTGCATAAAAAATGAGTGGAAAATGGAGTTTAAACATTTTAACCTTAACCTTTAACAAAGAAACTAACAAAATACAAAAAAGAAATATTAATCCTAGGGGAAAGTTCAACAATGGAAAAACAAACTAATTGGCAAACTTTCGAGAAACATTGTAGAATAGAACAACCATTACGAACAATGAGAATGCAATAGAGAAAAATCTTCATCAATCTTAAATTTAAACTTAAAAGATCTTTAGTTGATGGACAACACTTTTAAACGTGCTCAAAAGCTCAAAGTTCATTAAAGCTTAAATCGTGTAATATTGAAGTAATGCAACAAATTCACATCTTAAGTCTATTAAAGCATAATAAAAACATTTCCTATGTTCCAATAAGCTTCTACATTAATTGTGCATTTGATTCAGAAAACATGAAAAAAAAATAAAACAACCATTCCAGGAGCGGAACTGCAACAGAAAAGCATATTCAGTTTGCGACTTGACGATAGAATTAATGGCCTAAAAGTGAACACGAAAGTGAGTCAAGCATTTATTTAACACAATCACCCTTTTACTCCTATGAGTCCACCTACTCTTCGTCTTGCTGTTCTGTCCAATTCTCCTATCCTGCTATGGAGAAACCGCCAACAATGCTTAACCATATTCAATGAATTTAACAACAACAAAAGGTGTAAAATTGTAACAATTGAAGTGAAACAAAGCCAAGTGAAGGCGGGCGGGCGGGCGGGTGAAGCAAGGCAAGGCAAGGCAAGGAAACAGAATCAGAATGATGGACACAGTCGTTGGCTGTAAGCACAGGAAGCTACAAGAGGAACGCAGCCGCCAGAGCAAAAACCAAACTCAATGCGAGACAAAAGAGTGGATTTAATCAGCAGAGAATTGTGGAAATTGTGGAAAAAGTTAAGCGGAACAAGGAAGACTGAAATACAAATGGAAAACGAAACAGCAAAGAAAGATAACAAGCAGCATAAAAATGGCAAAAAAGAAATGAAAAAAATTGAAGAAAAAAAAACACAAATGCACACAATTGAATGGATTAAAATGAATGGCGACTCGATTTTGCATTTTTCTTTTACTTTTGTGCGCCACACTGCCGGGGCGCCTGGTGACTTTGGTTATTCATAGGAAGATGCTTGAAATTCGAATTTCACGTTCTTGAAAAGTTCTAGATTTTGGGACTAAAACCTTTTTTAAAGAAATATATATTTCAAAATTTAATGATTCCACGACCAGATTTCTTTATATAACCTAACCTCTGATAAGCATGGCACAATCAAGTATTCATCAGATATCCTTACTCGAACTATCGTTAATTTAAGCCTTTTACAAGGCTACGAAAGTCGAAGATTTTATACGGTTTTTTAAAGGTTTGTCGTATATTTAAACATATCCAGTCAAACGTTAGGAAGCAGTCTTAACCGCCAAAGCATTCACATAATAAACATTTCGTCATAGTAAATATGACAAAGTTGGTAAAGACAATAGCGACAACTTCCTTTGGCATGTTTCGCTTAACTTTAGCGAGTAGTAACGACTAAACACAACTCACAGATCAATGTGATTAAAGAGCTCCAACGACGACGACGACAACCAAAGAAACAAGAGGATGAGAAAGTAAAAGATACCAGGGCATTATTAAAAGCACCAAATGGAAGACAACAACAATGAAGAAGAAGAAATAAAAATGGGCGGTTTGATGATATACGCCGTGGGTGGTATAAGCAAAAAATTCAACAACAACAAAAACAAAAAACAAGGTAAATAAGGAGCATAAGTAACATTAAAAACTTGACTTACCTTAGACGCACATGCGAATTGTATCAAATTCCTGGCAGTAGTTAAATTGACGAGCTTCATCATGTCTCGGCAAAACTGAAAATGGAAGAAGAAGTCAAACAAACGTTTTAGTGTTGGTAAAGTCTATTCAAATGACGTCAATGAAAATGGCTCAATTGCAGTTAGTAGCAATTTGTTTAAACTCAAAAAAACAAAAAAATGTAAACCTCCAGCTGCCCCTTATATATGTACATAAATACTCGTAAGTTCATGTAGAACGCTTACGGCCAGTCGGCTAATTAAAAGACATTTCTAAAGATAAACTCTTTTTGCGTTTGCTCAAGCAAAAATCAATTTTAATTAACAGCACTAATGAGCTGCATGCGTAACGACGAATCATAGCCATGGCGAGTGTTTGTCAGCTTGTTCTTTTATTGATTTCCCTTCTGTCTGTCTGTCTGTCTGTCTGTCTGTCTGTCTGCAGATGGACTCTCTATTGGCTTACTTTCGCAAGAGCTACGAATGGAATGATAACGTTGCTAAGGGTCTACTTTTTACTATTAGCTTTGTTATTTATATCTATCTATCTGTCTGTCTGTCTGTTTGTCTGTTTGACTGTCTGTGTATTTATCTATTTACTATTATCGGTATTGTATTGAATTACTTTAAGACTGCTAATATTTATTAATGGTTGATTGTGTTATTAAACAAATAACTGAAAATAAATAATAAGTATTATCAAGTATTCTTGATGTTATTACTTAAACTTATCAATCAGACTTTATAGAATACGCTCACTCGCTCGCTTGCAATGCATTGCTTTGCAAATTGTAAGACAGACAAACAGACAGACAGACAGCAGTGTGTAAAGTTTTACAAGCGGAAATTGATAAATTACATTACATGCCATTTAAAATCCAAAGCAAGCAGCCAACTCGTATATCATGTAATGTAATTATCCTAACAGCATTACACACACATAAACATTTATGTTAAATCTGAAATTTATATCATACAGACATACATACATACAGACGAGTACACATGCATACTATACAACCACACACGCATACAAACACAAGCCCGCCCGTATATGAGGCGCGCAAATAAACAAAAGTCACAAGAGACTTTTGACATGCCAAATTGAAGAGAAACAAGCGAAAAAGTTTTCGGTTTACTCATATGCATGTGTGTAAGTAAACACACACACACACACAAAAACACAAACCGAAAATGTATTAAAGTAAAGTGGGAAACCCATACCACATTGCTTGTCAATCCATATGTGCATGCACGCATACACACACACAAACACACAAACACAAGCATACACCGACTTACACATGCACAAATGTAAATGTTTAAATAATAAACTTAAATAATAAAGCATCAAGTTGAGTTCAAGGAAATCAACAAATGAACTTGTATCCTCACGAAATATGGCAACTCTTGGCATGTACATGGTTATGTTTGTATGTCTGTATGTATGTATGCAAGCAAACGGAAAGGTCTACTAAAGATGGCGTTCCTTTGAATGCCTTTCTGGCATTTTTGATGAGTAGGCGTGTTGCATAACGGAAAAAAAGGATAATTTTTTTACACAACATTAAGTTGAAAAATTTACAAAAACAATTTTATGTGTTGTTGAAATTCGACAACTTTGCTTTGAAATTTGACAACATTGTGTAAATGTAAAAAATAAATATATGAAAAAAAATTACAATGTTTGCTTACGCATTGAAATTCGAGAGCGTTTCTCTAAAAGTGGCAACACTTCATAGATTAGACAGATTTTAAAGGAGATTTTTTTTTGTAAGAAAAAATAATCATACATTCATATGCCGATATCTGTCAGAAATACACAAGTTATAATACAGCTTAATTTCTTGTCTGATTAACCCTTTCTGGACCACTGTTTAACGGTGACCCGAAGCACACTAATACAAACATGAGAAAAATAAATTATAAATTTAAACCCAAACTATTTGTATGTATTTTAATAGAAACCCAATTAAACTTAACATTATATATAAGTAATGCTTTTGAGGGCCATTGGGTCACCGGTAACCCCATGAAAATACAAGTCGATAGAGATTATTATTATTATTTACAGACATTAACATTCATGAAAATAATTTTAAAATAAATCGCGGTCAAAGAACACAAATCAGTGATTGATTTGGCGCTATCTCTACAAGTTCACTTATGGTTCCAAAAGGGTTAAAATTAAATAATGAATTACTACTTATAACATGTAAGCAATACTTTTGAATGTTGAACATAAATAACCGACATTGTTTTTCCACTTTGGACTATTTTATCTTAAGTAAATTGCTTTCAAAATTGGCCTAAATTCAACTTAATATTTTTTATGATAATTTAAAATAAAAATGTATTCATGCGAACATTTGGTAACATTGTTAAAAAAAATTTGGCTAAATTGTTTCCTTCTGCTATGTACAGAAGCGCTCTTCTTAGCAAACATTTGATGATCCTTGAAAGTTGAAATTGTAAGCGCAGAGCAGAGCAGAGCAGAAAATGTTCTTTCTCGAGGTTAGTTTATGCAATGCATATCTAAACTGTAGCCGGATCCCGACGGGTTTGCTAGATATGCGCAGCTCTGTTCGGTTCGTTACTAAATACAAGCATACACACGTACAAACATAGAAAAGGCATGAATCGGAAGTCTCGAATTGCAATGAAGTGCACGAAATGATGCTAACGGGCAATATGAGCCCGAATGTAGTTGTAAACCAAGGAAAAACAGCAAAAACCAAAAAAACAGAAATATGGCACAATAACGGTGAAGAAAAGGCAATAGAAATGGTTTAAAAAAAAAAATAATGTAGAACTAAAATACAAAGTGTATGTTTGAATGCATGTGTGTGTGTGGGTTGTACAAAGTTTAATTTAAAGGCGAGTGGGCGAAACACTTTCGAGCGCTGATAAACGACTTCGTCCTCATTACCCCAACCGACAAAATCCAAATACTTACAGCCAAGCAACATTTTTGTGTGCTCGTCGCATAAATGTTGCGCTACAATAAAACAGCAACTCTGCAACGGAAGTGTATGAAGATATAAGTGCATACACACAGCGACACATTTATGCATACTAAAGATAAAGTCTCGTACATGCATGTTTAATGCACACACACACGTATAGAAGAGAAAAGAAGAGAAGAGTATGCAGAAAATTTGCATTTTAAAATTGTGAAAATATTTTCGTTTGGCAGAAAAAATATTTGCATATGCATTACTCTAATGTAGGCAATTACAGAGCATCTTGGCAGAGTGTCGAGCACAGTCAAGGAAAAATCTTAGCAGCATACGTTGGCTTCTATTCTATTGCAAAAGGTTTTTCATAACTAAAGCAAAGAAGAGCTCCAAAGAAGAGCTTCAAACTTGTTTTATATTTTGCTGTATTGGCAGCTAAAATGTTCAAGTAATACTAATATTTTTGTCTCGAGTGTATGTGCATATTAAACAAATCATGTCCGAGTGTTTTGTGTGTTTTGGCAAGAGTTTAAATTTAGATTTGGCAAAATTCTAAACGAATTAAATAAAAGATTATGGCAGATAACACATGCTAATGCACCTAAATGTATGCAATTGATTTTGTTGCATGTTTGCAAAAGTCGGCTTTTACAATATTTAATTTCGACTTTTGGAAAATGTTTAATGAAAAGTGTTTATTGTTGTATTTGGCATAAATGTAGAAATTATTAATTTAATTGAAATTGTAGAAAACAACCAAAGAAAACTATTCAAAAATTTAAATAACATTAAAAATCTCCATTTAGTGGTAGTGAAATTTGGCAACGTCAATTCAAAATTCATTCAAATAAATGCTTTTAATCGTAATGACAAACTGAAGTGATTAAACAACAACAACAACAACATTCGCAAGAAGTCATAAATCCGCCGATTGTAAAAACTCAAGTGAAACCAATCTCAAAATAATAAAAAATCGTTTTAAAGACGAAGATAAAAAACCAGCCTCAATGGTGATCATAAATTTTACAGTGCATTACATAATTACAACAACAACAACGACACAAAGACACACACAGATATTACAACATTGCGCGCATAAGTATCGGTATCAGTGTTGCCGTGTACAAGTGTGATTTGTGCCCTTTTTCCATGCGCCCATTTTCAAATGAGTGAAATGAATCGTAGCAAAACAATAGCAAACGGATTTTATTGGATGAGGAGTGGAATGGCATGGAATGTAAAGTAATGTAATGCAATGTAATGGAATGGAAAAGCAGAAGCAGAAGGCGAAGGCGAACAAGACAAAGGAGCACAGCGTACACAAACAATTCGCAAAGTAAACACTCTAGCAAAAAAAAAAGGAACGCCAGGAGAAAGGGCGGCTGTCGAAAGGGGAAACAATGGCGCAACAATGCCAGTAATGGATGCCTTACTTAACTCAAGTAAAGATAAGATGGCTAAAATAATGGCGCGAATAATGACGACGTTCATCGTCGCCATCGTCGTCTCTTCGAGTTGAGTCGAGTCGAGTCGAGAGGGTGTCTTAAATCGCTTTTATTGCAATTTGCGAAATGTAATTGTTTGTAAGTGTATTTGTGTGAATATTTGTGAGTGTATTTGTTAGCGCGCAAGCGAGCGAGCGAGCGCGCGAAATGGAGCGAACGTAAACGCTTAAGACAATAACGACGCAAATGACATGCAAAATGTCAATATTATCCTGATATTGTCAATATGCTGGGCGGGCACGCGGGCAGGCAGGCAGGCAGTAAGAAGAAGTTTGCGCTCATAAACTTAAACGCTTATGCGTACCGACTCAAAAACGAGTACAAAGACGAAACAATTTGTTGGTTTGTCAACTATGTTAAATTTCGCAACAAACTTTGTGGATATTTGGCAACAATTCCAAATCACTACGACCAAGTAAATTTCTGCTTAAGCGAACACTTTACATAAACCGAAAATTTAATAAAAATTTTGCGAGAGCTTTCGGCTGCTCTAAGGTTAAGAAGTTATTTTTAATAACATCAAACTTTTATCGTGATTTATTTAAACAGTTGTTTAAAGTAAAACAACATTATTTCGCATCTTTTGATTCGACCACTACGTTTCCGCACCGAATCCTTAAAATAATCAAACGCAACATTTAACTTTTATGCTTTATGAAGCACAAGAACACACACACACATACACGCACACGCACACGAGTGGAAGGCGCCTTTACAACTCGAACAACCCGAAAAGTACTCACAGAAACAAAAAACAACAACAACATGCATACACTCCTTGTACTTTTCCGGGCGACCCAACGGGCAATTCACTTGAAAATTTGTGCCCGTTACTTCATTCGACTTTATCTGGACAAAGAGGAGTAAAGGCAACAACTACAACAACAACCATGCAAGCGGAATCGTCGCTATGTATGTACCTCCAACTGCAACCTTCGGCAGCTACAACCGATGGCACATATTTATTTATATTTGTTTCCAATTTTCTGATACCCATCGTCTGGTCGGCAGGTTGAAGTATTACTCGAACCTGTGAGAGCATCCCAGGAGCGTAATAATTTGTGAACGGGCGCCCAACAAAGAAATCACAATTTGGTTGATTCTTAAAAGAACAGGACTTTTAATGTTTCAAATAATTTGATTTTCTTTAAAAAGAAAAGTTTACAAATTTGAAGAAATAAATAAATTAAAATTTTATATTGGGGCCGCAAATATTTTCCATTATAGGTTGAGGTCTATATATACCGGATACATTACCGAAAGCTCTCGAAAGTTTAATAGAATAATATATAATTGTCCTTTGCTGTAGTAAAAATAACATTAAAACTTTATTAGCTCATGTTAAAAGAAATGTAATCGAAGATATTTAAATTTTCCGCGGAAAATGAAAAAAGGAAAATGCACATTTAAAAAGAAAAGTAGCACTCGTTTGCCCTGCAGCGTTATGGCCAGTCATATATATTTGCTTGCTGCTACCCGTTTACGTTCAGTTAAATAATCCTTACTTTGTTGTTGCTGCTATTGTTATTGTTGTTGTTGTTGCATTCAAGCATACTCGGGAACGTAGTAAAATCAACTATGTACGTATCGTTTCGATTTCATGCCATATTTGCACAAAATGTTTCGATTGATTGATGAAGTGAGCATGAATGGCAAAAATTCACTTCTCAGATACATTCGCTTTTTGTTTTTTTTATTTTTTTTATTAAAAGTTCTGCGCGTTTCTGATGAAAATTGAACAGAAAACGAGAAAACGAAAAACGAGACAAAATCGAATTGAGTATAAAAAATCGAAGGTAATTAAAGGAGATTTTTTAAGAAAGCCTCTTCAAATTAAATTACTTCTTTCGGAAGCCGATGATATGTAAAAGAAAATTTCGTTGCATTAAAAAATTATACGGAATTAAATTCCATTTGTGGAGAAGCAGAGAAGGGTTCATAATTCACAACTTAAATACTGAGCTTTAAAATTGTCTCAAGCATTTGAGATTATAAAAGAGGCTCAATCTTGAAAATAATCTATAATTAAATGTACAAATTGATGACCATGTGAACATGAAATATTCATTTAAACACTGCAATAATTCGCATATATAAAAAAACAACTACAAACAGGCAACCGACACCAAACAGAGACACGCTGATTAATTCCCTCAAGACGGGAAATTTGTTTGGTTCATGAACTTCCCAAAATGTAATTCGCCTAAAAGAGTAAACTTCAAAATGAACAATTCTGAAATGTTTGCCACCCTCGAAGCCGGCAAACCGAAACCACACAAATACGCAATTGCAGCTTAACACACACACACACACACTTACATACGCATACGAACACGTTGCACAACCCCCTCGCACAAATTTAACAACAATTCGATTACATTTGATCCTATTAAAGTCTACAATTGTGGAAATTTCGCAAAACATATTCGAACGAATGCAGCCATTTTGAAAATGTACACGCGAGGGGGAGCAAGAAGGCAAGAAGGGGATGCCAACAGCAACACCAGAGTTGGGGGGGTTTGTTTTGAGGGTTGCTAAGGACTCGGCCGAAGCACAGAACCCCACAGAACATGCCACAGCAGCGACATGCACACACGCCGAAGATTGTTTAGCATTGCCGACAGCAAAAGGGAAGACTCTTCTATGCGAATGAGCAAACGTTGTCGTATGCAAAAACGACGACGAAGGTTTAAATGCTTTGTGTGCCTGGCTACAGGTGCGTATCACGAACGACAGCTCAAGGGACTCTAACGCCTTCAGTAAAAATGATTTCCGATGTTATTATATATAAATGTTCATTTAATATTGATGCATTATGTTTTGATTTAAATAAATTTAATGTAGTTTTTTTTTAATTCAGTATTTTTGTTTTTGTAAATTCTAGATTTTATGTTCAAAGTTGTTTCAAAAGTTAGAAAAACTGATTTAAAGTTCACTTTAAAAAACGTTTTTAATTAAAATTTTAAGACCACTTTACAAAATTACAGTTGCAATATCTGAATCCACACAACGAACGCCCCCCCCCCAAATTAAATTAAGGATACGACTCTGGTTGTTGCTTTTTTTGTATTGTTTTTTTTATATGGCGACATTTGACATTTTTTGTGTGTAGGTGTATTTGTATTTCTATTTGTGCAATTACAAAACTGCACATGTCTCAAGTGGGTAACAACAACAACAATAACAACAACGACAATACCAACAAACATAAACACAAATTTAAGCTTAAAGTGAACAAAAAGTGAACATGAAGAAGAATAATGCGAAAAAATCACCCGAGTTTATGTTTGCAGTAGGTAAATAAACTCGCACAAGAGGAGTACCCACGAATACACCGAAACAGCTTCAATTGTGGAGTAAAATGAAAGGAATGCGTTCCTAATTATTTGCCGGAAAAGGACCAAAAAAGGAAATCTGGAAATTGCATAACATTAGAAGCCGCTTTGTACGCTTGTAGGGCAGGCAGGCAGGCAGGCAGCACCTGTTCATGTTGTATGTGTCATGTTGCATGTGTCATGGTGCACAGGCTTTGAGTTGTGTTATGTTGTATTGTGATGTGATGTGTTGTATATGTATATGTATAGGAATCTGTGTAGGTGCTCACTTGTGTAATACGATTATTTGCATAATTTCGACATGATGACGATGATGACGACGTTGATAATAATGTGATGTGATGTGATGTGATGGGGTGCAAATGCTTCCTTCAAGGCTCTTCAGTTGGGCATTAATTGCAGGTACTAATTGGTTAAATTAAATTCAAATTCAAAAGCACACACGAGCAATTGCGTACATTTGTTTGAAATCTGAATTATTTGTATTATGAAGTGTTCAAGACTAAACAGCAACTCAAATTAAAATTAAAGACTGTCACTAACAAAGAAAAATCAACACAGAAATGTTTGTTTGTATTTTAAGTAATAAGTGAAAGTTAATGATAGTAAAAAAATTTATATATATGTTACCCTTGAGAACCATGGGATCACCACGGGTGACTCTAAAAAAATCGAAAAATAAGAGTTGGGTCATCGGTGACCTATATGTAAATAGCCCTGAAAGTGTTAAAGGGCGAGAGATCGCACGGAGACATTTTTCAATTCAATCACAAAAAAACAACAATTTCCACTTTGAAAGTCTACCGGGTTGGGAATCAAACCTTAAACGTTCCGTTCCGCGGGCACTAATAAAGACAACATGAAAGTGTGACTTGTTTAACAAAAAAAGGAGAATATTATTTTTTTATTGAAATATTACTTTAGTAAAAAAAAAATAAATTTTGTTGTTTGTGTTATTTTAACAAAATACGCAAACTCCGCTTTTACGGACCGACAAGTGCAATTGCTTTTGGGATTAATTTGACTTTGGTATGGCTTTAGCAGTTACCTTTTCAAACATATCTACATAAACAAAAAACAAAGTTGTTGTTTTTTCTATGTGTTTGTAACTGCCAGCGAAGTTAAGCCAACATGCACGCAACTGCGCGGGTGTGTGTGTGTGTGTGTGTGTGTGTGTGTGTGTGTGTGTGTGTGTGTGTGTGTGTGTGTGTGTGTGTGTGTGTGTGTGTGTGTGGACGGCGCTTAAAGTGAAAAAGTGCTAAACATGCTGTGCCTGTGCCGTGCGGCTGTTGGACGCTCATAAACAACATATCGCATCGTATCGCATTTCGGCAATTACGTAATGAAAAAGTGCACTTTTTTGCACCTGTAACAGGGTTGCTATGTTGTCGTTTATTTTTTATTTTTTTGTGCATGTTGGTCAGAATTTCCCATTTACTCATTTTATATTTTTGTTGGCTTCCCAGTCCTTGAAAGTACTCCAACTTGTATCAAATTTTGGTGTTGCGCTTTTGGAGTTGAGCTTAAAGCTAAAATTGCAACTCTATTTAAAGTAAAGCAACTTTAGCTTAAAAGCTGATCAACATTGCCGATTAGCTTTCAAAGCTTAGTCAATATAAAGCTCAACAATTATGAGCTTTCAAAAGCTTTAAAAATTTAACCTGTAAATAAGTTCTTTAAGAAGATTAAAATTTTTTAAACCCTTAAATTTCCGTTTAAAAAAAGCGCGTAAATACTCAAGTACTAAATTTCCCCAACAACAAAAAAACCGTGCAGCAATGTAATCAGCAAACTACTTTCTGAACTGACCATTAAAATGTACTTAAGTGCGCCGGATTAATTTCAATTGAAATGTTCTTAATTTCGCCGGCGCGCGAGCGTTTGCGTTCCCGTTCGCGTTCATATTTCAAGTCAAAAACAAAACCATTCATTTTCAATTTTTCCGCTTCACTACGCGAACTAATACCAGAACCAGACAACAACAACAACAACAACAACAACAACAACAAAAAAAAAACAAATGGCGCACTATTCTGAAAACGATTTTACACGACTGGGGCACACAAAACTATATATTTAATTTAAATTTTTTTTGTTTGGTTTTTTTTTTCAACAAGCTGCCGCAGTAGTGAGGAACAGCGATTGAGCTTAAAACTAAAGCGAAAAAAATTAAAAACCGAATAGAGCGGCAGCACGTACCGCGCGCAACATTTGCAACGCGCCACAAAATGCGGCACGAACGAACGAACGAACGAACGATCGAAAAAAATAACAGCAACAACACAAGGAAAATCAAGGAGTGTTAAGCACGTTTTTCAAGGTATTTTTTTTATTCAGTCTTTTTTTTTTGAGTTGTGGCTTTGCACATTTTTAGTACCTTTTTATTTCTGGTACACCAGTTTTTCCGCTCTTCGTCCCGCAAGGCAATTTATAAGAAGCATTTCAGCCAACCATTCACCACTGGCAGGAGCATGAAATATATCGCAACGCATTCAGCCACGGCTAAGCCGGTTTACTAATATACCTTAAGCTATGTAAAATTCAATTTTAACGCGATATCTCTTATAATCTATTCATATTGAATCAAAGTTATTTGTAATATTAAAAAAGAATCGACTTTTTTAATGTTACAAATAACAACAAGAAAATATTTACATACCGATATCTCCAAAACTAAACTTTACATAGAAAATTTCTTAGTCGACATATCATCAAAAATATTGTTCTGAAAGCTTAATTAAATAAGACTAAAGTTTAATTTCCTTGAAAGCTTTTAAAACGCGGGGCATGCAAACGCTCGAGCACAAAAAGCCACATCCATTAATAGTTGTGCCGCTAAGGAAGCAGGAGTAGTCGAAGTGACCGGGGGGGGGTAGAAAGGCATTTAAGAGTTAACTTCACTTCATATTTTGTGTTAGACCGAGCCAACTGCAACTGCTATAAATCGCAACAACGTTGACTGGCCATAGAAATCAACACTCCCTCCCCGCGCGGGCCAAAGACTTCTCTTCTCATTGGACTGCAACTGGAACTGCTATAAAATCGGTCGACGATGGCCTTCGTGCTCAGGCGCAACATTCGCAGCCGTCCGTCCCGTCGAAGTGGCACAACACCAAAGCGAATCTAATCAATTTGATCGCTAAAATACGATATTGCAGCAAAGTACATATTAGGCGGAGCAAAAAGTTCTCTAAAGGAGTGAGTACCAAAATAAATTACGGGCTTGTCACAGTGACTGCCACTATAGTACAACCATGGCATGGTACTACAACTACCATTGCCTGGTAAACCATTGCCACACCAAACCAACATCGCTCACTTGTTGCTGACGACCCAGGGGGAAAATATTTTGAAAATCTTCTTCTCAGAGCTTTATTTTTTGTAAAATTCGTAGTTCTTATTTTTGATGAAACAAATTTTTCGGAATACTCCACTGAATTTATAACCTGAGAAATGTAGGCAAAAAAATAATATTACTTTACATTTACGAGACCATCATTTCTGCATACCGCCAGAAATCTGCCTTCCCACTGGGACTAAAAGCGGTTCGATTTGTTGCCACAGAAATCAAACAGTAGTTCGAGCGTAAAAAAGAGTTTCCAACATTAAATAAGTAGACGGCGAGGGGGCGCAATTCTGTACCAGAAATCCGCATAACAAGTTGGATTAGTTTTGCAGCAGGAGGCCCCAGTTCCAGCTCCACTTTTCCGAAAAGACATTTTTTTTGTTTCTCCTCTTCAGCCAGCCAGCAAAAGCCACCGTCCAAATGTGGTGAAAAGTAAAATCAGCGCCAAGAAAGACCACAAACCAGAAGAAGGAAAAAAACAATTGAGTAAAATAAAAAGAAAAAGAAGAAAAACACCAAAAGCCGCAACTGTAGAAGTGGAAGCAGTTGAAGAAGCAAACCGAAAGAAAGAAAAAAACTGGAAATCCCTCTCATTCATTTGCGGCATGTACGTTCCGACTAAAAGAGCAGAAAAGTGGACGCAACATAAAAATGCAACACTCGAATGCGGCGGAGTGCAAGAGGGGAACATGGAAAAACTAAAGCTAAACTTCTTCACAACAGAAAGCAACTTTTGTATTTGTAGCAGCACGAGTAGTTGCCGCAACTGCAACTGCAATTGCAGTCGCAAGTCCAAGTGGCAGCAGAGTGCCGCTGCCAAGGCGGACTAAAAACCATGGTAATACCGCCCGCCACATTTGTATGCAACTGACGTGCTCAGCAGTTTCGACAACGACAAAGACAGACGCGAGCAAAAGTGTCGCTCCTCTATTTCGAGCGATACACCGCATCGACGATCGTAAGGACTCATTTATTTTGGCTTTCGGGTGGAACATTTTTAAAACTGAAATCAGTTTCTTAAAGTTTGAAGGATTGAAGAAAAACAATTTTTTTTTTGTGAGACATTGAACGGGAAACTGTGGGGCAAATATTCAAAATTCGTGCAATTTCACAGAAAATTAAAATTTGTGTGTCGGAAAAATTTTTTGTTCCCAAATGAAGTACATTGGCTTCGGTCTAGCCTCGTCTTTGAATATTTATTCATAGTTATGTGACTGACTACCTTAGCCAAAGAAAGGTCGAAGTCGTTTTCGCGTCTTCAGCAAACAGTGTTGAGCATTTTAAGCACTTTTTTGTCCAGTGATTCAGTGAAGAAGGAAAAATATATTAAGTCCCTTTTGGCCGTTTTGCAGGATACTTTGAACATTTCCAGAGTTTTGTTTGATTTTAATACTTTTATTTAGTGGCATTTACTGGCGTTCCTACTTACTTTGTACAGAGTCGCTTTGAGTGGAAATTCTGCTATGCTTGCAGGAAATTTTATAGAAATATTTTGAACGAACGCGAATTTTTAGGGGCGCCCATAAAAAGTGAAAATGTGCGTGATTTACTTTTTGTTAATATCATTTATTCGCATTATCTGCGATTATATTTTTCGGGCCACTGTTATAAGCTTAGAATTTTTAGCTAAGGGAAACTGTCCCATTTGGAAGCATGTGAAATGGAAAAGCCACAATCATTCTAATTAGCAATGTTCAGATTTTCTCCTTTAAAATTTAATTTATTCCTTATCTTATCATATTCTTATCTTATCATGCTCGTATAATATTAATACTTAATGTTGTTGTCAATTCTTTAAAAGAACAAATTCCACACTAAAGTTGCAATTAAATTTGCAAACAAGAAGTTGCATAAAAAATATAATTAAAAAAAATCCATCAAGAAAGAAAAAACACTTTCTAAAGTTACAATTTCCTTATAAACAAAAAAAAAATAAGCAGGGATTTCAGCGAGCGTCTCACTCAACGGCGTCATTACTCAGCTCAAGCCTAAAATTTAAATGACAATCTTTGATATTAAAACTACACTTTTGCATTGAAGAAGCACAACAAAAAAGTACGAGAGAAAAACTTTAAAGCGTCAGCAGCAAAAAAGTTGCCTCGCTAAAAGTTAAGGAAAATAAAGCAAAAAGTTTTCGAAAACATAAAAAGTAGCGAGAAAAATGCGTAACATCACTTTTGCCCACTTTTAGTCAGTATTTTGTTGCCTTTTTCCCTTTCCCAGCAGCGTAAAATACGCTTGCAGAAAAAATGCGAACTTTTCGAAAAAACTAAGAAAGAAAAAAATGTGATTTTATTTTCTTTGCTACAACTGAGCTTAATACATTTTCTTGACTCTGTGTGTGTGTGTGTGTGCGTGTGCGTGTGTGTGTGTGCATGCAACCGAAAAGTCACTTCAACAAAATAAGTAACAACAACAAACAAACAAACAAACTGGCACGAAGCGAAATATCGGCGCTGTAAACTGATTTCATTCGCAGAACGAGTTTCCCGCGAGTTGAGACTTTCCACTGGCGATTGCAATGCAGTCGCTCCGCTGCTGCAATGGCCAGTCAAACACTCGCGGTCGCAAAGTCAATTTTTACCATATTTGCTTGTATCTTTAAAATGAAACCACAATCAATGGGTCAATTTTAAGTATTTTGAAACCTTCTTTGTTCACTTACGTATATTTTCAAGCGCTCTAATTCTTGTCTATAACGTGCCCAACAATCGTCAGCCCACTGCCAAAATAGAAACCAAAAAATTTAAGTGCTCTCCCGCCTCAATCCCGTCGCTTCGATATGTTCATATCTGACATACGAGTATAACAAATTATTGCTTTACATTTCGATGCGAAAGTCAATTTCTGAGCGCGCACAAAATGCAATTTCTGTGTCAGCTGAGTACGCAAAATAGTAGCAGCAAAAAATTAAAAGCAGCAGCAGAAAAAAAAACTGGAGTAGTTCAATTATCAATTTTCATCTGCCCGCCTCAGAGCGCAAAGCAAAGCAAAGCAGAAGCGCACTTTGCGCTACATTTTCATCATCATCGATAAATGTGCTGCTGCCTCTCGTTTTCTTTTTTTTACAGCTTTTTATACTGCTTATATTCTGCCGCCTCATCATCGTCGTCCTTTGGTGGCAGGCAGCATCATCCAACCTTTTGTAGTAGCGTAATTGGATTTCTTCTTAGAAGAGCAAAATAAAAAAAAAGTACAAAAGAAAAACGCCGGGTAAAAAGAGCTAGCAAATCCCTAAACTTGTTAGCGAGGAAAATTGTCGCCGTAAAGAATTTAAGAAATACCCTTTTCATGCGCTCTCGTATAGGTACGAGTATACTCGTATTAGACTGGTTTTGGTTTAAACAAGTTTTGAAAAGGAGAAAGAAATTATCCTGGACTATCTATTACAACTTGATGTATGATAGCTTTGATTAAAATGTCCAATGAGACTAAAAAAAATTACAAGTGAATACTTTTGCAATAACGAAGTCGTCAACGACTTAAGACTGTATTTAGGAGCGTACAAAATACTTTAAAAAAACAATTTTTGTTTATAAAATCAAATTTGCAGTAGGCAAAAATTATTAAAAGATTATTTCAACTACGAAAAGTTGTAAGCGATAACTTTCGTACTAACGAAGTCGTCAACGACTTAATACATCACACAAGCACGTAAAATTCGCTTTAACAAAATATTTTTCTTTTATTAAAAACTCATTTTGTAAACAGCAAAAATTTTTGACTGACAATTTTAACAAATATAAATTATAACCAATTACTTTCGTGTTATCGAAGTCGTCGACGACTTAAGAAATCAAAATTGATAAAAAAAAACGTTTTTATGATCTTTCGTTAATAAATTAAAAATCATTTTTGCAGTAAGCAACAACTTTTTTAAGAAATTTGTTAAACCAGTCTAAAGTGCACAACAAAGAATAATGGCGAGAATCTAAAGTAGTTAGTACGAAGAGAAGAAACTCTGCCACTGACTGAAAGTGCCAGTCGAAACGACAAACGAGCAAATGATTAGGCATAAATTAATGATTTGATTTTCTCAAATTAATTTGAAGTGTTCGCAATTTAAGTAATTTCCTGCAAGATGTACCGGTTACTTAACTGAAATTAAATCAGTCACTACTACTTTGCAGTCATTTATGTAATCGAACAGAAATTAACTGAACACGAATCGGAATTTTAATTGGGACAGATTTTTTTTTGTCATTTTAATACGAAAGTGCATTTCCTATTTATTGACTGGGAAGCTTTTCGGTATGTCTTTCAAAGCTTTGTAACCCATGCAACTTAAAACATCTTTTAAACTTGAATTTTAAATTCCAGATTATTTATATTAGAAGGACTTTAGCCAGAAGTTTTATGTCAAAATTTTTTTCAACAGAAAATGATAATGTTTTTTTTTTTGTTTGTTAAAAAAGTAAAACTATTTCTTTTTGGGATCTCATAAAGCCTTGGCAAAGCAGGCAACAAATCTATTGCGAAAAACTGCGTCTTTGGAGCACTTCTTCGTTCAAGCTCTAAAAGCCATAAAAACAAATTCATGCTTTTAGCTAAAGTCAAAAGAAAAATGGCCCACTAGCAAAACACAAAGAAGAAGAAGAAGAAGAAGAAAAAAACGCAACTGTGAACTTTTACAAAAATAATAACAAAAAAAAAAGAAACGCTCAAATAAAGTCAAAAAGATTTGCACGCATTTTGTGAGCTTACTTGGGCACATTTTTGCCCGCTCTTTAAATGGACACAAAAAAAAAACAGAGAACTGGACCATCCAGCAACCTCGACAGTGGACAACTGAACGCGGTCGGCAAAAAGGCAGCTTACTCATGCGCCACATGCGGCATGTGTGAATTCATTTTGGCAAAAGCCGCGCGAGCATGGCGAAGCGAACAAAAAACCAGCAGCTTCCATTTTTAAGGAATAATTCGAACGAAGAGTGGTTCTGCTTTTTGTGAATACCCAAAAACTATACAAGAAGGAGCAGACAAAAAAAAGCCAATTTGCATTTCTCAAAGCGTTCAGTTGCACGCAGCATGCACAGTGGTCGATATTAAAACGGAAACAAACAGCAGACACAAATCGTTTAATAAGAAACGTTTACGAAATTTAAGTTAATAAAATTTTATCTTAACATTAAAATAATTTTTTTTAATTAAAAATTAATTGAATAAAAAATTGCCTAATGTAAACATTCTCAATCAATTCGTTTCTTTTTGATCACTGTCCCGCTGTGCGCACCTTTTAACTAGATTCACTTTGGAATTTGTTGTTTTTGCTTCTCTCGAGCATTTTGCCGTGGCATTTGAATTTAAGATGCTCGCTCGCTCTCCTCATAAAAGCAGACACACTGCAAAAACTTAAAAAAATTATACGAGTATCAACAACAAAAACGAACAAAAAATAGCCGCCGGATGCACTCATGCCTTTTCCAGTTTGTTGCATTTGCTGCTTGCTGCTGGTAGCGTATGTTTGTAACGGTTCTTCGTACGTAGTTGTCAGCTTTGAGAAAAACAAAAAACAAACAAAAAAACAAACCTAGAGTCAGCGTAAAAAAAGTGCAAATTCACAAGGAACACACACACACACAAACACATTTGAATGGTGCGCTTTTATTTTAAAGATGTGCAAAATAATGTGAATGGAGTGGGGGAGGGAGGGAGTTGGCGGGTGGAGGGTGGCGGCAGGATAGTTGAGGTGAAGCATGTTATACAGCGCTTTGGCATAGTTAAGAATTGCTTTGCATACGCTCAAAATCAAAATCAAATTCAGTTAACAGGATTTGGCAACGCATTTAAGTGCATTTTCTCTTGTCACAATAAAGCGGAAACATTTTTTCCATTCGTTTATTCGGTAGATACTTTTTCATCTCAAGCGTAAGCAAACAATTTGTTTGAAGTTCCATTAAAATTTAGGTCTATGAAGGACATTTTTGTGACTTTAAGAACATTTTAAAATATCAATTTATAAAAGTAAGTAAAGTTAAAGGCACATCCTGCGATAGACATGATATCTAAAAGATATTTGCTCATCTAGTTATCGGATGCTTAACTTTTACTTACTTAATGAAGACGAGTGTATCTTAACTTTCTACAGCTACGTACACTTTCGTAGAGGTTCCATTAAAATGTTTCAAAATGTTTAATAAATGTTTTACTTTAAACCAATTTAATTTCGTTGTTTAATTTCAAATTAGCGTCTCATTTATTAAGACCTCATTCGGGAAGACTTTATTAATTTTCGAAAATTGTTAGAGGTAAAAAAAGTCGCTAATAGTAAAATTGAGTTGTTAACGTGATTAATGTATTTTGCCTGCGGAAACTGTGAAAACAGTATCCAAGAGTTTGGTAATTAATGCATCGCTGGTCGTGGCCAACAATGCGGGTGGTATTTCCGAAATAGAAAACAAACAAAAAAAAACCGTTTGTGAATGCTTTGAATAATACGCTTACAGCACTTTTTGTGTTCAACGGGGCGAAATTAAGCCATTTCATCAAAACTACACAACAACAGCAACAACAATATACAAATACAAAAGCAAATGCAAAAACAAAAACAAAAACCAACGAAAATCTCTGAATTTGTACTAATTTCTGTTTGGATTTACAATTAATTATTGTGTTACTCGAGTATTTTGCGTGCGATGCGATCCGATGGCAGCGGCAGAGGAAGCGGCGCCGGTTATTTGGTGGGGATTTGGTTGGGATTTTGTCCGAGTTTTCGCATAATCGTTGTAGCTTTATGTGTGAATCCATTGGTTAGTAATATCGGTTTAGTTTGGTGGGTGAAATTAATTAAATAAGCCAGTGTTGGCAGCACTCGTCGTGGTGGATCACATTAATTTCGATGTTTTGTAAATTCGTTTTTAGGCGTTCCAACGAAATGTTCAGAGTGTGAAATTGTGTTGATAAATTTTGGCCAAAGGAATTATTGAGAAAAAACAATTGAATATATAAAAGGAATTTTAGAAATGTTTTCAATCAAAGCTTTTTAGAGAAAGAATATTTGGAAGTCAGGAAAAATGAAGTTTTGAAAAGAAAAGGAAATGCATAATTAAAAAAACTAATTAAAAGAGCATTGAAGGAAAAGTTGGAAAAGTTTAAAGAAAGAAATAAATTATTGATTTAATTATCACATAAACAACAATTTTAAATAAAGACTTCAGACTTTAAGCTTTGTCTTAGAAGATTCAAGATATGCTAAAGCGTGTTTCAATGCCAAAAAAAAAATATTTTTGGTTACATTAAAGATTTTTTATCTGGTTTAATAAACTTTAAAAAATGCCCACAAAGGAGGTTTAAATTTTTAAAATTTTTATGTTAGGGCACGGTACTTAAATTGATTAAAATACACATTAAACGAAATAATCTCTGAAGTTAGCATAATTCCACTTCTTAACTTAAAAACGAATTTTTGGAATTTCTGAAACACGATATTTTCTTTTATAATAAAATACAAATAAAAATAACAAACAACATTAATCCAACTTAATAGGCAACAAATGAGTGTCATAACCAGAATTTCAAAAACCAAACAAATAGTTCCATTAAAAAGCCAAACGAACGAAATTTTCCTATACTAATGAAAGAAGCGATTATGGTCAAAAGTTTTATGGACACTCTATGAAAATAATAATGATGATGGAATATGTACAACGCTAACACAACACCAACACAATAAAAAATAAACTAACAAACGAATAAACGAACGAACAACAGCAACAACAGCGATTTTGTGGCTATAAAGCCAACCAGAAGATAAATATGAAAAGCAAAAGAAATACTCGTAAGAGAAGAGTAGAGAAGAGGATAAAGATGAAGATGAAGATAACCTGCTGTGCGACGTAAAGCCAAGCAACAAACCAACTGTTGACTACTAGACGACGACGACGACGAGGAGGAGCAGCAACAGCAGCAGCCACGCTGCTGGACGGCTGTGGTCAGTATAGAGACAAACAGACGCACACACTAACAGACTCATTTTTAACTGTTTTGAATTTGTCCGTGGTCAGTGACCCACGTCAGTGAGCTTGAAGATGAAGATGAGCCACATTACAACAGTATTCTTGGTTATGCTGATGTTAAGAGTTATTGTTCATGCATAGTGACAAATACTCGTACATATGCATCTATACATAAACAACAACAACAACATATTTATTGTTAATAAACATGAAATTATTAAATTTTAATAAATCTAATGTAAGATTATTTTTAGGCCCTTATTCTGGTTAGGACCACACCCATCCAAATATGTTCAAAAATATTTTTAAATGCATATGAAAGTTTAAAGTATCAACAACAAAAAATGTCGAAGAGCTTTCTACGCTCTTGACGGTCAATCAGCAATTGACCACATCTACCTAAACATTTTTTTTTTTCGTGTAGGTGAGTTATTGAAATTTTCATTAAAGTTAAAAGATATTATGAAATAAGTTTAGAATATTTGAGTATTAATACAAAATAATCTCTCCGTGACGTATTTCAGTCTTGGTCAGTTGTTAGCTGACCACTTCCACTTAAATTTAAAAGCCAAAATAAATCCACAAACTAGTGCGAATCGTTTTGAACTTGCTCCTTTTCGTGATTTTTTTGATTTATCGTTTTTTGATAATCAACTTTTCGTTTGATATTTTCAGAATATTTTTTATTCTTTAAGTTCCTCGCTCCTCGCGAGTCGAGAGTCCGCCCAGATGCGTGTTGTTTAATGAGTTTGATGGCGTCGTTTGATGTCGTCGTTGGACATATTTTGCCGCATTGGCCAAGCGAGTGTTTCTCATCAAACGGCAATTAACTATTGCTTAAAGTTTCTAGGCTACCAACCGCGAGCGAGGCTAGCGCCACTAATGATAATTGCCACTTGAGCTATTTTAAGTTAATTTTTTTCTCGCTTTTTTGTTGTTGCTGTTGTTTACTTTAAGCACTTCTAACGTCAAGTAACATGTAGTACATGGAATTTCACGCAACCAGTTCCTAGATACAATATTGACATGGCTCTGGCTGCGCTCATCATTGGCTAACTTAATTATGCATCAGTGGATTACAAATTTATTCAGCTAGAAGTAATTTATAAATTCCAAATAGCAGTTATCGTAAAAATAAATTTGATATTTCCTAGGCGTGAAATGCAAATGGAGAGCGCGAGCGCGTTGATTGAATGGATGGACGGACGGACGGGCGGACAGTTGAATGGAATAGATGGAAATCTGTTTTTTGGATTTAATTAGGTGATTTGTATGTGAACAAAAAAAAATGTATTGTCGTTTGTGGCTAATTTGATGTTCTCGGCTGCGTATGTTAATTAATGGATTCATTATTCTAATTAAGTATTTTACATAAATTAAATGTTGAGCAAATGAACTTAATTATGGTGAGAATTTATTAACTTACAATTGTTGTTCATAATGCGTAAAACTGTCTGAAATATGGAAACAAGAAAAGACATGTCAAAAAATGTATTCAACGGTTTCGTAATTACATAACAAAAATAATATACCTAAGTTAATATTTAAGTATTATATACTGCCGATATCAACATAAGTTGATCCTTCTACTTAAACTAACCAATTCCTAAGAATCTCTCACTAACTTGCATTATAAAATTGTCTAGGCAAACATTTTTCATTTTTAACTTATTAAAGTATCTGATTGAAAAATTCTTGGGCTTCAAGCGAGGTAAGACCAAACAAGACGAGACGAGACGGGGCGAAGGCAAATGAAAATTGTCTTAAATTAATATCCAAAAACTAATTTGCAGGAAAACGTTGAGAATTTGTTACCATTTGGCCAAAAAGTTTTCTCGAAATGCAAATCTGAAGCACAGCACACAATTTAAAATGAAGTTTATCCCAACTTTCGAAATGATTTTAATTGGAAAATTGCAATCCTGAAAAAGAAGCGAAAAAGCGAAAAACGAATAACAAAGAGGCAAAAAGGGAAAACTTTTTCGATATGAAATTAACCCCAAAACACGTAATTTCGAAAGCAAAACATGACGTTAATGTCGCATAGCAATATGCTGCAATGTGCTTGTTTGTTTGTTTGCATATGTATGTATGTGTGTTTGTGGTTTAAGACACACACACACACGCACGCATGTGAAGTCAATAGGAGGCCAAAAGTTTTAACTTCACTATTTTAAATTGTTTTAAGTTGATGATTTTAGGGAGTTTGTTTCTTTAAGAAAATTTAATTTGTCATTTCAAAAGGGAATTTCTTAAAGACCAAAACTTTATAATATAAAAGACTAGAGCGCTCCTCACCTCAAACAAAATGTGGCGCCATCTGACAGTATCGATTATAAACATTCAAAGTAGATGATGAAGAGATCGACAGCTGCTTTATTTAAATAAATACTAGCACATTTAACTTGAAGTAGAACGCGATTGTAAACTAATAATTCATAAAAGCTACAAATTTGTTTAACCCTCTCCAAGTCGAGAATATGTAAGTTATAAAAGACCCCATACAAAATACAAAATATTCTTTTGTTTAAGTTCTCAATCAACTTTTGTTCTATTTGGACTCAATGGACACCAACTATTATTAAGTATTTAAAAGCAATGCCAAACTTCCTCAAAGTATTATTTTACGCAGCTCCAGCAGCAGCAGCAGCAGAAGTTGCAACCTTTAACCACCGAATGCCTCACATGCAGATGCAGGGCGGCACGCACGCATGCTTGCAATTACACATGCTAACATATGCTAAGAACAGTGCATCATCATCCTCATCATCGTCATGCATGCTAAAAACTTGTCCTGCGGCTAAAAACAACGAAAAAGATTTTTTCTTTTTCTTTAAGAATGTCTTCTTCTTCTTCTTTGGTTGTTTTTTCTGATTTGGTGTCTGTTAAATTTATGCCTTAGGAGTAATGAATTCGTTGGATGACGCTTCAACTTCTTCAACATTGGCTTCACCTTTTGTTTTGAGAAGTTTACTATTTTTTTTTTATACAATATTTGCACATCAGGTTTAACTTTTATCTTGGCTGATAAAAGAATTTTGTACCATACATTAATTACTTAGGCAGTGCGTGCATTTAATGCATTTAATGCATTCAAGTTTTTCTTCATCGAACTGTGTTCGAATTAAACTGTAAAACTGTGGTTAACTAAAACTGTAATTGCTGATTTATCTAGGCGAATGCAAAGGCGTTTAAACTGTACTTCATTCGAGTTTATGTGAGTTGCCAACTATCACAATATTACAATTGCAATAAGCGATTTGTATTGTCTTACATGTGGTTCTGTACCTTTAGATAGCAGTTCAGTTAACTGCAACTTTACTTTAGTGAGGCAGACCATAGTACTATAGTTAGTATAGATAGTTCACTAGCAGAAGTTTAGTTAAAATATGTCAGGGCAGTATTAATAGCCTTTGGTAGTATCATATTATTTCTTCAATAATTGGAGTTACCATCCTCAACTCTTGGGCCAGTATTAACTTAATTACTAAACTATAAATTATTTGATTATTGTTGCAAAATTTTCTCAAGTTGTTAAGTTAAGATATCTCAATTTTGTTTGATTTATTTTTAAATTATTGTATGGTTAATAACTTTGTGGAAACATTTATATATATTTTTTAAACTAAAATAACATCATTTAAGCTATCTTTAAAGCTTTAGTGCCATAAAAAACGATATTAATAAAACTATAAGCTACTTTTTAATGGAGAACGAATTTATCGTTTGTGTAGCAAATTAGAGCTAATGATTCTAATAACGCGACTTTCGTACTCATATGTAAAATTAGAAATTAATTGGAATTGTTGGAACATTTTCACAAACCACTCGAGAATACTTTTCAGCAATTTGAGTGTGAAATTATGTTGCTGTGAAAGATATTCAAACAACAACGAACGAATCCAAACCCTAATGAATCTCAAATTACCGAAAATTTTCAACACTAGCCTCTGGCAAAATTGAAAGTTCAACGATCTTCACTTTTGTTTTAGAAACAAGCATAAAAACTAAAACATTTGGAAAAAAAAATTAAACAGAAACTCAAGACAGAGTAACGCCCCCTCCCCAAATGTAGCGTGGTTAATAGCGTTCGACAGAGAAAAAAAACAAAAAGAAAAACATCATCAACAACAAAACGAAAATGGAAGAAGAGAAAAAACAAACCGACTAACTTGACTAACGTCAATTTGCGGTTTAACTCTGTTAAGAGTTAAAAGCCAATTAACATGCAAGAACAATGAGAAAAAGTGTTCCCGGCACTTTTGATGGCGCAGCGCAGCTAAAATACGCGGAGGCACTTATTTCTAGCGTTTTCCATGCTGCTAGGCGGAATTTTTCCGCCTCGAGCGGCTCAAGGTAGATTTTGCCTGGGACAAGAGAAGAGATGAGGGTGAAGACAAATCGCACTGAAAATTAAATTAAGCAAAGTGTGGGAAAATGCGTTCATGCGGAAACGACAAAAGTGTCGGCGCAGAAGATACTCAGCCCAGCTGTAGAAGAAAAAGAAGATGAGAATGAATATTTTTGTAGCGAAAGGAAAATCTGCTTGAGTAACCACAGCAGTAGCAGCAGACGCTCAGCAGTGGTTAGCGCGGCGGAACTTAAGCAGTTGAAGTTGAGAGTTTTTCGCTGAACGTTACGTAGTTCTTCAAATCTACGCATTCGCGTTCGTCGTACGTAGATACACGCAAGTTGCACGCGAGCGTGTGAAAATTGTAGCACTCATGCGTGTCGAGACGCACGCCGCACCGCACCGCTTGGCACTGTGCTTAGGTAAAGTGCAGCCGCCACCCGCGTACAACTTTTTCAAACGTTTGAAGTATCTGTGTGGAAGTGCAACTATTTGAAGCGTTTACTAGTTTGCCAGATGACATTTAAGACTACCAACCGCCGATTTTTGAGAAGTATAAATTCCTCAAATGCTTTTTGTGGCATTCAACAAATTAAAAATCCTTGCCTCTTCAAGCTGAATTTGCAAGCAGTGTTATTTTTCTTGAAACCACTCTAATTACTGTTACTGAGTACGGTTGGTAGTCTTATGCCGGCATGCTTCTGTAACGCTCGATGGGTTTGTGTTAGTTCTGTTTTGCAACATGTCAAGGCCATTTGGAGTGAGTCTCACCACTGCTCGCTTGTCAGCGGTGTACGAGCATATGTAGCACATGATTTGTTTATATCTTTGTGATTTTCTTTGTTTTGTTTGTTTCATCTGTGCCGCCGCCGTCGCCGCCACCTGACAAATACCTTTGAGAAATTATAGCGAAAGTTGCGACCGCCAACTTGGCAACACTCCAACGACTGAAGAACACTTTTCTTCTTCATATTTCATGTATTACTTTTTTTAAATTTATTTTTATATAAAGTTTTGCAAGTGTTGTTGCTGGGATTTATGCCAAATTGAATTTGTTTAAAGGTTTTCTTTGTGTCCCAAATTTATTTACTATCTGCGTTTGGTCTACCGAATATGGAATGTATTTTCATATAACTTCGTAATTGTGGCAGCTCCTGGCCAACATTCAAATGTAGGCGCTGGAACCTTACAATTACGCATAGAAGGCATAAAATCTTTTGGAAGCATTTACCCAAAAAAAGTAAACAACATGTAAATTATTTTAATAAACTTTCTGTGTATGGTCTTTGGGTCTTCGCGTCATCCCGGTCGGCCTTTCAAACTGAAACTAACCGAAATGGCCTTTAACTGCAATAAATAAGAATTTCACGCTAAATTTGATTCGTGCTACCGAACTGGACCATAATAAATGTTTATCCAACGGCATAAAAATGGTTATTTGCAAAAAGTTCCACAGACAGACAGACAGACAGACAGGCTAACAAAAGCAAACGAAGAAAATAAATAAATGAAAGAGCAGACAATTTTCAGCAAGGAACAAATTCTGACTGGTAAGAAGAAGAACCAAAGGATTTCTATTTCTGTTTCCTATTTTAGCTAGTGCCGGGTTAAGCTAGCGCTAACAGCTTTTTATCAGTGAGTAAGTGCAAATATAAATGTGTGAAAGGGTGTTTGTGTGTGTATTGTATTTGTATTTGGCCAACATCATAGACAAGACGTATGAATCGCAATTCAATCAATTTTGGTCAGAATTCGAATACAACAGAAAATACAAAAATAGTTGCTGTTGTTGTTGTTGGTTTTTTTTACTATTTTTTTTAAAACCTTCAAAATAAAATTGTATCAAAATACTTTGCGGTGAAATAAATTGCAAAAGTTGCTTCACGTTATCCTTGCACACACTCACATGTAAATAAATAGGCGTAGTAAAAATAAAAATGTTGGGGTAATAATTTTAGAAATATAAGGCATTTAAAAAATAATAGAATAAATATAAAAATATTACTTCTTCTTCAAATAAAAAAATATTATTTTTGAAATATTAACCATTTTTTAAATGACAATCCTTAAAGTTTATCGGACTTTGTTGTATGTTATTTAATTTAATACAAATTGAGAAAGTTGAACATTTTATAATCAATATCGTATAAAATAATAGCCGCATTCATTTCAGGTTGTATACCTTTCAGAGTTATACCTCGTAAAACAGCTGTTTTTATTTGTCAAACAAAAAACAGCTGATTTTGTCGGTACATGTTTGCAGTATTGCAATCGGTACCGAAGTAACAAATCGCCAACATATTTTTGTATTTATATTTGGAATCTTGATGTTGTAAGAGAACAAAAAAATGGATTACGAGTTTACTACTGTCAATAAATTCTTTTCGAATGACAATATAAAATTTTTAAAAAATATTAATTTAAAATATTCAAAAACATTTTAAAACTCAGTTCGAAAGCAAACAATAATATTTTATGATAATTTAAAAATTATATTTATATCGGTTTAAAGATCCACCTCCTCTACCCTTTAACCCCAACTCCGTTACGCACATGTCCATGTTCACTACTTCAAACCAGGATAAAACAGCGTGGATAGTTTAAAAAAAAAGAAGAAAAGAGAAGAGAAGACGACGAACTGTAGAAATACAAAAATGCGATAATGTGATTCGGTTTTTCTTTGCAAGGCAATAAAAATTCCAGCATGGCCACTTGCTGCTGGCAGTGCTGCCAACTTAACTCGTTTCTCGTTTGCGAGTGTGTTTGTATGTGTGTGTGTGTGTGTAAATGTGAGTCTGTGCAAATGCGTGTATACATGTCTACGGTAAGAGCTTTAAAATTCGCCGCTTGTTCAACTTTCTTTGTTGGATTTTCATTTTCATTTTTATTTTATTTCATTTTGTATTTTACGAATATTGCAACAATTTGTCAGTACATACAACATTTTTATTTAACAATTTGTTACTGCCTCCGTTTTTTCCCGCCGTTGTTGTTGTTGCTCATTTTTGCAATTTTTTATACGAGCCCAAGGAAGGGCGCGCGCTCTTCCCAAAGCAAATTTAATTTATTTGCAAAGAAATTTGCTGTTGCATACTTTTACGCGCTGAACGTAAACGAAATCGCATTATTGTTGTTGTTCTTGTTGTCGTTGTTTTTTGCTTGGCTGCTGTAGTGCTGCTGAAGTATGTGTACGGAAATTAGATGCAGCAGCGAACGAGGCACACGCTTCCTTTCCATGGCAGACAGCCAGCCACAATTTGATGTGAAAATCCCCAACTCGATTTTATGGTAATCGTAAAAGTTCTTTTTGAAATTATTTATTGGAAATTGAGTGGAAATTGTGTCAGTGACCTTGGTTGAATCATATTAAAACTTTTCTCAGCGAAATGCTAAAAGTTAGCGAAAATCTTCTTCTTCATAGAAGAGGGCAAACTTTTAGTTAAATAATTTAGCCTTGAAAATCAAAAACGAGACATTGCGATTTTTTTTGGCATGCATTAAAAACTTTATAATTGAAAAATGTATTAATTCAATTATAGAAAATTTTAAAAAATTTCATTTTTATAACAATCGAACTAAAAAGTTTTGAAATTTCTTCTCTCACTTCCTGCATACAGCGCACACAAACGCAACAACTAACAAAATAACATAAAAGAAAGAAAAAGGGAAAAAGAAAAAGAAAAAGAAAACTCGCACTGTCAGCAGCCAGATACATTACAATTTCCTTAACTTCTGACATACAATTTATTTTGACACTTGATGCTGCTCGCATGATGATAAAGCTGAAGCTGAAGCTGGAGCCGAAGCTGCAACTGGTACTATGTTCCCTTAACGGGAGCGAGAAAAAATCGCTGTTCCGTGTTGTCAACTTGCCAATTTACTTTGTTGCGCTACCGTCTGACATGTTGTCGGGTCAATTTACAAATATGGAATTTATAAATGTTCGAAACATTGTGTGCGCGCTCACGGTTCGGCGCAATTGGAAATACGCTTCTGAAAAAGTATTAAAATATCAAATTTTTCAAAATTACTTCACCTTTTCGTTGAGCTATTCTTTTACATAATGTACTGATTTTTACAAAGCGAATATATAATTTGTCGGTGTCGGTTAAAATATCAGTTAACAAGTAGTGTGCACTAACTGAATTCAAGAGATTACCTATTTGGCTAGCTTTATTCTAAACGAAACTAGACTTGAAAATAACAATACAATTCATGTGAAATTAACACTGCATCATGTTAAATTAATATACATACTGTCATTATAATTGAACACTTCGACACAATGTTAAATATATCGTGCAAATTTTTAAAATTTGAAAAGAAAATTTTATTGTTAAATTAAGTGAAATTACATCTACAATATTTTGAATAGTCGAATGAAGCTGTAAATACTTGAACCTTTAAAGATTTATAATTCAATCAATCATTAACTCTTCAACTAACTATCGATTATTCAAGTAGCATCATCAAATCCCAACTTTAAATCAATTCTCGAAATCCAGTTTATATGGTCCAGAGAGTAGGTCAAGCCATTCAGACAATAAAGCATTTTGCGGCATTGAACTGACCATAGCAAAGATTTAATTCTATAAAAGCTGATATTATATGAAAAAAGAAATAAATAAATACAATTTTATGTATGGAAATAAACCAACGGAACATTTTTTAACTTCCGGCAAAAAACTGCCAACAATACTAGCGAAACACATCAACGCAATATTTATAAAATAATATGAAATACGGCCGCAAATGAAGGTACCGAACGGATGCACACGAAACAAGAAAAAAAAGACGCAAACACATGTCAAACTCAATGGAAAGCGCGAAAATTTCGCCTGCCAAAAATAAATAAATAAATCCAACAAAAAATTCAGAATACCAAAAAACAAAAAACAAAAAAAATATGTTAAATAAAATATGGCTGAAATCTGACAAATTTATGCACATGAGTGTGTGTATAATATACACAAGTATGTGTGGTTTAACATACGAGTACACTACGAAAAAAAAAACAACGAACTACACAAACACGCGCTCGCACACGCAAGGATGCCACGCGGCGGGCGCCACCGAAAATAAGTGTTGCGCTTTATTGCATAATGCAGCGCCGCAAAAACAGAAAAAGAAGATATAAAAGCGCAATTGTGTGCAGTACAAAATGTTGTCAATAAATAAAAAAAAAGCATTCGGTTTTTCTCTTTTTTTTTTTATCTTTAGTATTTCAGAGTTGCCATTTTTATCGCGCGTTCTATACAAATGTTAAATCGTTTTGCTTTCTTTCTTTCGTTGGTTCGTCGGTTGATGCGCTTTTGTAATGCAAATATTTTGCACAATTGAAAATTTATTTCAATTGTGTTTCAAATACTCGAAGCTTTTGCTAAAGATTTTTTATCTACTTTTTGATATACCAATTCGCGATTTATAGTTTGTTGAACTGCTATAAATTTCGTTTAAATACATGCAAAAATGTTGAAAGGGGGGGGGATACAAAAAAGTGTTGCTTCTTTTGCACTTACTTTCATTTGCAATTTAAGCGCATTTCGAAATTTCAATCAACATTTTTGCAAATCGTAAATTTCGAAACTTAATTTTGACATGTTATGGCGTCACATTAATTCTGACGTTTATTTAAAACACTCGCAAATATTTAACTTTTTTCCTCTTCTTCTTCAACTTTTTGGGATACATCTGTTAAATGTGTTGTTGTTGTTGTTGTTGTTGTTGTTGTTGTTGTTGTTGTTGTTGTTGTTGTTTTTGTGATTAACAAAATGACACACGTTCTAAAGCTGGCTTATAAAATGTTCAAAATATCCTGCTTCGGTTATCTATTACTTATACATTGTTTGTCTGTTTGTTCGTTTATCTGTATATATACTGTCATGCATGTATACATATATTTGTATTTAATATCTTTGGCATCGCTGGGTAATTTTATATGCGAAACGTGACATACCCCTTAAACTGGGCGATGTGCAATGTGTCACGCCGGCCGACCAGTGTTGCCCTCAGGCGCCTACTTGCATACACAAAATGCAAATAGAAATTGTGTGGCTGTGGCTGTGTCTGTGTCTAATGCCAAAGTAAACAAACCGATTATAGAGTTTTTGGCCAAATAAATAGTACACGGTATCGATAAATTTAACTGGCACGAACGTGACTGTGTGCAACTGTTTATGCTAAACTATTGTTTAAGTAGTTTTGTTTTTTTAATTTTAAATCAATTAATAAACAGGACAACACAAAGACTTCAAAATCGATGCACCGGCGATTATTTTTGTTGAGGAAAAACAACTTAAATTCATCGCCGATTGTTGCAATATTAAGTTAACATATTTTTTCTATTAAACGTTAAAGCCGATTGTTAATCAAATTTTAATCTCCATAAATAATCATACTACCCTTAAACCGATAAGTGGATTTTCAAGGAACTTGGATCATATAAGCTCCAATGTTGCCCAAAGGTTTAAAGCAATATTAGCCTTGCTAATCTAACTCACATATAAATGTTTCATTATATACAGAAAATCGTAAAATCGATATATTGGAAAAAATTTAAATCGATTAATTCATGTTAAGAATAATCGGAAAAGTGTGATATTTAGTAAGAGTTCTTATGTTTACTAAAGACACTCATGGACTGAATGGACTGATTACTATAACTCGAAATCCGAAATTCTTCTATGATAAAATTGTTAAAGATTTCTTACCAAGCAGGATAATTTAAAAGCTTCACCATACAAAGTCAAGACACGTCATAGACGGGTAGACGCACCAAACCAAACCAAAAAATAACCAAAGGCAAATTCATGATCCGCTTTAGAGTACATAAAATTTGCATGCATATCCAGTAAAAACAAAAATAAAAATGCAAGGAACGTAATTTTTTATAATTTCGAATTTAATTTGGATTAAGTTATTTTGTCAAAAAGCGATCCTTAGAGAATGTTCGAAAGTCTGACAAACATACAGACAAGACAAGACAAGACAGCCTGACAGGATTAATCAAAAATGCGCAAAATGCCAGCAGAAATTAATTATCCTTAATGTCAACAATTTGTCTAAGCGCAAAAGCAACGAACACACACACACACTCGCATTACAGTGCGGAGCGAGAGACAAAAGCACGGAGTGTCACACAACTGTCGTTACAAATGCCAATCAACGGCGTGAAGCGACGCGACGCGACACGACGGCAAATGTGTTGCTGTTACTTGGCACGCGCCACGTCAATATGGCAACGCCATCGCTGTGTGGCGAATAGACGACATGACAGTTATGGCAATGTGGCAATGTGGGTGACGGCGGTTAATAAAGTCAGCAGCGACATAAAATAACGCCGCAATAATTGCAATAGCTCGTAACTGCAAAGAAGATTTTAAAAACCAAACCACAAAATGTGGCAACATCAAACAGTCAAAGCGAAAGCTTAAGCTTATAACTGAGCGGCAATGAGCAGCTTAGGGGAAAACTGCAAACAGCAACAAATCAAAAATTAATTGAAACGTATTTTGAAATTTTAAATAGTAGCACCAAAAAGAAAAATTAATAAAAAACTTGCTCTATTAACAAAATGAAATCGTTTGAGCGCCTCAAAGTATGCCTTCTCCTCGTTGCTGTATTTTACTATACTCTGCAATTTCTGCTTACTTACTAGCAAAGGCGTTTGTTGAAATACGCTCTCGCTTTGATTTTGGTTTTTGTTTTTGTGTGCGCTGCATTTGGTACTTTACTTCCGGTTTGTTGCAATTGCCGCTTTGACATTTACCGTTTTGCTGCTCCTGCTGTTTGACTTCCAATTAAAGCCTCTTTCTTTCATAAGCAGCAATTAAGCTGTGTTTTTTTTATTCATTTGCGCCGCTCTGCTGCGTAGTTAATTAATTATTTGTGGTTAATTAAAAATGGCGTTTTAAATAGCTGAAGGCAAAACTGATTTTTGTTTGTTTGTATTTCGTTTTTTTTTTTTTTAATAAATAGTGCATTAAAGTTATTAATAAAATTTAATAGCTATGGAAACTTCCTGGAAGGACTTGCTTTGCCACTGAAATGTTTAATACTGAATATGAACGGGTTATCTACACTTTAACGACATTTGTTGACTGAAATTAAAACTGAAATTGGAATGCAGAAATTGAGAGGATTCGAACCCAACACTCAAAAATGTTTTCCATGGCTTTTTTTTTTTTTAAATTTGTAGAAAACAACTTTTTAATTGAAACAAACAAATAATTTTAATTGAAATTGTTGTAGCCACAGTTTGTTGATTCAGTGACTGAAAAACTGCAATTTTTAAGCAATAGTTATAATTAATATAATACAATTAAATTTTTATTTGAAAATCTGTTATTTTTGAAAGTTTTTATATGAGAGACAATTTTAAAATTTGTAATTGTATTGATTAACGTATTAATTAAAAAAAATCAAACAGAAAATGTCACTTTCAAAAAAATGTTTCCTGAGCTATGTCGTTGCTCCTAAGCTATAGAAGTACATATATCCACATATGTCATATGTGCGTCAGTGGCACAGACTTAAGACTCTCGTCTTTGACGCTTCAGGCGCAGGTTCGATAACTGGTAAGCAACAATTTTGTTAAAAATGCTTGTATGTAAATCAACAATTTTTAGTTTCAATTAAAGCTGTCAATTGTATTGATTAAAACGGTTGTGAATGAAGTTTCATTAAAAAAATAATTGAATTCCACAAACAATTAATTGTATTGATTGTCTTTCCTCAAAATATTTCGTTCCGTGTATGATTTATTTTATTTTTATGTCATCGTATGTTTTATAGAGTTATTCGCTTTTAACATATTCCTCTTATTGTTTATAAAACCCAAACAAATTCACATAAAGTGAAACATATTTATTTGTGTACACTTTCATTCACTTTCAGCTGTCACACATACTCGTACATAATAACAACAACAGCGGAAACACACATAAACACGTTTATAGCAATTGCAGCTGTCCAGCAGGGCACCACCCCAAAACACCACACCCCCCCCCCCCTACTACCAGCAAAACAACACCAATACATGCGTATAGTAACGCCGTCCTACTTACATAAGTGGCGCAACGGCGTACGTGTGTCGCCGCTCTTCCGTGGGCACTTGTGGCTGGAGGGATTAGTTCGCTGGTCACTTTGAGAGCTGGCAGCGCGCTCAGCGATGCCGCCGCTTCGGGTCACATACGCACCGAGCCGCCAATGTAGGAGCAAGCCACTCGCAGGACACGCTTTTTCGCTGAAATTAAATGCAGGCGTTGTTTTTTTTTTCTTCCATTTTTTGTGCTCTTTTTGAACGGCTTTTTTATATCCGTTATAAATGTTTCAGCGACGCGGCACGTTTTAACGGCGCGCGTATAAATTGCTGCGACCGCTGCTGTGCATAAGGGGCGCCGCGCGCATATAGGGGAGAGATTACTTTTAGTAACGTTGGTTTATAAGTAGGAGCTGCCCTGCGGATTAAGTGTTTGTGGCATATGAAATTGTTTAAAACCCGAAAGCACAAAAAAAAAATTAAACAAAATGGCGCTAAAGGCGTTGCTGCTGCCGCTGCTTGCCCGCCCCGCTTTCTAAATAGTGGCATTTTTATGATTGCAATAAAAAAAATGTTAATTTTATGTGGAAATTTTGTTTTGTTTGTGTGTGTGTCTGTGTGTGTGTGCTTGAGGTTGGGGTTGCAGTCTTGCTGTGCTGCGCGATGGTAGGGGAAAGGCGGTACGTGTGCCTGGCATTAAATGCTGCTGACCTATTTTTTTATTTTTTATTTTGACTTATGCTGGGATTTAAAAAAAAACAGCTTGTGGCTTTTATTTTTAGAAAACGCCGGCGCCTGATTTTAATTTGAGAAAATAATAGAAGCATTTCTTAGATTTATGTTTGCTGCGCAAATTACAACAATGCACTTGATTAATAGATTAATTTCGTGCTGAGACTTTTATGAATTAAAAAAAATCGTAAGGGTCATCAAAAAAATAGAAAAATAAATAAAATAGTTTGAGACATAATTTCTTTCGAAGACGAGCTTTTAGAGTTAATGGTGCGGCATCTTTTCGATATATAATACTGAGCTACTGTCTTAATCTTACTATTAGTCAGTAGATGTCAGTAGATGATACATTTCTTATGAGTTAATAAGATGATCGGAATATTTCTCTAATAGGCGTTTTATTTTATTGGAGTTGAACCTTTCTTGTCTCTTATTTATTAAGATTTTAATGCTTGTTCACAGTTAGATATGATATATTATCTTTTTCCACACATATTCAATGAAGCATGCCACACCCTCCAAGCGACCAGACAACATTACAAAAAACGATTTATCTTAATTTTAAGCTCAGCTTAAAGTAAGACTCTCGAATCAATGAAATTTAAAAAAATTACATCGAAAACGAAGAGATGAAGAAGCTCGTAGAGCCGCATGACGTAGCAGTGGCACTTAATTATGATTTAGGCCGGCGCTGGATGACGGGATGCGACATCGTTGTTCCCAATCGCATTTCGTTGGCGTTGATCCAGTGTTTAATGTTGTTGTTGTTATTATTATTGTTGTTGTTGTTTATGTTGTTTGTCTCGTGACGGTGCGTTTCTTTTTTCGGCGATGTGTGAAAATGAAGTGTTTGTATTTACCAATACATTAATAACAATTTGCACACTCGTACAACTACTCGTACAAACACACAATGACAATTTTGTTAAAATGGCGCACATTATGCGATTTCTATGTTTGCTTATATGTGTGTTGGTGTTTATTTGTTTAGGTATGTGTACGTCTAATAGGCGCACTTAATGCAAACTTATTTAGCGTAGAAGACAAACTTTTCGGCAAAGAAAAATTGACAACTACACACAACACGCACATGTACACAAATACAAAACAAATATACACACACACATATACTCATGTGTACATGTGCACGCACACAAAGTAAACTTGCGATATTTCATTTCGGTGCGATATCTCTCTAATTGAAATTTATACGAGAACATGAATTTTACATTTTAAGTGACTTTTATGGCGCACATTTTGTGCGCATAATGTGCGACAATTTCCTGCCGAATCGAAATGTTTTCGAAATATACAGACACGCACACACACACACGTTGGTTTTGGCAGTTAATGATAGTTCGCTTTAATGGCAACTCATTTTGGTAATAGTTATGTGAGAATACATTTCAGGCGACATGTTTTGCAACGAGTAGAACAAATTTCATGGATACACAAATGAGTTGAAATTTCCGAATCAATTATTCCGTTTGGGCAATATTTTACAAATGCAGAATCTCGAATTATTTGTTTGCAATAACAAGAAAATCAAATTTATTCCATTTCGATCTGAGTTTGAAATTGAAATTGCAGATCTGAAATACTTTCTGAGTTTTAATTGCTGGCGCATTGTGTCACTTTCTTTCGCCAGCTTTCATCAAAATTACGCACTCAAGCGTTTTACACTTAATGTCCTGCGAGACTTTTCAACTAATTGGAACGGCAGTGCTTACTTTACTTGCCAGCAGAATCACTTTTTTGGTCCCCTTGAAACTGACCCTTGCAGCCTCAAGGCTAATTTGAAATTTCACATTTCGACAAAGAAAAAACGAACAAGCAAAAAAGGCAAGAAAATCCCAAATTTAAGCCATGAATTTATTAACAAATCCTACAAAAATAAATGAGCCGGAAGACTGCACAAACACAAACAAACTGACGTACAAACAGATCGACTGACGAACAGAAACGAATGCGTATCTCATCGCATCGCATCTCAACTGAATCCGTAAGTTCAATCTGAATTAATTGTACTTAACGCATACTTAATGCGCACTTGGCCCTCTTGCCCTGCGCGCCCACACTTGCCCAACTTAATGCCCCAGTGCCATGTTAACAGCGGCACTTGCTAACAGCGCGAGTAAGCGGCGGACAAACGGGAAACAAAAATTACAGCCGCCCATGAAAATGAATTCCACAGTTGTTAATTCCCAGCGCAATTTTGCCCTTTTCTTTTTCGGTTTTTGTTTTTCTTTCGTGCACCCCACTTAAGCCCAAATAAATTTTAAATACTTTACGCAAATTTTTAGATTTACACAAAAGTCTCATAAAAAGTTGTTCTGAAAAATGTCTTTTTGATAGTTCTGCACGAAATTCAATTGAATTGAATTGAATTGAATTTTATTGCTTCACATTTGGCGTAGTCGAACCTTTGTTATCCGACAGAAGCCCGTACATAAATATATTCACAATATTTGTTGAATTTTAATGCCACACATACTTGTCTACTTGTGTCTATCTGTCTGTATACATACATATGTAAATAAAATAAAATAAATTCAATTAAATTGCTGTGTAAATGTAAATGAAAATTCGTTGGTTTTGCATTAAAATTGTGAAAATTTCTCAACAAATATTGTTGAACAAGCCAAAATTTACACAATAAAAATCACACATATTTGTTTGTGTTTGTGTTTGTGTATGCTGAATTATAATGCTGAATTTATACATATCAATTAGTTAGTTTTGTTTGACATACGATATGTTTGCGATGTGTTATGGTTGAATTTCTTTTTTAATGTTGATGTTGTTTTTTAAAGTACTTCATTTTGATTAAAATAATTTTGAGTGATGCTATAAAATCCTGTCAGTAGTCGTAAAATGTCAAAACTGTCATTTCTGGTTAAAAACTTAAATAAAAGCGATTGATTGGTATGGCCAAAAGCGATAAACAAAAACTGAGTGTTAAGTTATACCAAATTATTTAACATACCACATAAATATTCCAGTGAGTTACATTAGCATCGCAAAATCTGAAATAAAGGAGAACAACATTAATATTTACATTGATGAATGTTAAATACAACAATTGGAAATTGAGTATTGATTACTTTTGTATGGCATTTATTCTGCAATTAAATTTATTTATTTATTTATTTTGCTGCTCTATTACTAACTTTTCCTGTTGGGAGCCTCTGATATACAATATTACTAATTACAATATATTGTACAAAAACAAAAATTACTTCTTTTAAAGAAGTTCATTTCTACAATTTTGTGTTCAAATAATTAACCAAGGTGACCCAATTGTAAATATTATTGCGAGTATTTATCGGGGGCTTATCAATATCTAAATTCATTTGGTAGTCCTTTAAAAAGTAGAGAATACATTTAAAGTTGTTTATTGAATCTCAATGAAACTTTTTTTAACTTGAGGAACCTATGAACTAAAACGCATAAGCTAAAGATAAAAAAATCAACATAAAATCTGGCCCTCAGCTGATGTATAAATAATCATATTTAATATAGCGCGTTATCCTAATACCACACTGGACCAACGATAAAGCTAATGTCAGTGGGAAGAGCGAGCCCCACTTTAGTTAGAATAGTGCTGATTAGCGAAACTCAAACACGAGGGATAATTAATTTTGATTACTGCATAGCGGGGGATTGGCGGACGTGAAATAGCTAAATCAAGCCGACGGTCCAGTAAGTCACTTTAACGCGGCAACAGTGGTGGCGGCGTCTGTGGTGATGGCAACACTGCAATTAGTTTAAACTCGGCGAAAGCGAGAATCACGCAACGCATTACAGGAAACCGGCACCACACACATACGCATGGGAGATGCTCACGTTCCCCGATATGTGGCACGCCCCCACCGCTTTGCTTGCATAAGTCAGTACAAGAGAAACAAACAGACAGACAGGCAGACAGACAGAAAGACAGACGAAATGCAGCGAATGCTTGCATCAGCAATGCTGCTCATAATCCGAGTAAAGTGCGCACAAACGTAATCCTTTGAAGAGGATAACTGCATTATCCGGTGATGTGCTGTTACTGCACTAGAGGAGCTCTAATCTTATTGCCTCACGCACGCACGCACGCACACGCACACACACACTCATCCATTTTTTGTACTTGTGTACACAAAATTCATTTTAATGAATTCCGTAAAATCCTGCTTTCGAGTAAATCTGCCACAAATGGCGCGCAATTAAATTAAAAACGTAAACAACGCGACTGTCAGACGAACCGACTGGGCCGCCTTAAGGCCTCTGAGTACTAAGTACCAGTAGTATTTATTTAGAAGAGGGCATATTCGTACATACATATATACATACATACATATGTATATACAACTTTCACGCAAACAGCTGTGTTTAGTTTTCACATTGCGCTTTGTTGTGGCAGAATATTTACGTTTTCATGATTTTCCTTCATTGTGTTGTTTTCCAACAACAACAACAATAGTAGTAGTAGTAGCTTACAGCAACTTCAAAGGTTAATCACCCCCGGCGGCGTTCATTGTTAAGTCATGCACGCAGGGTTGCATTTTCACTGCTTTGATTTGCGCCAACGCATTTTCATCATTTCATTTTGTTTCGTTTGCTTTCTTCTTCACTGTCGTTTTATATGCGGATTTAGAGGTTTTCCACACAGTTTAAAGATTTTCTCCTAAGCCATGGGAGCTATTATGCTGAGTTTAGGTGGTAAAATAAATTCTGGTGATTTTTGAATCACCAGCTTACATTTGTTCTAGGACGCTTCAAAAAGAAGTTATAAGCATATAAAGGTTTTCCATACATTTAAGTGACTTTCTCCTAAACCATTGGAGTTATTTTGGTGATACAAAAAAAAATTATTTTACGGCCTTAATTTTTACAAGAATTATTATTTTTTATTTATTCCTATTTGATAATCTTTTATATCTCTCATGTTTATTCATTTGTTATGCCGTTAGTCCTATAGTCCTTAACAATGTTGCATGTGATCTTATTATAAATTATTTATGCAAAAACTTTTCGTACTTTTTCCTTGTTAGTTGCCGTCTGGCTGTTTGTTTCCCTGTTGTCTGTCTTGTTGTATTTTTATGGTATTTATAATTCCCTTATTTTTTCACTATTGGGCAAGTTGTTTTTTTTTTTTGTCTTGGCATTTTCCTTAGCCATGACTCATGCTTGTAATGATTGTTTGTATGTTAGCCATAACAGAAGACAACATGAATTTGTTATAAAGTTATTACTAGCAGGGTCTTATATCCCGAGGTTGGTGCAAAGCTTATATATTCCTTTGATCTTGATAGTAACTTAAAACCAGAATCCGTAATGAATTGAAAAATTAGATAGGAAAGGAAATTATTTATTATTAACTAAATTGAAGCGCCCACAAAAGTTGAAGTTTATAACATATCTTAAATTAATTTCCTATTTCCCATTGTCGACTAAAAATTTAGCGACTGAAGTAATAAAAAGTGAAAGTGTATTTGCAGTTATTTATTTTTCCAGCAAATCGCTCGCAATCGATTTAAAAAAGAGTTACTATTTCATACAGGTAAACGAACAGCAAATGCTCTATCTGTCGATACTTCTGGCGCCATACCAAATGAAGCGTGTAAAATGTCACAAGCTGTTCAAACCAATCCAAGTGTCGCAGACTAAGATAAATGACCGACCGCCACACGTATTGGCTGCAGGTATCGAAATCTTTAATACCAAATGATACATGAGCTTACAAACGAGACCAGTGGATTACACCTAGATTTGGTAATAAATGTTGTGACCACAAGGCAAGAAGAAAAATTATTGTTGGTTGTTTAATTAAAGAGACTCATTCATACATATTAATGCGACTAAACGCCGCAATATCAAATTACTTAGTTACGCTACTAAAACTAAACTAAACAGTGCGGAACTTAAGACATAAACGAATTTGCATAACGTATACTCGTATATTAATAATCTTTTATCCCCATCAGCAAAAGTGTCAAAGAAATTGTGGTGCCTTTCAAGGCAAAACCCACCACTCCACAATAAAACCCTATCGAAAAGTATGTTAAAAAACGATCACAGATAATTATTCCATTAGCGGCAATAAATAAAAACTCTTCATGCACACTCCTTAAAGTCAAAACACAACCCACCCAAACTAAAAGCACCCTCACCCTTACGACATTTCCGGAACTACTATACGAACAAATTTAGTAAAAATGTCGACGTGAAAACAACCAAACCAAATTGAAAACCTTATTTGGCAAATCACACTCGTACAACGCTCCAGACATACGAGTATTAACACAGCATAACGACATTTAAAGAATAATGGAATATGTCAAAGTTCGTTTATTTATTAGAGTCTTATCGGGGCACACACGGCAACGGTGTCATCGGGAAGGTCGGTCGACCGTTCGGTCGCTCGCTCGCTCGGTCCGGTCACCAAATACAAACAGCGGTGCTACGAGCAGCAACCCTATGAATCATCCAATACGACTTTCACCTTTATTGCCAAATTGAGCAAATGTCCCACACACGAAACCGTCACGAGAAACCCGAAAACCTTCGAGCAAATAAATTGAAAAGCTCAAAGGAAAGTAAAATGCGGCACACAGGATGTGGAATCCAATAAAATTTGTGGGTGGAAATAAACATGACGAGAGTAGTCCTGCCAGCCGAAAGAACACAACATGTGTTCCTTGTACTAGAAGGATTTTTTATTTTTTTTTGTTCGTTGACCCCTCTTGTGTCACGTGCCTCCTGTCCTATTTGACACAACTATCCCGCTTACACATATGCATATGGCATTAATGTCATCTCGCTCTGATATCTAACATATATATACATATATATTTTAAATGCAATTCTTTCCAATTCAAAATGAGTTTTTGCTATTCTGTTTATATAAAATTCGTAAGTTCGTTTTTTGGTTATTTGTTCTTTTCGATTCGATGGTGCATCGCACATGCCAAAAATCCCAACACCAAAGCACCACGTTCAAAGGACAAAATTATTGATTTTTGTTAGACACACACACTCACAGTTAAGCAGCAGCAAGTCTGCATCCCTTTTGTGAGTGTGCCGTAAGGCTATTGCCTCTCGGGGGTTGGATTCCGCTTGAACACATCAACCTCATCATGAAAACGCCAACAACAACAACACGACGCGTCTTTGCACGGGGATACAAACACGCAGACATAGCACGTCACTGTGGACCAAGTCGCTCGTGTGTAATTCATAAAACCCGGCGTGCTGCTGCTATTTCGGTTTTTTTTTTTTTTTCAACAAAATCGTACTGTATAAATATTGTTATTGGCAACACTGAGAAAATTTTGCAATAAGTTGCAATGAATTAATCGTAGCCTAAAGGATCAGCAGGATTTTCTATTCATTCGAAAAATATCATCCAGGATAAGAATATAAATTAACTGACCTAGATAAGTATGAAGATTTGTTATCCGTGTTTGGAATACTCATATGGACAGTAAAATTACTTGTAGTTTATTCTTCTTTAAGCTTTTTTAATCTAAGTAAGCAATTAGAAAAACTTAAAGTAAAACCAAATCTTTCTTGAAACACTTTACCACTTGCATTTTTTCTGATGGCGTTCAAATGAATTTTACTATTATTGCCATGGTCAATTTGGAATTATTGGACTTTGGACAGGCTCAATATTACTAAAGAGAAACGTTTGAAACGTTTTGGAACTCTTTTTTTCATACTAACATTTTAACCAACAACTTTCCCTTCCAAAATATCTATTGCAGAATATGTTGACGTTTATTCCACCACTCTCAGTAAGCATACGCGAAACTTAAATTCTAAATTCGATATATTAAAAATAACCCGAATTAAAAGAACTGTTAACAATTGAAGTGATGCTAATCTTACTTTATACTGGATAGCTGATTGTCTCTTAATGCCGTTTTGTATTCTTGCCGTGTAAATGTCTCCACACAATGTGTAAAACAAAACAAAAAAAGAAGGCAAAAATAATAAAGGAAATCAGCAAACGTAAACATTGCACATCTGAGTTAATGCCTGACATAATACCACCGGCAGCTGAAGCAGCAGCAGCAGCAACCAAAGTGGATGCCTATGACGCGCCGTCGCACATACCACCTTCGCTTTTCCTTTAAATTTTACTACGATGACGACGTAATTTTCTACACATTCCCTCAGCCAGTGCACACGGCAGGCACCTCTGTAGGCAACCCAATGCGGTGAGTAACTTCGTAAGAGTCATCCAAAATAACAACAGGAATGTGGGGGGAGGTTGAATTTTCTTGGTTTGGTTGCTTCTCGCTACAATAAGTACAAGCATTTTCATGTTTGCACACTGACGTCGCACGAATTTTGACGGAATCATTACAGTCACAAAAACACATATACACACACACACACACATTCCACCTCGCTTGTTTGCTTGTTTGTCTTCTTGCAACACCGGCGCCCGAACGCACCTAGCAACTCACCTGAATGAGTCATAATATCCCGGTGGAAACAAGGATCATTTTTATTCCGGTGCCTGGAGTTCATTATTTCAGCAGCGAGGCAGCAACCTACGACATCGGGTAAACCACCCTTATTATTTGCATGGTGCAAACTTGTTTAATAACATGAAAATCGTTATCCTGCATTTTTCACTCGCTTCGTGTCTGAGCTTGCAGCACGCTAACACAGAGGGAAAATTTCTGTCGTCTGACATTTACGACCGGAATCAGACAGCAGTCGAACCAGTTGGAAAACCACCCTCGTTTGGTCGGCAATGTCAATATTAAAGTATTCACTAAGATTCAGTTTAGTGTTTGAAGCTGGTTTTTTCGGGCTTCCGTCTTTTTTTGTTGTTGTTGTTTAATGGCAATTTACAATCTACAACAGAGCGAACTTGGTCGAACTTGCAGTATTGTCAGTGTAGCAGAGGGTTGCAGACAAAATGTTGCTGCAACATTTCAGTAACTGCTTTTCCACAAGGGTAGTGCAAAAAACAAAACAAAAACAAACAAACAACAACAACGAGTGCTTGTATTTATTTTCGTTTGCTTAATTTCATTTATGATTCCTAGTGTTGGTAAATGTGGCGCATGCATTTATATGTGTACGGTTTATATGTATTTGTGTGTTGTGTGTTGTGTGCCAGACTATCCGCAAAAACTCTGCCCACACTGGACACAAGAGCGACGTTTGCTGCAGCCGCCGTCGTCTCGACCATATGGCGCCGCTTGTTTGTTTCCTATTGCAGCAGGACATGCCTTGCCTGTATTATAGTATGCCTGCAAGCAGCAGAAAGCTAGAATCTAAAATAGACATGCACGTGTATGTGTGTGTGTGTGTAATTGTGTCTGTGTGCAATGAACTTTTGATCCCAACGCTATAGTATAGTTCGTTGTTACAAGTTCTATGTGTCATTGGTAGCAGAAAAACTTAAATAATATTTATTTTTCCTTTTACAATTTGTAATTTAATGAGAATCCATATTTTGGACTTTCTTATTTATATAAATACTTTAGTATTTCTTTTATAAAATTAAATTAAAGAAACTTGATTAATCGTGGGATAGAGAAAAACTTCTAGTTAAATCAAAAAACTCAATTCAAATTGATTTAACTAGAAGTTTTTTCTCTATCCTAAGAGTCATCAACTTTTCTTTAGAAACCAACTACCGAATAAAATTAAAAAAATGCAGTACGAATCTAGTAAATGGGTTAAATAGTTAACAAATTTTCTTGCCAGTATCTCCTTCTATAACCACAATTATTTTTGAGTTTATAGTATATAGAATTCGAAAATAAATGAGTTGACTTTCATTTCGGCAACTAATTGCAAATTTTGCACAACAACCTCAAAAATAATTACGGCACACAATCCACAAACGTGTCTAACCCAATAAAACTATCTACCACAAGAGCGAAATGACATTTTTATCACTCCCGCATAGACAATAAAATGAAATCTTAATTTCAAAACAATTATGATGGCTCGTAAATACAAGCAGCTTATCCGTGCGCAAGATAGCCCACAACCCCTTTTTATAGCATCAGCGGCAGCAGCAGCAGGAGCGGCAGCGGGAACATGAATTCTCTTAACACAATTTGATAGACAACGACGACAGGCAGACATCTCGTCGTGCTACACCTTACCTTCTTCTTCTTCAAAACTACACAACAAAGTACGTGTAGTTGGCAACACTGGCAATAATGTTGAGTGTAACCGCATTGAGTGTGGAAAGGACCTGCTGCTGCTGCGCTGCTACTATCGCACAGGGAAGACACGATGACGACGACTGCTGTCGTTCTGTGTGTCTGTTTGTCTGTTTGTCAGGACGAATGTGGCAAATCTGTGCATGTGCGTGTGTGTGTGTATTATGCACGCACGCATACTCATACTCGTACTAGTACTCACTTATTGCCAGTGTTGCCAACTTGTGTGCAATTTACGCACGTTTGCCGGGGTTTCATGTTACTCGCTCGCTGCGTTTACGTTTCGTTTCGTTTGGCGTCAAATCCACACACAATTGAGCAACAACGCGGTTTACAATTTTTCTGTTGTTGTTTTTTTTTTCCATTTTTTTTTTTTTTGGTGATTTGGGGTGTTTCATTCAGAGTTTCGTATATTTTGTGTAAGTGTTCTTGTACTTGTCTCTGCGGAAGCAGAGCACCACCGCCACTTCCATGCTGTGCGTGGTGGCGAAGTTCCATCTCCGTAGGGATGAATGTAAAATCCCTTAGTTTAGTACTCCAGAGGGTTGTGTCGGTTGCCGTCGCTGCTGCTGCTGCTGTTGTTTTGCTACTCTGCTTTTCTTTTGCACTTTATTTTCATTGAGTTTTCGTTGAATGGAGATTATTTTCCTCCAGCCGGTTGTTGTTGTTGTTTTTGATATCGAAATGTTTCTTCTTATTTTTGTCTGCAAATTAAATTATACGCTTGTGAGCGAAATTTTGTTTCGGTTGTTGTGAAGAGTTCTTCTACTTCTTCTTCTTCTTCTTCTACTTCTTCTTCTTCTGCTTTTGGACAGTGAAAAGTGAAAATGAAATTTGCAACTTTAATTTATTCCTATGTACAGTTATTTGGAAAGTTCTTGAAATTCCAAAGGTACAAGAAAACATAACCTAGTTATCGAGGTTGGGAGCTCTCTATCGATTTTAAAAGGGCAGATAAGAGATTTTTTTTAATAATTTAAATGGTATTTCAGTATTTTCATATAATTACCATGAATGGCAGAACTAAATTACAGTAACCATAAATCGTAAAATATGGTCTAAACTCTTAACACTTATATCACTTGCTACAGCGAGTATTTTTTTTAATCGAGTATGAGTAACTTGATAATTTATCTATCACTTCGAAAATCTACTGAGGTAAGTCACAATTTATATATAGAAAAAACTATGCGATTTCTACAGATCTACATCTTGTATTTGCAGATAAATGCTCGATTTATAACGACATGGTTTAATAAACTCATAAAAAAAACATTATTGATTCAATTAGATACGTATTAATAAAACAGGTTGTAAAACTTTAATGTCACTATTACTGCAACATAATCATAAAATAATAACGATGGCAGTAAATGATTCAAGAAAACAAATAAATACATAAACCATAAGGAAAACAAAAATAACGACGATAATAGCAGAAATAAGAGCACACTGTCGACGACACAACACAACACACAAGTGGAAAAAATCTGCCCCGACAAACAACAAGTTGGTGCTCATAGCTGCCGACACTATGTTATGCTGGCGATGACGACGGTGTAGACAACAAGTTTAATCAAAGGAAAAATATCAACCCAGAAGATGGTTGTGCCATAATGAAACTTGAACCGCCCGCAACCCATAATCAAAAACAGTCGAAAACGAAAAGAAGTGGAAAAACAAACAAACACACACATGCACACAATTTGGCAACACTGGCAGCATTGTTAGATGTACACTTCACATATCCCTACACTCGCACAAATCCATTATACTCGTCGATAAAGGATAACTATGTACGATCTGCTCTGTGAAAGAGGAGAGGATATTGCAGCACTAGAATAAATAGCAAAACTAAAAGCACTTTTGTGTGACTTAATGACAGACAAAATGTAAAAATGATGCTACAATAATGTTAAACAAAGTCGAGGATATCGCAGGCAGTAATCGGAGAAGACAAAAAAGCAGAGGAAGTGATAAAATTCAAATATGCCAAAACGTGCGGAAACGGAACTTTTAGCACTAACAGTCGTGAATGGCAAAGGCGGAGCTTCATGTTGGTTGTCTGTATTTATACGATATTAATGATATCCCATCGATACAAAGATTGACAACAGACACACACACAGAAAAATACAGAGTACGAAAAGAATGTTAAGGTTCTAATCTTAGAATGACGTCAGACAATAGAGAATATTTAACATTGAACAACAAATTTTTGATTGTGAATTAAATGAGACATTTATATATACGAATAGACAATATCCTTGGACCACTAAAGTTATATTTTATAAATATTTATGATTGCATTTTTGATTTGATTAGCAAATTAGTAAAATGAAATATGATTAATGCGATTGAGAATTATAAGATCTAATTATATGTCATTAATTTCGTTCGGTGTGAAAATGCACCACCCACTATGGACTTTACTTTGACTAATTAATTTGCTGGCAGACACACACTGTCAGTTCAGTTCAGTTCAGTGTGCATTCTTCCCTTTGTTGTGTTCGCTTGTTTTTGCCCTCCTTGGATGTGTTTCCCACGGCGCTTGTATTTTCGCAATTAAACTAATGAATTTTTGCATTTATAGGAATTCGCCGTTAATTATCGCTGCGTACAAATATTATATTCCGGAGCAGTTTTCTTTTTTGTTTTGCTTTTTTCTCAACTTTATTCTTGCTTCTTTTTATACGATTTGAATTTTTTGTGTTCAACTATGTCCCCTTTATTCGTTTTCTTTTCGTAATTGTATACGCTGCCCCACAGAGTTCGCGCGCGTACCCTTTCAAAGTTGACGATTCGTCAACTCAATTTTACTTTTCCTTCGGGCGGTGGGGTGGGGGCGAAGCGGCAGACAAAGAAAAATTCGCTTTGTTTGTTGCCAACGAGCGCGTTGCCAAGTGTTGCCAACCAACAACAACAAGAAGAAGAAGAACAACAACAACAACAACAGCAACAGCCATTCAACCCCATTGAGACGGCGCGCCATAGTGGAGCGAGCGCCATCTTGTGCGCCATTGCAGCAAATGCTGACAAATTGCATTCAATTTATTTGATTCTATTCGCCTTTTTATATACATACATACATATTTTTCTTTTTTCTCTTTTGTTTGTATTTGTTTGTTTATTTGGTTATTTTAGTTTATTTTCTTTCCTTTGCTTTTTGTTTGAATTGAAACGCCGCGCGCGTGACTGACATGCAAATTGTGATAAATTAAAGAGTGATGCCCGTTAAGTTTCTTCTTATTAAGTTGAGTGTATGTGTTGAGCTTTTCCTATTTTCCACAACGAATGGAAAAAATTCGCAAAATGCGCCAAGTCCATTATTTTCTAGTTTATCTTTTAGTTTCGTGATAGTAAGTCTTAACTGCATACACACACACACACACACAAGCAAGCGTTTTATCTATGCCATGGATATATGAACTTAGTTGGTTTTGCATATTAAGACTCGTAAATCATTTAAAATGAAGCGACAGGATAAGCAGTGCAAAGCAAACTCTTTGCTTGCTATTCAAGCTACCAGATTCAACGCAGCTCGAGCGGGTAATTGCAAGCAACTTTTTTTTCATTTAATTAAATAGTAAAAGCAGATAGCAAATGAAAATATACAAATCAGACATTTTGATTTATTAAGTTTAATAAATCGAGTTATAAAAAGTGACAAAAATACATAGTAGCGACTTTTGCATAAATGAGTGCTTGAGCAGTTATACATAATACATAATGCATCATCCAAAAAAATGTTTCTTTATTTTGTATACCAACAAAAGCCGGCCAAACTAAATGGAATTATGTGCTTTTGAAAATTTTTAGGGAAAGCCTCTTCATTTTTTTTTTGTTTATTAAATTATTCTTCAAGTGCTTCCTTCCTTCTGCTCATTAATATTAAATCCTTTGTTGGAAAGTTTTTTCTTTTTTTGGGACATCCTTGCGAATTGAAGAGCGCTCGCGATACCTGATTTTTCACTTTTTTTGGTATTATTCAGTGACATTTGTTACAACTAAAAAGGTCAAACCAAGCGACCTTTTCCGCATATTACAGAAATTAGGCCAACAAAGCCGTTTAGGCAATGTTTACCTTTGCAGGAAGTAGAGTATTAAAATAAGGTGTAATTGTTTGTAAGCCCTCAGGAATTCCTTTTTTAACCCGTATTTAACAAGCAGCGATGTACTGTTCTGCAAAATACTTGAGTTTGTGATTTATAAAAAAAAACCTATTTTTAAGTTGTTCTTTCAGAATAATGAAAATAAAGAATTTTTTTTATTTTTGTTCAATGGAAATTTTTCCATACTGCATAACAAACCGATTCGAAGTTAAGCACTTTAAGGGCATCGAGTCATGGTATTTCACTTTGATAATAGCATAACAAACACATTCGACACTAAAGTGATTAAGTCAATTTGACATAGTTTTGTAATATTTCTTTACATTTAGCTTAACTAATCGAAAAATTAAATATTACAAAAGTGCTAACCTTTGACCCGAAATTGGGCTTGTTAACTTAACGTCAATTTCCAAACAACATTAAGAATGACACATTTGGAAGTAATAAACTTCAGACACTAAAATTTTTGTAAATATGTTAATTGATAAAAAAGCAACAACGTGCCCATGTAAATAAAGCATGGATAATTTAATTATGCGGCAATTGCAACATAACGCGTCAAAGACATGTGACGCAATGTGCGACAACAACTTTTAGGAATATTTTTTGCATCACTGTGGTGTAAAGTATCACTGGTGTAAAGTACACTTCAAGAAACAAACATGAAACTTTCAATTTATTTAATATGTGAACCAATGTTATCAGTTAAAATCCTTCTTTGTATATATTTAAAACAAACGCTGTCAATTTTTCCAGTGCAACGGACTGACAACATGTCCGACATAAAGACAACATCAATTACGAAATAGTCATACAACTTTTTAAATACACAAAAGTAAATGTATACCTATGTATGTAAAAGTGTTGTAATTGCAACAAAGTCAATTTAAATGTTGCAGTTTTTAATTAATTCCAACCACAATGACAACGCTCACGCTGTTATTTGTCCATGCCGCTGCCGATATGATAAAGACTGTCATGTCATGATCATAATGATGTTGGCTCTGGCCGCTACTACTCTTACCCGACGATAATGATAATAATACCGTCGAATGCAAGTCTGGATCTGTGCGTCAGTATGTGTGACAAGTGTCAAGCGACAGGCGTGATTTCAGTTGTTGATTAATTAAAATTTGTTAATTTTGTGGGTTATTCAATATGCTTGCCTTATGTTTTTTTTTTTTTTTTTGTATTTAATTTTCTTTTATAGTCTTAATTTTAAAAGTGCGGGAACTGTCGGAATGCAATCAAGTCTTTGAATGAGTGCCTCGTAAACTTTGCTGTCAGCAATGAGCTCATTTGTGTAAATAGCCAAGACTTATAATTAAATCAACTCGTATAGTAAGTGCATTGCCAGCAATTTACTCACATCTTCACACTAAAATAACGCCAGCTTCGACTTTTTAAATAGTTTTTCTCGCCAGCGTACACTAAAGTTGGTTTAAAAAGAGCAGAATAAAAAATGTTTCTTAATTGCATTAGACAAACATTGACGGTGCCATGTTGAACTTTTGGTCGCATTTTTGCGGTTCGGAGCAGCAGAACACCAGCATCCTTCTTCTCGTTACAGTGAACATCACAGACAAAGACAGTGGCGAGCAAAGCTCTAACACACAATTTTTTTGTTCAAATTTTATAAATCATTTTGGATACTTTACACGCTAATACGATAAAGAAAAAATCAGGTTGAATGCACGAAGATTGAATACTTGGCTTTGCTTCTTTCCTCTAAATTGTCTTTTCCTTTAATAATATGCCACGCCTCCTTCCTTTTCCCTCACTTTTCACACTTCCGAGGATCAAATCAACTTTGTATAGCTTGTATTAAGTGGATTAGGCAGTAGTTCCTTATTTACATAGACAATTCCTAATAGTTAGTTGCATCAGTTTTGCTCGTCATTGTCTCTTTGACTGACTTGACTAACTGACCACTCACACCCAGCTATGTATGTACGACTGGATGTCTGCATTTAAAATTTTCAAAAATTCGAAATTAAAAGCAATTTGAGTATTCGAAGCGCTTCAGTCGTCACTCGTCACTTTCACATTGCCATAATTTGACAAGCGCGCTCAACTGTTAATGTCTGCGTAATTGAGTTTCAAGTACACACGTACACAAATGCATATCAACACATGCAAATAAAAGTAGGTATGTATGCATATGCACACATGCACTCTAACATAACTCCAGCTACACTTCACTGCCTTTTTATATTGAAAATATCCAATTTGTGCAATTTTCCCCAGATTTTCCTTGTAATTTTTCCATCGAATTGAGTGATTTTTGACCCAAATTTTGTGCAATTTGCATTTGTGTTGGTGCGTGCACTTCTCTATTTGTGTGCGTGTGTGAGTGTTTGTACACATAAATATATAAAATAAAGTAAAGCGAAGTGAAGTCACTCAGTTGCCAGTGATTTGGTCTGGATATTTTTGTGAAATTGATATTTAACTCTGACGGTAGCAGCAAGTCGAAATGGTCCTAAATTGTCATTTGCAATTTTGACAATTGACATTTATTTATTTTACATTTTCGCATCAGTTTGTTTAAACATCGATAGTGTTGGTTATAAACAAATGAGTTAACATCATGATATACATATAAGTATGCATATGCCACAATTTGATTTAAAATTAAATTAAAGGACTACTAGGGAAGAAACAATTTTCATTTAAATAACCAAAGTTTCAGTAAAAAAACCATTCAATTAAATTACTTTATTTAAGGCTCCTCTTACACTAGTCTATTTTTTTGTAAACAATTTTTTGATTCTTGTTATTATAGATAATCGACCATACCGAACAATCGTAAAGCAATTTTCCTTAGCATTTCTGGCTTTCTCACACCTGTTATTCTTGTATAATTCACAGCCAACTTTAAGCTTTAAAATTGCAAACCAAAACAGAATTGCGAGTAGAGCGAACGTGTATCCCCTCCTTGCCTTAATTTGCTTATAGTAAAAAACCTTTCCTAAACAAATTTTTGAAGCTCATGTTTAGTTTACTAATAGTTCATAAATTTAATTAATTTTTTAAATGTATGCAAATAATAGCATGAAAACTATGTAAGCTCGGTGAGGGAATGAGTAGAACTGTTTAAAATATGATAAAAAATATGTTAATTTAATAATTTTAAATCCAAGTTATTATACATTAAATGTTATAATTGATATATTGAACAAATATTTATATAATCATTAAAACAACAATGCGGTAATTTGAAACACATGCTCAACTTGAAACCAACTTTTTAATAAATCTAGCTCTCGTTTTTTGAAATTAGAGTGCCCACATTTTCGCACATTAAAATGTTAAAAGCCAATTAGCATAATAAGCGATGAGTGCAAAAATGAAGTGATTAATTAAAATGCGCATTAATTGAATTAATAAAAAGTAAATTTAGAGAAAAATCGGGAGAAAAAAAATCACACACAAAATTCAACGTCATTAAAAATTCAACACATTTTGATGATATAATATAATAATGACAAATATGATTTGCATAAGCCAAAGAAAAAACCGAAAACGAGAGGCGAGAAGCGAAAAGTTCTGCGCATAAATTAAAAATGTTTTTATTTGTTCGGTAGTTTGAGATACTAACCAAAAGTTCATCAAACCAAAGGCAGAAGCCGACAACAGAAGTCAACAGCAAACAATAAACAACAACAGCAACAGCAGCAGCAGCATTAACTGAAAAAGCTGTTAACAAAGGGCCTATTAAAAATTTATAAACCGGAAAAAATCCAAACTCAAACCAAAAGCAAACGCAAAAATTCAAAATGTAAACTTTAAAGTTTTCCAAAGCAGACAGACAGACAGACAGACAGACAAAAATGTGCCTACGCTAACGGAGAAAAAGTGACAGCAGTGACTGGTCACTTACGCGTGAATTGCCACAAATGTGCGGCAAGCTGTCACCGGACGAGACAAACAGACAGACGAATGGGCAGACAGAAGGTTTTTGATTTTATTATATGTGGGTTGGCGGGCAGAAGTGTTTGCTCAATTTGAATCGAAAATGAATAAGTCAATTCAATGCGGCAATACAGCGAAAAAAAAAATTATTTTTGCTACTTACCACTTTTGGCTTTGATTTTGTTTTTTGTTGTTTGCCTATCCAAATTTTGAAATATGTAAATCCACAATTTGAGTTTGAAATACTTTTATCGTTAACTGCAAAAGAAAAAAGAAGAAAAAATACAATAACAATTGCTTAATTACTTTTTACCGCACAATTAATAAACAGAAAACGTCGCTTAAAAATGCAAATTAATAAATTCGTAAAATATTTACAAATATATATGTACGAGTATACCAAAACAAAAAAGATCTGGCATGAAGCCAGGCGTACATTGACTTAGGTTAGTTTAAGCCAGGTTTTGTGAAGAAGCAGAATACGAAAAGGAAAACATTCAAAATAAAACGAGCGAAACAGAATGCCATGGAGATGGATAAAAAACGATAAAACCGAGATACTCTCTTCTTACACGCTTTGTATTTTGCGGTTTCGCACTGAACTGAATTCCGCATAAATCAAAACCGGCCTCAGACCGCCAAGTTGACTATCAAAGGCTTAAATGATGAAGCCAACATGGGCAGCAGTGTGTAGCAAACGTGTATTTCGTGCGACGGCTTAGCTATCGCTTTTGTGTAACCAAGTGGTTAGGATCTTCGCTTCGGCAGGAAAGCTGAACGAACACTGAAGCGGCAGGAATGCGAGACTTCTTTTTTATTTTTTGTATATCTTCTGTTTACGCTTTTAAGTTATAAATTAAAATTGAATGCGTAAATCCAGTTTGCAGTTTTTTTCTTCTCAGTTTGATTCTCAGTTCGAACTACAAGTCAATTAATAAAGTCGCCTTAAAACGATTTTATTTTAAACGGTTTATAGATTCAGTTAATGCGTATTAACGTTAACAGACATTGAATACTTGTAGTTGCAAAAACCTGGGAAAATGAATCCTTTGTTGTTAGGTTGAGAAAAATATTTTTAATAGTTAAGTAAAAGGTTTCATTTTCAAGTGTAAAACTAAGGAAAAATTCAATTGTAGCAATTTTGAGATCTTGTGCTAAAAAGTAGATTAATGTCTTATCTTCAATTTTTAGTTTGTATCTTGAAAAGTCTTACTTAATTCAAAAATTACTATTATCGGATTTTATTAATCCAGAGTTTAAATAAATCAATAACTAATTAGCATTTAGATGATTAGAAGATTACGTTGGAATTTTGAATATGCAAGTTATTAGGTCAATCTCATGTGACCTCTTATTTGTTACTGACCCGACGTGTTAGTCTCTTTAACGCTTAAAATATTTAAGCTTTTAAAAATGTTTGTCCACTGGAAATAATGTGCGACAATAGTTTGAAAACAGGGAGAGAAAAAATTGAGAAGAAAGCAATAAAAATGCATTTGGCCACTAACAAAAAATATAAATACTAAAAATGCAACCGAAACCGGCTACTATGGAACAGCTCTATGCTGCGTTTAATTTTTAATGGAAGAGTCTTCGTTTCATATCTGCCACACTGGCACCAAGTATTTTCGAGTCAAGCTGGTCGTTGCTTTGGCAGTATCAGCAGAAGGGCAACCAAAAATAGGCACCAGATAGTTAAGTGCGAAAAAATGACTCTAAACAATTTGTTAGCGATTCATAAAATACGATTCTAAAACAAATTCATAAGTGATATCGTTAACGACTCGTAAATGCATTATATTTACTGATCGTTAACGAGCGTGGAATTTCTCACTAAATGAAAACTAATTCAACGCATGTGCTCAAATTAAACAAGACCCGTCAAAATATGAAAAAGGACAAAATATATTTCGGGTAGCCCTAACCATCTGCAACACTCTCTGTTTATTTTTCTATTTTTTTTTTTGTTTCTTTTTCGAATAAGAAATGTCAGCGTAAATGAAGTTTGCTGCAAAACAGATACAAAAAAGCGGACACAAATTTTAAAGCAAACAAAAAAATGAAAATAACAAAAAAGTACAGGCCAAATAAGACACGCACACACACACACACACGCACACACACACATATGCTGCGGCGCCGCAAGCGAAGAGTCACCTGTGCCGTGGCAACTGTAACTACTGCAGCTGCCAGCGTTGCGTTGCGTTGTGCATCTTAGAGATCCACGCATGCACTGCACAAGTGTAAAAAGTGTTGAAAAAAAAACCCGTCTTGCAACTTCTTTTCTGATTGGCGGCGCGGTGCAATTCTAACCAGAAAAATGCTGACTCTGGCACGGGCACAACAGCAGGACTGACTGACTGACTGACTGGCTGGCTGGCTGACGGAGTGAGTGACTGGTTTGGTCAAAAGAATCTCACAGCTGAATGCAGTGCATCTAAAGAGTCTGCGTGTGTATCTTTATACAAGTACGAGCGAGTATCTATGGCGCATTTGTGGCAAATGAAACAACTGCAGCTGCAATTTGCTTGCTTTTAGTAATAGCAAAATTATGAGAAATTAATTCGCAATATTTTTTTATATTCGACGAAAAGCATAGCAGATACAGATACAGATACAGATACATATCTGCGTATCCTCGAGTTTGAGTTTTGCGTTTGTTTATACTTCTTCTTTTTTTTTTTGAATGGAATATGAAACAAACCAGCGTAGTTAAAGCTCAATTAATTAGAAAACTTGAAGGTATGTGAAGAATCAACTCAGAGACTGGATGTATCCAGTGGATGTTTAGTTAGTTTGCGTGCAGCATTTATCTTTGACTTTAATTAATTTGTTGTTTAAAGCATTTTTTTTTTCATGTACAACAAATTAATTGTTGTGTACCAAACTTTATTGATAAGCTTTGGATCTTCGACTCAGGTTTTAATTGTTTTTTGTACTGTTACCGGTAGTTTAACTTAATAAATCAGCCATTATTGATAAGGAAAAATTCTCATTTCCTCAAAAAAACTGAAAGAAAAAATATAATTTACAGTTCCACCATTATTTATTTTCCTTTTTAATTACAGTCGCTCAAATATATTTTATATAGTACTATATATATATATATTGTTTTTATTTACTTTGTCGCATGCATATGTATTTATTCGAGCGTATATTTACATAAAGGAGAAAATTGCTTTAAAATAAACGGAAAAATTAAAATGGAAAATAAATATTTGATCACATCTACCAAAAGTTGTTCGTTGTTATTGCGTTCCAATTCTTCTAGCTTACTTTTATAGTATTTAATTTTTTCTTTCTTTCTTTTTTTGACTTTTTTGAAAGTCCTGTTGAACTTTTGTTGCTGCACGCTAAATAACATATAAAACGAGCGAAAAAAAATCGAAAAATAAAATACTTAACAAAAAGAAAGAAAAAAAAGAAAAAAAGCGAACGTTTTTGGAATTTTTAATATTTTATTACGACAGAAACGTGCACTCAGCGCTGCATTCACGTTCTCTATATGGAAAAATGTAATACTTCTGTGTGAGTGCGTATGTGTGTGTGTGTTCGTGTATGCGTGTTGGGTTTTTATTGCTACACCGGAGTTTACAGGTGAACTTATATTTTATACACACGCACAAGAAATATTTTACTTTACAACAGCAAACAAAAAATTGTAATAATATGCATGAACACGAAAAAATCATTTAGGTTTTTTTATCGTTGAACTATTTATATACATACGTATGTATAAATGTCGACTATAAAAGTATTTTTCACGCTTAAAGTTTTCTGTTAGGCATCGATTAACAAATTTAATCAAAAGTCTAACCGAATGCTAACTAGAATCTTTTACTGATACTCCAATATTTAACGAGATTTTATTGAGACTTTTCTAATTGTCAGACACGAGAACTGATGGTAGGTTATTATCATCAATTCGTTTTCTTAAATCAGGAATACAAGTACAAAGGTGAAAATGTATTTCGAGAGATAAGTAAACAAAAAGTCATACAGAAAGTCAAGAGGCTAACGTAAAACGATCCAGCTCACGAAAGGTTAAGGTTAAGGCTAGAGCAGAAATTAAGATTGGCATGAAAATAAAATTAATCAAAGATAATTTTTAAAGTGAAACATCTACAACAACAATAGAAAATTATTTTAAAAGTTTTATTCGCGAACGCTTTGTATTTGTTTACGTTTACAATGTATCAGTTGTGCAATTTAAACATTTCATTCCTGTATATTCAAGCGAAACAAGTTCGTTTTTTTCTCTCTAATTTCATAATTCAAAGCATAATTTTTTTTAATATCTGTCAATTTTTTGTATAATTATTTCTAAAAAAGTTGTTTTACAATTTGTTAGGCTTAATTGTTTTCTTTTCTTGCACATTTTTGGAAATCGTGTATCTTTTATTTAATAGACTACCAAATACTGACTTTGAGAACTTTATTAAGTAAGCTAGATTTATAAAATAAAACTCTTAAATCAGCTGCTAATCTTTGAAAGAGTCTAAGTTCAAAATTTTATATTTCAAACCTTAAATAGAATAAATTTTAGTCGTGTCAGTTTTCCACTTATTTTGCGCTTTCGAAACACTTAATAAGAAATTCTTTCACCTGGACCTGGCTTTGCCCATTCTTACTATACTATCAGAATAAATTGTAATCTCAGTCTAAACTCGTATGCAAACAAAAGGCAAACAAATATTTCACTTATTTATTTGAGTTTGTAATTGAAATTGGCAAAATTCATTTTTGTTGAAATTTAATTAAACAATCAACGTAATACAATTTGATTTTCCTTTGTTTTTGAATAGTAAATTTAAAAGAAATAAAATTTTTAATGTTTGGAATTCACAACTCAAATTATAGTTTAGAATTTTAATACCATGCCCACAAAGTGACGCACTTCGGACGAACTTCTAAACAGTTTAAATTGCATGTGAAGCAAAAAATAGGAAAAGTTCTCTTGAATCGCTTTCGACATTTTGACATTTTTCTTATGACTTCACAGTTGAACGACATCTCGGACCGAATATTTAGCAAACAATTAATTTAATAGCGAAATTCGAGAGCGAAAGAGTTATTTCATTTGGCTTTTATAACTATAAAATACATATGTATTAATTTATATACATATGTATTAATTTATATACATATGTATAATAAATCTTACCTTTGTTAGTTATATCTTATTAGGTTAGCAATCCACTTTTCGTTAAATCCGTTTAGAACGTTTCGAATTTCGTTTTTGAATAACACAAATATTGCACTTTTAGCACTTGTTTTGTTTGTATGTTTAAAGTAATATTTTTAACTTTATCTATAAACTTTTATTCACCTTTTAGCAATTTCAAATTCAATGTGAGATTTTTTGTGATATTTTCAAACTGCGCTTTGCATTCACTTTTATTCCACACCTTTAAATAAAGGAGAACAACCAACAAACATGAGCAACAACAAAAATATTGTAACAAATTTTGTTGCTTTTTTTCCTTGTTTTTTTTTTCTGCAGATTTTTAATTCAAACACGTTTGCGATCCCAAGAAGGGGAGCGCGCAAATAGAGCGAACGAGCGAGCGAGCGGGCGAGCGAACGCGACCTGAGAGCGTCGAAGAGCTAAGCTCATAAATCGTGCAAATTATGTTTCAAGCCATGCTTTTCGCTGCCATGTTTTATTTTACATATTCGTATACAAATGGAAAAACAACAACAAAAGCAATGGCCAACAAAAAAAGCGTCAACACACGCACACGCACACAAACAAACAAATAAACACAAATAAACGAAAGAAAGAAACTGCGCAGCCAAAAGCGACGACGACGCTAGCAGCAGCTCACGCAACGCACACACACACAAAGCGAATTTGTTATTGTGTTTGTGATCAAAAAACCGGTAACTGAATTTTTTTTTCTTTTCTTCTACCGCTTTGGTCGCTTTAGCCTTTGCTTTTGACTTTTGCCACTTCTTTTACCAATCTCTATTTTTTTTTTCTTCTGCTTTGTTATTGTATATATTCGGTTTGTTTTTTTTTCTTATATTCTTTGTATGAACACACTTTAAACTTAGGAGACACTCACTCACTACTCACTATTCTCTATATGCCGCGGGAGAGAAGGATGCGCACACACGTCTGAACCGCACGAGAACTCTTTGAAAACTGAATTTTCCTTTTTGCACGAGCCAGCGTCAACAGTCGATGTTGATGGTCGATGGTTGAATGTTGCGCGACGCATTGTCGTTTTTTGTGAATGACTTCCGCAACATGTTGCGGTGCGCATGTTGCGCACGTAGTAAAAGTGTTTGACGCCGAACCTTGTGGGTTGTGTTTTGTTCGCTTGCCGGCGCCGAGGGTTGCAACAGTGTTGTGCGGCACGGCGCATTTTAAGTAAATTTACGGTTTTCATGAACTATTTTTGAAGATTTTATATTTTGTTTCAATAAACTTAAAAAGTTGTCTTAACTTTTTACAATTATCGGAAATTGATTCTCAACGATTTCAGAACACCGCAAACAAATATTCGCCAAATGTTTCTAAGGAAAGCAAATATTGCCAGAGCGTGTAACTCAAAACGTTCGAAAATGACAAAACTATTTCAAACAATTTTTGTTTCCATTTCTTTGGAATTATTTGACTCAAAAACGTGCCACTCAATTTTCGCATCAATGCAAAACACAAAATTCTTGCGAAAACTTAATTATTATTTTTTGGAAGTTCAGCTAACACGATGATGATGATGATGATGATGATGCTGAGCAGCGACAGCGATAGCAACAGACCACAGCTGAAAGATTCTCATAGTTGGCATGCATGGAGCGCAAGCGTACGAGTTCCACTAAACGCCCAAAGTGTACATAACAGCTCAAATTTCGAAAAACTTTGTCAACAACACTTAAGCAAAATTTTGCAACTTCAACAAAAACAAAAACAACAACAACAATTAACGGCAAAAGCAAAAACATCAACAATAGAGAAAACAACAAAAAAACTGCATTTCAGATCTGTAAACTTTGAGGCATGAATACGAAATGTTTCCAAGTTAATGTGAATGGATGCTTGGATGGATGGATGCGATAGATCCGATGGATGCGCTTCTTGCGAATCGAGCGAATTTAATATGCGATTCGCTTTTCTTCTACTCACGGAGAAGTTCTGCCGAAGTTCATGTGTAAAATTAAATTTCTGTTTGTATTTAACTATTTAACTTTTAATGACTTTAGAGCCGAACGGAAAATGAATTAATCATTATTCAATGTGATTTAATCACACATAACCGACCGGCCACTCAATTGGTTCACAACAAAAGATACATTCAAATAACTTACATTATTGGCGACAAAATGCCAAAATTTATACGCCACTTAATCAGCAGCTATTTAAGCGTTTGTGTATTTTTATGCACCACACAGGCGAGCTTCGTGTTTGGGTCGATTATGTCATTTTGTCTTTTTAATGCGATAGCGGCGAAACTGTTGGAGATATTGCGCTAAAAATTCAGCTGAAAGTTTACATTATTAATATTTTTATCTTTTTATATAAAGCCTCTATAATGCATGACTCCTGACTTAAAAAGAAGTATTAGTAAACAGCCAATTTGTTTAATAAAATGCACAAAAAAACATTGTGGTGCATTTATAATGTGGTAGAACCGAGCATATTCTCTTCCCTGTATATATTTAAACAAGGCCAATATGAATGTCGACTGCTGCCGCTGCGTGTTTACTCTACGAGGGCGTATCAATCACAGTTTGGGTTTCGGTTTTGTGGTTGTGTGTGGCTTGCGGTCGGTTTATGGACACACATGCCGGTCCTTCGGTTAAACATTAAGCGGCGCCACTTCACAAATTCTCCTATATCTCCTGACGCTTCTACTCCTCTGCTGCTCATCACTGCTGCAGACTGTTTTAGCCAAACATCCATCGCAGCGACTCATCGACGAATTGATAAATAATCTTTGGTATCTGGCGTTGGTTTAAATTTCCAAGTCAATGAGTTGAATTAATTTCAACGTGCACTTGTGTGTGTGTGTGTGTCAATGATGAGCGTGTATGTGTTCGTTTATTGATTTAACATGATATAGCTTATATTCCTATACAGATAAACAGTCAGACAGACAGACAGACGGACTGGGAAACTGCTCTTGCCAGTATTCAAGAATTCAAAATGGTAATTTAACACTTTTGTTTATTGTTGAAAGGATGCGGGCAAAAGTTGTTTATTTATAAAAAATATTTAATTTTATTTGTGCATAAATGCATTTTAACAGTACTTTTACAGTATTTCAAGTATTAATCTTCGTTTGACCTACTTCTGTAGTCCTACTTGAAATCAACCCAATGAAAAGTATTTGCCATGTAAAATAACTTCAAAGCCTAAAAGTATGCAGCTCGGTTTTGCAATTATTTCATGTGTGCGTGTATGCTTTTTTAAGGATAATTAATATCCAAGTCATTTGACACTGTGTTTGCATTCGACTATGTGACGTTGCAAGTTGTTGGCATGTTGCACGCACGCACGCAAGCTCAGACAATTGGCCGCTTAATTAAATCGCATGCATGCCGCAATCGCATCGAATTCGGAATTCCCCTGCGTGCCATAACTGCGCGCTCAACTGCGCTCCTCATAGTCTTTCAATTAAAGTTGCATTTTGGGCGGCGTGTTGTGAGCGACCGAACGACTTCGAGAAGCGTCGCAAATTTATGAAACTGACGCAATTTTCTGGTTTAAATTTTAGAAGAAAATTTTTTTGATATTTTTCCACATTAATTTTAATTTTAGAACTTAGAGAAAAAAACTCTTTCGCCACATAAGCCTCATTAAAAATGTGTAACACTTTTTTTGTTGGAGAGCCACGCTGCGCGTTTGTAGCGCCACTTGAGCACGCTTTGTTTGGAGTTTCCGCTAAGGAAGCGACCACTTGAAAAATGCGCAAATGTGGCTTAAGACACAGAAGCCGGTTGCTGCTGCACTGCCTTAGTTGGTGCTTCTTGTTGGGCGCGACAAAAGGTAATGAGCATTACTCTTCCGATTTGTTTTTTTTTTGCGCACATTTTTCTAGCATACTTTACGGCGCATGGAATAAAAATTGTGTTAAAGTGTTGTCAAGGCGATTTTTTTGAAAGACTGAAAAACCATAACAGAAATTTAAATTTATTCATTTTATGTTCTTTGTTTGAATAATTTACTTCAAAATTTTAGCTTCGATTTGATGCAAAGCAAAATGAGTGACTAAACATTTTCTGCTCATATTCAAAGCGTGAGCGGAAATGGAAATAATAAAACTAAAAAAACATTTGCGAAAATTAACTAATCCGACCCCTAACCTCTCCACCCCTTTTGCCAGTTTTAATGCATAAATGGTTTTTGATACTAATTCGGTAGCCTGTGCAAATTTTTACATTGCACCCAACAACAAGAAAAAGTAGTAAACAAAAAAATTGTAAAAATTCAAAGTAAAATTTCAAAATTGTGTTTTTTGTTGTTGTTTACTTGTCCGGAAATGCAAAATGTGCGCCTGAAGTGAACATTTCAATTGTATTTTTGCTATTCACTACTTTTTTTTCAATAAAAGCATTTTGCAAGTGCAACCCAAAAACAACAAAAACTACCCGAAATGATGTTTCAGTAACATAATAACAGATTTACCGTTAGGTATTCCAAATGTACCGTACAATAAAAATAATTATTATTAGTATAAACAAAAAAAAAACACAAAAACAAATTTAGATTTGGAAAATGTTTGGCTTCGAGCGCTGCACGAGAATTTTTCCAACTTTGTAAAATATTTGTGCGAACGAACTTCGCTCGTAACTTGCCACACTTCATTTCAGGGATTTATTGCAATTGCTACAAGCGTCGTAAAAGGAAATATAAAAAAAAATACCAAAAAAAAAAACGAAAACGAAGGAGCAGAAAAATTTGCTTGCGCTCAGCTGCATTTAACCGTGTGCAGGCTAAAAGCATTCAAATGCTTTCTTATTTACTTTTTTTTGGTACACTGGCAAAATTTTCGTGATCTTTTTCTAAGCTTTAATGCTGCCAGATGGTTGATGCTAATTTAACCACAGCAAAATTGTTTACATAATCTAATTGTATCAAGCTTTTTTTTTAAGAATATTAAAAACATGTTCACTATCTTACAGCATCATTTTGTATCTCGAACGAAAGACTACACGAACGAATCGTGTGCAGGCGAAATCGTTTATGATTTCGTCTATATTTTGTAATTTTCTTGTAATCGTTCGTCAGCTTTTACATTTTATCGGAATTAACGTATAATTATGACATTCTTTTTCTTCTTTTCAACGAGTTATCGACATAGAAAATACAAAAATAATTTGTTATCGGCACAAAGCAATCAGCTGTTTTCGTTTGACTGCAGAAATCGAATGAACGATAAGTCATTTTAAAAATAATCGCTTCTTCCGAGATACAAAATGATGATATTTATAAAGTATTTTTGCTACAGTTTTAAAAGCTTTACTGATTTTATTTTCAAATCGAAATTCAAAAATACAAATTCGCAAATTCTTCGAGTGTATCAAAGAGAGTTCTTCTGTGCATATGTATCAGACACATTGGATGCTGTAAGTCATAGCTCGTAAAATAAACGAACAAATCGTGAAGGTAGCTTCCAAAACGCCGCTAGAAGTTGTGCTCTTTTATTGCTGTTATTGTAGCATTTGTCAAAATTCTGGGTCACCTTTGGAAAATATTTCGATTTTTTCAGTTAGTGTAAAACGAGTTTCATATGCTATCTCAGCTGAAATGTTTGTTAATTGATTATCAAACAAAGCCAACATTAAATTATTAAAAAAGGCTTTTTGAAAAACATGTTTTCTAACTGATCTAAATGTTAAAGATTTTCGAGAAATTGTGTATGAATGAGGTCGAGAGTTTGTATCCTTACATGACCAACTTACATAAAGAACAATTTCTATAAATGTTTTCTAACCAAGTGAAAAACAAATTTGGTTATTGGTATCAAATGAAAGGTATCAAAGTGAACTTTAATTATTTTGAAAGTACATCTTCCAATAATTCAATTCCTTTGCGCAAAGCTGCAATTGCTTGAGAAAACCCATTCACAAAGACGACGACGATGACGACGACTGCAAATGAAATGCAAACGACAAAACTTTCGAAAGAAATCGTTCATTCTTTGGCGTATATTTTTATATATCGCCGCCCACCGCCCACACGATTTTTGCCAATGCACTTTGCTACGCAGCAGCAGCGAAGTAATTCAAGAGTTTCTTTCAACCCGATGCAAGTGCGAACATGTTTGGACACGGCGACAAGACGAAAGAAGCAGAAAAAAAACGAGAGAACATTTCGCATTGCATACTTTTATGCGCGCTGCTGCATGCGAATGAAATAGCGAAGCGAAATGGTGTCAAGTGGCTTCGTTTCATTTGTTTAGTGTCACTGGGCATGGGCCATAGACAAAAAAGAAATGTCAACGTTTGGCAGTGCAAGAAGACGCCAGCAGCAAAGAGAAGAGATGTTGATAAAAAAAAAAGAAGATGTGAGCGCAGCAGAGCTACTCCAAACGTGAATGCGAACGGAAACGACTTGACAAGATGAGTGGGCATTAAGTTTATTGGTACTGAATTCCAGCAAAGAAGGAGCAAGTCTAGGTCGAAGTAGAAGCAGAAAGCAGAAGCAGCAGAAGTGCGTGTGTACATTAACAAAAGATGCTCCTGCTGAGGCGGTAAACGGGTTCCTTTTTAACAATTTGCTAGGATAATGTTGGCTTTGGTCTGGCGAAAGGCAGGCAGGGTAAGTGGAAGTAGAAGTGGAAGTGGAAGTCTGTCGTTGACATGTTTATTTAATTTCAAGATTTATTTTACTTGAATATTTGTTTCGATTGAATAAGTTTCATATTGAACACTTTTTTGTTTCATTTCAAGCTCGTTGTTTGTCTCGTTTAGCATACCAATTCATGCCTCATAATTTAGCCTAAAAGTGTGCTTTATTTTTTTTAAATAAATTCTTATACATAAAAGTTCATTCTTTGCGAATTATAATGCCCTACTTCAGTTTCCTATAACAAAGCAATTTGCAATAGAAGTAACTGCACTGCGCGCTAAAAAGTATGCTTTAATTCATATTTTTTTAAATATACTCTGCTCCTAAAATTATGCAAAACCCGTCGATTAAAAACATACAATAAAAAAATAAATTTTTTCAATAGCGGTTTTTTTTAGCGCATTTGGCTGGCTTTTAGCCGACATTTTGCCAACATGCCAATCATGGCGGCAAAAGGATTTCGTGCAATTTACTTTGTTTCATTCATTTTTTGCATTTGTATTTCGTTCGTTCGCTTTTTTCTCATAACACTTGTAGCAATTTGTGCGCTGAGCGTTGAGCGTTGTCTGCCGTGTCGTGTCGTGTCATGGTTGCGATAGTTGCCGACACACAATACGATTCCGAGCAATTTGATTCAATAAGCGCCAAAGTGCTGCTAGGCAGCAGCATTTTTCCCGCTGACGACTTCAGCAATTGTTTCACCGTGACGTCAGCAACTGCATCATCATCGTCGTCAGCGGCAGCGGCAGCCGGATCAGCAGTATACCCACCACCGACAATACACAGCAACTCGGGGATGTACTGAACCGGAAGCAACCAAAGTGTTGTAAATTTCTCTCGCACAGATTGCATTTACTTTTTTTTTATTATTTTATTTTCTCTTTTGTTTACTTTCTTTCTTTCGGTTTATTTTTTGGAATGCTATGCAAGGAAGCGAGCAGCGTATCGAACGGGTAAACAAATCCTTAAAATTGTTGGGCAACTTTGTACGTGCTACAACAACAATAATCGAGAGCAGCAATTGCTGTTCGATACTGCAGGCTGCAGCGTGCAGTTTTGGCAACGTGCGCTTTCGATTTAGCATGATGATGTCCCTTTCGGAAAAGTGTGGCATACATTTAGGAGTGTAACAAATGCTTTGGTTATACTTTGTTGTTTTTGTTTTTTTTTTGTTGGTTGTTTAACAAGTTCTGCAAGAAGTTTTCTTTAAAATTAAATTTTACATTTGAGCGCACATGTTTTCCGATTGCCACAATTTGACCACATGTTAGCATGCGGTTAGCACCGGTTTACGAGCTCGAGCTGCCTAAAAGTAGACTACATTTTTCGAAGAATTGCCGCTTACGAGTTAATCAATTTGGCATTGCTTTGTTAGGACTCTTTTTTTAATTAACAGCAAACAAAAATATTGTTTATAGCACGGTAGAAGTACTAAAGCTCAACTCAGACATAGCAAAATCAACTCTCCAATGGACTTAATTAAAATTAAACAAATAAAATAAGCAAAGGATTTCATTTTCTTTTGTAGGTACTTTAGTAAATGTTATGTAAAAATAATTTGGTACATTTTAACCTTTATTTAGACCAGTGGTGGTCAATTTTTACACTCCTAATTCTAGGTATGTCAGTTATTTAGGTGCTACATATCCAAAAATATTAAGTCAACACAAATGTAAACGTACAAACTTGTCCATAGCTCGTTTGTTGGTTCTTTTCACACAGAAATCTAACAAATAGAAAGCAAATGATGGGCCAACGATTTAGACTTATTTGCTTTTGGTTTAAAATTGGGTTTGATATATAAAAATATTCGAAATTAATTCAAAAACATTGGTAGTAGAGTTTTATTTAAATAAAAGTGAAATTCAAGTAAAAAAATAGTTGAAAACTATTGCAAGTTAAACCAGTAAAACTTCTAAACTGGTCAAAATAAAAGTTTTCCCATCCACCCTGTTTCTAAAACAAACATGACTTCAGATTAGAAAATATAAACTAAAAAAAAGTTCACAACTATTTTTGCACTTCTATTAAAAGTGCACACACACACATACATACACACACACAAAAAACACACAGACACACTCAGCATAAAGCATGCAAATTTATTTCGCCACTTTAAACTCACAACACAAGCAACCACCTGCCGATGCCACATCCAATACCATTCCCAGACATCACACCCACATCGAAACCGCCCACTGCCCACCATCCGCAGATCACTTGATATGCGCGTCGCGTGTGCAATTTGCATCGGACTAATGATTGGAAGCCATCAAAAGTGTGCTGCGCTGCGTTGTGCTGCGCAGCTGCTGATGTCTCCATTTTCCGTTTTTGCAACGAGTGCGCGCCGGATGCGCCTGGTTGGCATATTTGAAAAATTCAAATAAACAACAACAGCAACAATAAAAAAAAGTGAACGGTTGAAAAATAACCTGAAAGAGTGCCCGGAACAAGCATAATTGACAGGAGACTGTGACTGTCACAGTTTGCGGTTAAATAGTTGAATTGAAAAACGCCCGCTGTGCGCATATCCGACACACACACACACACACACACACATACACACATATATGCCACGCCATGCCACGCAAATCGAGTGACGCATCACCTGCAACTGTTGCTACTGTTGATGGTGACGATGAGTCGTTGTGTTTTTTCTTGTTGTTGCCGCTGTTGTTGTTGTTGTTGCTGGCAACGAGGTGATGACAATCTGACAGCTGGCAAATTTAATTACGCGCTATTTTCTCCTTTTTTCTTTCGCTTGCCGAGTGCAGCGAAAGTTTGAATGAAATTCTGTTAAATGGTAATTTTATTGACAACAGTTGATGGCAGAAATTTGCAAAATTATAGCATGCTTTTAGGCTAACGCTGAAGCTGAGTTTGTTAATTTAGTTTTGATATTTGCATATGTTGTGATATGCCGCTTGTTATTTATTATTTTTACATAACAGCAACTTTTAATTGGAGAATGTTTTTCCAAAAAAAATTTGAATTTATTTTAAAATATTAGCATGCTTTTAGGCATAGATGTATTTTGCTTTTATGTGAAATTTGAATTTCCTTTTGTATTCTTAAAGCAAAACATGTTATTTATTTGTATACCCTACACACGCAAGCACGGATAATAGGGTATATCCTGTTTGTGCGACCATTTGTAACTAACATAAGGAGGCTTGGCAGGTGTGATAATATACTCATATATTTATAAATAATAAGCGTCGCATTCTGAGACGATTTATCAAAGTCCGTCTGTTTATCTGTCTGTCCGTCAGTCCCAGCGATTTCAGCCGACCTGAGCTTTTATTCCCAAAGCTTTCATATTTTTAATTTTGATTTTTTTTTAATTAATTAATTGAATGAGTTGCGGTTAATTTTCCGCATACAAATTTTTAATCAAATTTAAAATAACCCAATTTAAAAGTTTTTCCCTTTTTCCTTTTAAAATAAAATGAAGGCATATTTTCGGTTCAAAACAAAAGAAACTACAAGCACAGAAAACCAAACACAACAACAACAACAACAAACCAACAATATTAAATCGGGCTAATTAAAAAGTGCACTTTTGACGGCAATTAGCGGTCATGGCTAAGAACGGCAAAAAAGTTCCGGTAACAAATTAAATAAAAATATTAAAGAGAAAAGAGAAAAGAGAAAAGCGCAGTTAACGTTTAAATTGAAATAAGTGGTTCTTTTTCAATTAACACGCCCTTTGTGTGTGGCTGTGGTCTGCGTGCGTGGCTGGCGATAAAAGAAACCGACCAGCGAACGGAAAAGGAATGCAAAAAAGGTGACCACGGCGTATGATGAATTTCCCATTTGAACGAGCACAAAAAATGATGGTGCGCTCGCGCTTTTATTTCGCCACGCACACACACACATTCATACACACAAACATTGCGCAGCGTTGCCACGTAAACTGAATTTGCATTTTACTAGAAATTGCACGGTGGGTGGCTCTAGTGGAGAAAGTCAGCAATGGCGAAAATTAGTGCTTTAGAATAAAACGAAAATAAGTACTAAAGAAGAGAGTAAAAATAACAACTTCCGCTGAATTTTGCTGCAAGATAAAAAAATGGTTGCAAAATAACGGGGAATATTTTTTTAATGATTTTTTAAATATATATAAAAAAATAATATATAAGAAATGGAAGAAAAGAAAATAGAAAATATTACTCAGAATGAAAAATTTGTTTCATAAGGTTAAGCCTTAACAATTTTTTTTTATCTTCAAGGTCAAATCGCACAGCTACTTCAAATTTGTCACAACTCAAAACATGACATTTTTGAGTTAGCATAAGCAAAATATTTCGAAAAATCTGGCAACAGGCAAAAGTTGGTTTTGAATTTTTAGAAAATTGCATTCAAAAAAGAAGTTATGTCGATTTTGATTTTGCATCGATGGTGGTAAATGCTAAACAGACATATTTTGAGTTGTGCCACATTTGACGATACAAATTTGCATTTTTTGTTAAATTAAATAGAGTTATGCCTGTTTGAAAATTTGTAAATATGTAAAATACACGAGACCAATTATGAGTTATGTCACTTTAGAAGAATACTTTAGGTGTGCGCATGGGCAAAAATTCTACAAAATACTCTCAACTAAAAGTATTAAATATTCTACTGAATTTTAAAGGCAAACTTCTGCACATTCATTTCATTTCAAGCAAACTTTTCATAAGCTCAAAAGCAAATTTTTAAGTGTTCTGAAAATTGAAAATGTTTGAGGTGTGCCACTTTTGAAGTGGATGTGCGATATTTCTCATTAAAATTTTGTTCTTGTTTTTCTTTCTTTTATAAACCTGTCTAACTCATAGCAAGAGTTTTTTATAATCATAAAAAAATTACGCCCGTCTGTCATGTTTTCGTTTTACTACTTTATTTAGACAACTGTAGTAAATGTCTTTTTTAAGCTCAACAATCGAAAAAAAAACAAGTACAGCAGTTAAATAATATTTGTAATGTTTTATAAAAATATTTTGAAGCAAAAACTATAAATTAATAAACCTTTAATAATATATTTTATTTACTCACAATGGACATATAAAAACGTCATATACTCGTATATTAAATGTAATGATTTGCTTCTCCAAAAAAAGGATTTACATATATTTGAAATTGTCATCCCTGACTTGATGAATGGTTTTATAGTCAGTATACAAAAAGGTGTCATCTCTATTTGTTTGGTAGTTATATTCCAAAACTAAAGAGAAAAGAAGAGATATTTCAGTTACATAAAAGCTATGTAAAATGTTCCTTTATACTATTAATATTTTTCAATGGCTGTAAAAGGCAAATTGCCAGTTAGAACTATTCAACTGCGCGGCAAACAGACAGACAGGCTGGCTGGCAGGCAGGCAGATAGACATACAAACAAACATATTTACTACTTTGGCGAATTTTGCTCTTGACAATGAACTTTTATTTTTGTTTTAGTTGTTCATTTGTTGTTATTGTTGTTTTTGTTGTTTGCTAAGTTGTAAATACAAAACAACGACTAAATTAAAAATGGAGTTAAAAGTGTACACCCACACAAGAGCAGACACACACACACAGACACAGACACAGACAGGCACATAGTCAGACACTAACAGCCAAACAAGGAGCCACCCTTGCGCATAATTGCCATGGCAGACATTTATTGCTAATATTTGTCATGAGCGCTCTTAACTTGGCTTATATGAAACAACTTTGAATATAAAAAAAAAACAAGTCGTTTTTAATTACCATTTAAGCAGAATCGTTGCCGCTTCGAGTTTTGTTCTGCTCTAATGAAAAGTTTTGTTGCTAATGAAAAGTTTAAGCAAAAAGACAAATTTTTTAAAGAAAAAACTTAGAAAATAAAAATTTATTAAATAAGTTAAATTCCAACAAAAATCAAATCCATTTGTCCCTCGGCTGCTGGTCAAAGATTTCATTCAATGTGCCACAGATTAAGAAACACAAATTTTTGTATGAACTTAAATGGACATGCAATAATTAAATCTTCTACACTAAATTGACATACCGCATTTCTCCTTATACTCCCTCCACCATTCCCCTGCACCTACACACATTTCAAAGCCACACTTAAGCATGAAGAAAAATAGATAACTAACAAAAAAAAAAGAGAGGGAGAGAGAGAGAAATAACAAATTCAATTAATTGAAAAGCAAATGAAATTGCTACGCCGCAACCACAACAATTGCTGGCGACATGCGATATCGCGCGTTTGTGTCGAGTGTGACACGCCCATCGCATCGTCTCCCGCCGTCATCTTTGATGCTTTTTCTTAATTAAGAGGCTGTCAATCCGGATGTGCAGCGCGAGATATGAAAATACTCCCCATAAAGAAAACAAAAAATCAAAAACGAAAATGAAAATGAAAAAAAGAAAATGAAACCCAAGCAGAAATAAAAATTTCCGCTTGCCGCAGAGGAGCCAAGCCAAACCAAAGACGACAGCAACCGCCAACGGAATACAAAAGCAAACGCCACCACATTCAGCGAGTGTAAATTATGCACATTGTGGGTGGGTGGGTGGTTGGTTGGTTGTCGGAAATGAAATTCTTTTACAAGCACAAACTTTAATAAGAAATTCTGTGCTTGGTCGCATTTGGAAATACCTTGCTTCGCCAACTTTGCTAATCCAACTTTTTGGGCGGCAACAAATGAACATACCCTAAGGATCGTCGTTACAGTGTAACTATACATATATATAAAAAACAATTCAAGCGAGCACAGCACACAGCACCGAGATAGGAACTCATTGACAGGTCGCTGACGAAGTCATTTCGCAGATACGCCAACCAAGAACCGAAGCGTCGACCGACAACAGGCGACAGCGACTGCGACAGCGACTGCGACACTCAAGTGACGTAGATAGGCGCCGACACTTTTGCTCCTGCTGCTGCCGTAGCGTTGCGTTGCGTTGCATTGCCTTTGCCAAGTGCATTCTTCGCAGGAAGCGACATTTCGCATCCTGCATTCGGTGCGGTTGTTAGTTTGTGTGGTTGTAGGTGCAAGGGACGTGTGACAGCCGTACTCGATTCGTTTGTTTCGCTTGAAGGATATGCAGAGATATGGCTGCTTTTCGCTGCTGCTCCGGCTCCGTCTCCAGCTCCGACTCCTGCCACTGGCACTGTAAATGTCAATTGTGTCGTCGGCTCAGCGTGACTCGGAATTCGAGATGTTGTGCTGCCACAAAGTTATGCTTGAACACGTTCGTTACTTTTGTGACTGCTCGGCGTGTTCTGTAAACTGTTTGTTTCTTTATTGTTGTTGTTGTTGTTTTTTGTTATTTTTGTTGTTGTTGCAATTTTTGAAAAACCAATTTGTCGCGCCTTGAGGTGTTTAACGTCTGAATTTCGTCCTTATGCCAAGTGGACATTTTTAAAAGACAGACTCTCAGTTTTAATTCATTTACGATTTCATTTATGACACGAAAACTGAAAGAAATTGAATACTTATGAAAAAGTGAGTAACTTATTTAACGGTTTTTGATTTAAAGCTCTTCGGGGGGGTTTGAGTTTTGGGTGGTACTCCAATTTCCATCGCATTGTTGCTATTTTTGTTTAACTGGAATCCATGTAAGTTAAACACTAACACGTAGAAAAAAGATTCATTGTATACATTTTTCGTTTACAGTTTAACAAAAAAAGTCATGACGCTTAAACTTTGAACTTTAACCTTTGCATTTTAAATGTTTTCCCCGCTCTTCATGTCACTTTTTTTTGCTAAAACTGACAACAGTTTGAGTTGACGTTGAAAAGTCGCTGGGTTTTTTTTTTTTTGTTGTATAAACTAAATGAACAAACAACCAAACAAACAAACAAACAAAACAACAAAAGTGTCGTGTAAAAATACAAAAACATTTTTATCAACGTTTGAGCCAAAGCAGAATGAGTGGGTGGGTGGGTGGTAGAGTGTCTGGGTTTGCAAACAAATTCACACAATCATACTCACACAAACACACACATGCAAATTTTCGTCGCCATATTGAATATTCAAAAAAAAAAAAACTATTGCACGCCAAATCCAACAACAACAAAACTGACAGCGAAGAGATTTTCTCTACCGAATAAAAAGCAAAAACAAACCGTGCACAATTAATGTGTGCGCTGAAAAGTATGCAATTGTTTTTATGCGACAAAGTGGAAATGTTTTGCGACTACTTGTTGTCTGTGTCTGTGACTGTGCACGGGTATTTGTATGTGTGTGTGTGTGTGTGTGCATGGAAATGTTGTGCGCCCGCAAGTATTAAGCGAGGATTTGCAGCAGAGTTGCACTTTTAAGCCGGCTTCTTTTTTATGCATAATTCAACAGCATCATCAGATTCTGTCCACAAATGTGGCACTTCCGGTGTGGATTATTAACATTTTTTTTTTCAAAGCAATTTCTAAACTTATGCTAAAAATAGAAAATAAAACTCCAAAAAAGAAAGAAAAGAAGAAGAAAAACGTTTTGTTACTTTTTAGTTTTTCATCTTGTTGCGACGAAAAAGTTGCTTTGTCAATGTTTGATTAAAGTAGCTGAGGCACACACGAACTCGCAGACAGACAATTCGCAGACACACTCACACATACACATGAATCTACGCACATAAACAGCAACAACCCAGTAGTACAAATTGAGGAGTGAAGCAAAAAAAGAGACAATTAAGAGTATATGATACTACTGACATAGCTTTAAAGATTAGAATGGCTGAAGATCGTTTCAAAAGAGTTATTTGTACTCTTAAAGCTCTATGAAAATTCAGCTAATCACTCAAAAAAAATATAATAATATTAAACCGATAAATAAAACATAAATATGTTTCAACAAACTGACAAGTATATCTGATAAATAGATTCATCAGGTTTTGATAAAAAACTTTAGATATCCAACATTGTAAAATAAACGCTTTTTGAACTAACACAACGTTTTCTTGTATACCTTTAAAGCTCTATTCAAGAGCAACAACGATAAACTTTTATATATTTTGTTCCAACAATTTTTCAGATAAAAGCTTTACAAAACTTACCACTGGGTATGAAGTGCAGCACAGCTTCAAAGCTTGGTAAACTTTTTTCTTTTTCTTTTTTTTCTGTCTGTCTGTCTGTCTGTCTGTCATCACGGTTTGACTTTTTGCAATTTCAGTTTGAACTTCGTTTCGTTTATCTTTGGCAGTTGTTTTCCTTGTTTTCTTTTTCTTGCATTTTCGTTATTACGTTTTTTCGCCTAATTTCCATTGTAGGAGAAAATGCCTGTAAAAACGTCCCAAACGCAAAAATTGCAGAAAGTTGCCTAAGATGGCAAAACGGCAACCCTGGCACGCACACACTTCTACAAACACTTTTAAATAGTTTTATAGTTGCCGCGAAGAAAAACTCTTCAAATTGGTCAAATACCATTTTGTTCGCCTCTTTTTTGTTTTAATACATCCGTCCGTCCGTTGTCTTTTAAAAAAGGTAATTGAAAAAGTTAGAAGACGATTTTTTCGCAAAACAAAAAAAAAATTTAAATAAACATTTTGCAATGACTTGATAATTAAGTGCGAACTTTAAAAGTTTCATCAAGAAATTTTTGATTTTGAAATGTCAAAGCAAGTGTCAAAGCAAATCAACAGTGGAACACGTTAAGATACTCGTACTAACCGAATTTTAAAACTGCAAAATTAAAAAAAAAAAACATCTTCTTTGTAAATTTAAATTTTATTATTAAATTTCTTTTTGAGCTTCTAAGGCGATTAATGCAAAAGCTCACTAAGCACTCCTAGCAGAAAACTCGCTCAAAATATATGATCTGGAAAACCGCCACATAAAATCCCCAAGTTTATTACAAAAACTTTCTTCTGGAGCTTTTCACAAACAAACCGCTTTTCTAGTTCTTCTAGTTTTTAATATCAATTTTTGGGACCTTTACCTGCGCTCTTTGCTCCACAAAATTCCACTTCAAGTCACACACGCTACAAAATTTCCAAAAAACTTTAAAATTATTCATTACGTTGAACTCCTACGGGGCACTCGCACACACACACATACACTCGCACAATAATATTATTCTAACTCATACACCCACAGACACACACACACCAATCCTCCCCCCCCCCTCAAAAAAAGAAGGCGAACAATTTCATCAACTCTGCTCTGCTCTGCTTTACTTTCACTTCGAAAAGTTTCTTTAAACTTTTGGTTTCATCTTTTTTTTCTGCTTTTCTTTTATATTTTTATTATTTTTGGTTGCGCTGGAAAATTGCCAAAAGTGCAGTTGCACTTCGGCACCGCAAAAGTACTAGTGACGCACACACCCACACAAATGCACACACACACACACACATATAGAGTCGCCCAACGAAGTGTTGCTCATCATCAGACTTCGACAGTTCAATTAAGCTCGGAGCTTACTACGCACACCGCTCACCGCTCACGCCGCTTTAAGTTCGTTAAGTCCGCTTTAAACTTTTTATTTTTGCTATTTTTGCAAATATGTTTGTTAAACTTTATTTGTAATTTGCTGTGATAGCAAATTTCCGTTCGTACACAATTTTTCGCATAGTTTACATTATTTTGTTATTCTTGTATTTGTGTCCGAAAATTAACTAAAACAATTTTTCCTAAGTTTAGTATATACGATTACGAGTTACTACAGTGGTTCGGTATGTATGAAAATTTATAAAATTTCTTCGGAGAATTCATTTTCCAAAGAAAATATTTTAAAAAATTAAGAGATTTTATTTGTTGAACTACTCATTTTATTGTATTGATTAATTTAATAATGAAAACAATCAAAAGTGTCAACTCGAATCCAATTTGCAGAACAAATATTTCCACTTTCATGAAGCACAATTACATGGCACCCTGCTTATTTCGCCGCATGCCCGCATACCCAATTTGATAAATAATTTTCGATCAATGTTTTAATTAATACAATTATCATTTTAATTGATAAACATATTTTATTTTGAGTCAAATCAACAAGTAAAAAGGTAGAAACGATAACCAAAGAGAATTTTAACGTGGTATCGCTAAGGAGCTAGTAGATCTATTCGCAGCTTTGGCTAGTCTACAAAAAAGGCTGTGAGTGGATTTTTAATTAAAAATTGATTGCATCAAACAACTTTTTATCAATATTGATTAAATTTTGACTGAATATTTACTTCGTTCTGCATATGCTTTTAAGTTAAAATAAAGTTGTTTGTTGAACTTTTCCGAACTTTTTTTAAACATTTATTTTCTAGAAATTGTTCAACTAAACAAACTTATTTCGAAATATTTTTCTACTTTATATATTAAATTACAAAAAAAAAATTGTATCTCTTCTCAATGATTTTTGTTTTTTTTCTCTCCGAGAGTTTCAATCTAGGTCATGAGTTCAAATTATTGCAGAAACATGTTGCATAGTTCCTCTTTGTTCTTCATTTCATGTTAATAACAAATTTTGCGAAACGAATTTGTTAGAGCCAAACTTATTGGCAGTATTTCCTCATATTCCAATAAATTTTAATAATATTCGAATTTATGCATTTTTGTTGTAAACAAAGCATAAACTTTATAAATAACATTTTAAATTACGAAACTTGAAATGCATTTTTCTTACGTTGACTGCAAACCAACAAGGATCAATTAAGCCATTTTGTTGTTTTATTTTTCGTGTTTGTGCTTTCAATATGACAGCCGCCATTTTCATATGGCAAAATTAAGAGAAGAAAATTAATTAAGTGTGACAAAAGTTCGGTGTAAATTGAATTCGCAGAAGCAGATACAAACCGCCAAAAGCCCAAAGGCGGCGTTGCAAAGTGTTACGTGCCGCTGCTGGTAGGACGACGCTCAGTCGAAGGATGCTGGATGCAGCAGGCAGGGCAACAACAAAGCGCCAAAGTGTATACTTTAATTATGTCATTTTTGTTTTTAATAAAGCGTACATACGTTTTAATTACGTGTAATGGGAATTCTTTATTTTATGTCCGGATGAGAGTCCTTGATCCTTTGCTCAAGTAACGCGTGGGATAATACTGAATTTAATATGCACGCACAAGTTTTTCTACGAAAATGGAAAATTGTTATGCGCATCAATGCATGCAGAAGCGACCAGCAGAAGGCCAACAACGAATATGCTTTCAGGAAAGTAGAACGATGCAAGGTGCAGACGGCGTTTCGACTTCTCGAAAGGGAATCAATTATAAAATTGGAAAAGTGAAAATCGGTTGCGAAATGTGACACTTGCAGCGCTGAGCATACTTTAATATTATTACAATACTTTTTGTTGTTGTTAAATATGTCACGCAAATTAATCAAATAAAATGCCGCCGAGATTTAAAATGCCGTGCGGCACTTTCCGCGTGGCATTGTGCAATGCGCTTTTAACTATTTTCGTTGTTAAGGGGAATTCGCTAAATACCAAAGCTACACTCGCGAATACACCGCCGACAGACGGACGGTCGGTCGGACGGACGGTCGGACGGTCGATCGCCGGAAGTAATGATGCACGCACACGCGTTCGGTTTAAAATAGTAAATATGGTTTACGCTATTTCCGGCATTGGCGAACGTGTAATGTGATTATTTGCATTTTGGCCAAAAATCACCGAATTTACGCAAAATAACAAACAAGCACACGCACACAAACACAAACGTAAACAAAAACAAAAACACACCAACACACGCATGCACACATGCAAGTATACAAAGCACAAATTTGTTTTGGGGTGGCTCGCAACGCTCCATGAAATTTGTTCGAATGGAAGCGAGTTACCTAACAACATTTGAAGCTGTATTCCAGTTCAAGGTTTTAAACTTCATTAATGAAACACAAAAATTCGGTTTCTTCAGTTTTCGATAGTTCAAAAACAAACAAAAAAATTCATGTAGAGAAAACTTCAATATTAAATGACGATATATTTAGCGGACACCCTAATTAGTAGACGCAAAACCGCTTGCGATAATTAAGCAACCGTGTGTGCAACGCATCGCATCGCAGCGCATTGCACAACTACATATGCCTGCTGCTCGAATATTTCGTAAATCAACGCTATTCAATGGCGGAGAATTCGCATTCAGCGCACGCTTGATTTAAAAATTGAATTCCTGCATTAGTCCGAGGCTGCATTCAAGATATTCAACATGATATTTAATGTTTTGGTTCAGCTCTGTGGCATATACGTTTAATAACTGTGGAGCTTGTAAATTTTGAATTTAAAGAAAGTCCAACTCTTTGGAGATATGAATTTGAAATTTCATTTCAATTGATATCTACATAATATATACACACACACAAGTGAAAAATAATAATTTACACCTTCCCTTCTTTCGGAGTTATAGACATTAAATGCTTTTGTTGAAATTTATATCTCTGCTCATATATTTAATCTTTCTAACCAATGGCAACGCATCGATCAGATCAATAAAAAAAAACGTATTAAACTCAAACAATCCAACATCAAAAACAAGAACAACAACAACAGCAACAGCAACAAGAAAAATGACAACATGATAACTAATCTGGTTTAATATTATCACAAAGCTAAGGATTACATTAGTAAAGTATCTTGTATCTTCATGCATTCGGAATAACAACATAGCTTGGCTTGGTTAGACTATGGCGACGCTGGCGAAGCCAACTGCAAACGGATAGTCAGTATATTCAAGTGAACGGACGGACTCAAGCACGCAGAAACGATCCAACTTACCAGCCAACCAACCCAATCAACCCAACCAACCAGCCAATGGATGGATGAGTTAACGAACGAACGAACGAATGAATGAATGAAAGAAATGTTTGAATGGATGCATCCGTATACGTATTCATGCAATACGGGCTGCCAGTACAATTTATTGCAAATATTTGCGCAAGGATGAGCTGGCAAAAATGGCGAGCAATCGTATGTATGTGTGTGTGTGTGAGTGTGTCCATGATGTATGTGTGTGAATATAGCGTTTGTGAGTATGTGTTACTAATCTATTGGATTATATGTATATATCGTATATACATTTACAAAGTGTTTTGCTACTTTGCGCTAAGCTTTCTGCAGCGCCACTTGTCGACAATTGCTCAGCTTTGGCTGCATCTGCAGAGAGTCCTTCAATGATTTTTCAATTTTCATGCAGCGTTCGAGCACTTGAAATCGCAAGCAGAAGGAAAATATTATTAAAAAAATAATTTGTAATGAAATAATTTATTCAATTTATTTATAAATACAATTTGTTGTTGTATTCCTTAAGAATATTATTTTAATGATTTTGAAATTAAATTCTGAAATTTCCAATTAAAGTTAAGTAAACTTTATAGTCAACAACAACAACAACAACAAGACGAACATGACGAGCCACACTTAATTTCTAACGGCAACAAAAGGCGCCTAATTAAATTTGAATTTCCCCAAATATATACACCCACACACACACACCCAAAAATATAACACATCTCTACTAATACAATGCAAAACTAAAGTGAGTTCGTGTGCGTTACTAAAGCAAAGTGAAAAAAAATCTGCTAAATCGATTACTATGGAAATTATTTACATTGCCCCGCCGACTTAAAACTGAACAGGCAAACTTTCTTATGTCGCACTATGGTAATTATTTCAATTAATTGTAGTATGATTTTAGCACACACACACACACACCCACGCACACATATACTCACACATACACACGCGCTCTTGTGGTAAAACTAATGTATGCGTTAATAGATCTCGTTAATTAAGCGTAAATTGACAAAGACAAAATTTCTTTGTATTGTCAGTCAATTAGCAAAGCGAGTGCGCAAAGTGCCTGATTAGACATTCAAGCGAGAAGCTACGAAAATATTCCTGGGTTAATTGGGAAATATTTCGAAGATACATTTCGGGCGTTCTGCAAACAAAAACAAAAGAATATCATATTTTCGGAGGCAATTTAAGAGGACAGCGCCATGTTAAGAAATCTTCAAAGGTTTTCTGACTATTGTCAAAAAGTGTTTAATAAGAGAATTAAAAGTTAAGAAAATCAACGCTTTAAAATTAAAAGTAAACGCTTTGAAAATTAGGTAAACATTTTTAATTAAAAATTAAACTTTTTTGAATAATTTATTATATACAGGAATTTTGACTATATAAAGGTTTCAACAAAGCTTTGATGTAGTAATTAAGTCAGGAGTTTATAATCGAAATTCTAAAAACCTTGTTTTAAAAAAAAAAATTTTGATTCCTTTGGAAGACATTTTTTCTGAAGTTCCATTCGAGGACGAAAACTTTCGTAATTGCTTTGCAGTTTTGTGATGTGTTTGTAAATCTATTTCGACTTCATTTCGAATTCGTCAATTTGTCCAATTTGTGCACATAATCACTTGATGGTTTTATTAACCATTTAAATTTAATGTCACCACAAAACCAGGTGCTCAAACTACGAGTGCCACTGTGTGAGTGCATACCTACGCATACATACTCGTACATATGTTACCCTTATCATTTTTCAGTGTTTTGTTATGCTGTCAGACGCCTCGCCTCGATCTTTTGTGCGTTTGCGTTCGTTCATTCGTTCGTTCCTAACCGACACGCAGAGTGGAGTGCTGCATCGTGGCATGGACATGACTCGTCCTAACTGACACGCATTCATATCGTTTTACGTCGGTTGCCAATGACAGCTCATATCGGAATTTTCGAGTGCCATCGAGTTGAAAACAATTTCGAAAATATGAATTGTAATTTTTGAGATACTTGAGTGAGATTGTAAGAAAAGATTCGATAAAGTTTCGAATAGAATCTTTTCGAAAAAACTATTTTAAAATCATTCGAACAATGTGTTTACATTGTCATACCTGACGTTGTCCAACTTGAAGCTTGACCTTCTCAAAACATTTTCATCAATCTTTCCGACCATGGATTATTTAGCATTACTTTGAAGTATCCTCCTCTCCACAGAGTAATTTAACTTAAATTTATTGTTTCAGCTGGCGAAATTGTAATATTGTTATTTATTATTTAAATCCGAGCAGAGAGCAATTCGCATGGGGCAATGTTCCTCATTTTGAAAGACACCTCTGCTTGAACGTGTACCGTGTGTAAAAGGGGTGTAGCTGTGTAAGTGTAGTGTGTGTGTTTGTAAGGAGAGCGGTGAAGTGTTTGCTGGGATTTATATAAAATTTCTACACTTATGACATGATTTCATCCAAAAATCTTTGCAGGTGCTTGCGCACATATTGACTAGGCTGGAACGTTTAAACGGTTTTCTCTTGATATTAAAAACAAATTTTAACTGATTTCTAAAAAAAAAGGTTTACTAGTTTTAATGAATCAATATATAAAAGTCTAAACAAAGTTTAATAATGTAAAATTTAAAACTAAATTTTATATTTCAATTAAAAATTTTGCTTTGGAACTCAAAATATTTCTAAACAATGGAAAATGTTGGGCCAATTGGGCCCAATTTTAATTTAATACTTGTTGTTGTATTTATTTTTCGTTTGTTCCGTCAACAACATGTTACCTTAAAAGTGTAAATTTGACACTTCGTCATGTTAAATTAACATTTTTTGTATGAATTTTTTTTAAATATCTCAATTTAATATGACAATACAAGTAAAATTAACACTGCATCATGTCCAATTAACATATTGAAATATATAAAATTTAATTGTATTCTTATTTATAAAACGCTCTCATATTCTATAATCGATCCACCCTTTTGTGCAGAATTAGTAAATTTCAAAAGTTCAGCGCTGGCTTTTGATCATAAATTTTAGCCATATAAAGTTTAGACTTAACTTAAGTCCAGAACTTACAAGTTGCCTGACCTCTGGTCAAACCTTTTCCTCCCTCACACAAACACACACACAGACACATGCACACATACAAACTGACACATGACATTGTACGAATTCTCGAAGCACTGGCAGGAAACCCAGAAGTCGCATTTTAATGTGCAATAACTGAGGATAAAAGTGAATGTTCTTCCGTTTTGGACTTTTACACAGCGAGAAAAATCTGTTTTAAGAGCTTGAAATAGTTGTAGCGTTTACGTTAAAGCTCTTCGAATTTTAAAAAATTATATTTTGTTCAAAAAATTATTTGAAATTATGACAAATTTAGAAATAAATAAAATTATTAACTTTTGTTATTTATCCGCAGTGTATCAGGCTCTTTTGTTGTTGTAGTCGTTATGTACTATATACCTGTCTGAAGTTGTTTTTGTTGTTGTAGTTTTAACTAAGCCCCAGTATTTTGAGACGCATTAAATATGCAAAATATTCAAAATGAAAATTTCTGCCTTTTGGTTTAAATTTGTATATGTATGTGTCGTTGCGTTTGTATCCGTGTGCGTATGTATGCAAGTGTGTGATTTTGTGTCTTTTTGTGATTTAAAATTGTTTAATATCCTTTTCAAGGATGCTCGATCAAATTAAATTATTCGTTTATGTTTGTGTTAGTGTCTTAGTGTATGTGCACTTGTGTGTTTGTAGTGTCTGTGTGTATGTGTTTAATGGTGGTATGAAGTGGCGATGTCAAGTTGAAACCACTTTTGACACACTTTAATTTGTTTAATTTACTCCGTTAGTTAAGTGCTTTGGGGAAAAAGCCATTAAACACACACTCGCACGCACACTCACACGCACACGCACACAGGCACACATATCATCACTCGTATAAGATTTGCTATTGTGGTCGATTGTTTTGGCTTTCATTCTCAGTTGTTTATTTGTAATTCAAAATTAGTTTCAGTGTTTTGCAGCACTTCTCATTAAACATGCAACAAAATTGCCATCGAATCGAAAGTAGATACAAAGCCAAGTTAATAATTATCAGTTTACACCGGATTACATTGAAAACGAGGACGCATTAAATATTAAGAATACAGCATGAAAACGTCTTCGATTTTTTTATTTTTTTCGTAATATTTGATAAGGTAATTAAAATAAATCGTGAATCTCATAATGCAACTTTGATCTACAAATTACTTTAATTTAACATTCTTTTGGTAAATTTAACATTTTGGTACTTTTAATTGTTTTTGAATTTTTTTGATTCCTTAAAAATTTAAACGAAATCGTTTCTTCAGGATCTTAAATTGCATAAAACTTTGTTTGAATTAAATGGAGTTAAAAAGAAAATTTAATTTTCAATGACCATTTTGATTACTTTGTGAGAGTCCACTTTTACAGTAGGCAATTATTAGCAGTTAAAGAGTTTTTAGGAAAGAAAGGAAAAAGGCAACATTTCTCTTGATTCGTATTTGAAACGTGAAGTTGGCTGCTGATTATTATTAAATGTGAGAATGTCAAAAGAAGCAAATACGAAAACTTTGATTGGTAATAGACTTAGCTTAACGGTTGCCCGATCTGTGCACTTCCACCAATACAGATTGAGAATCGAAAAATTGCTCGCCACAAAAATTTTCTAGTGTAAAAGGGTACTAAGTAATCAAAAATTCAAAATTACTAGAAAAACATCAATGAACAATGTTACAAAGCAAGACTTTTAAACCAATCTGTAACTGGTTTAAGTAACGGAAAGGTTACTTACTGTTCGTTTGAAATGAAGAAAGAAAATTACATATGTAAATACAAAACAGTGAAAATGTGAATTTCCCAATTTCTCGCCAGTAATCCTCCTGATCGTTACGGAAAGACGCCATCCAATAATAGTGTAAGCATTTTCCACGCTGCTGCTGCTAGTGCAGTAGCTACGCTGCGGCATCTGCTGTGGGAACACTTTGTGCCAGAGCGAAGCGTTGCCAGTAGGTATTCATCATCTCTCGTCGTGCTAAGCTCACTTTATATGCAAATATGCAAAGCAATTGTTTTCCAATATGACGAAACCGAACCGAACTGAACTGAACTGAGCGCACATACATATTTCTACATCCTGCCGCAGATGCCGATCCCCCCCCCCCCCCACCCCGCCCCTTCATAAGCACAGCAATAGTGCTGCATACAAAAGGCTTCTTTATGTTCGTCCGTCGTTGACATAAGCAGGTCGCCTAAGCAGATGCAGCGGCGCAACCGCTCAAAAAGCCGCCTCGCTTTAGACTCTTGACAATTCATGCCAAAAATGTGCATCTGTGCGAGTGTACACAAGTGAGAATGTGTTTGTGTGTGTGTGTGTGTAATTGTACACTCGCTTACATGAAAAATGAATCGTTTTGTTATAATTATATAAAAAGGAATTCGATTTCAACAGATTTTAAATTTTAGGAAGATGTAAAAACGCTTAAAAATATTTAAAAAAATTGTTCTAAATAAATCCGCGCTTCTCAATTTGTATGAGCGTTGGTGTAACCGTTTGGTGCATGTGTGTGTTAACCTTTAATATGAACTCTGACAGCGTACACAACCAAGTGGCAACACTGCCACCACAAAGGAGCACATCATTTGGCCTTTTTTTTCTGTGTGTGTTGTGTGTGTTCTGTGTTGAAAGTGCAGGAGTTCGGAGGGATGTGTACAGGGTGCATTAGTGCCGACAGTTGTGGCACTCTGACATTTACCATTGTCGGTGGCGCATCCTTTGTCGGCGGTAGTTGTTCGTTCTCGTTGTTGCTTCAGTAAAATATGAAATATCAAACAAAAGCGTATATGCAAATAAATATGCTTCACAAAAGGCATTACGGAAATACGAAAATAGTCAAATACAAAGTAGAGATGATGTGATGTGATGAGGGGAAGGGAAGGGAGGGAAAAACGAAAAACCAGAGAGAAATGTTCAAAGGAATATTAAAAATTCAGCAGATAGAAATAATAATAGCAAAGGGCATATACAAAATTGATCTAAAATTTATTTTTATATTCGAGAGTAAATTAAGGAATATTTTATAGATACAAATAAATATGTAGAGCAGACAACAACAACGAAAACGTTGAGGCTGCTTTGCCACAACTTGTGTAAGGGAAAACATTTGCAATTTCAACGCCGAACTTTTGCAACATTTCAATTGCGAATTCAATTAAACATTTTTATTCAGCAGCCAAGGGGAATACAAAATTCTCGAGCGTACACGAAAACTATCCGAAGCCATCAACTCGCACTTTCATCTATGCACATTTCATCTATTTATATTTATATACTGTAAGTAGTAAATTTTGCAGTTTCTTGCAAGCAGCGTGAGAATTAAACTTGTTAACTTTTTGATTTAGTTGCTCTTAATGGGAATAAGTAGAATGACAATTCGACATTCCTCAAGGAGATAAATGTGTGATATACGAGTATGTATCAGTATTTACACAATCAAGAAGTTAAAAGTAAGCAAGTCATCAAAAGTTCTTAATCATGTTTAGCTTATTAAATATTTAAACTTTTGGCAAGCTTTTAAAATTAAAAAGTCTTCAAATGGTTAAGTACTTAAACAACAAATTTAAATACAATCAAATTCTTCAACTTATTGATACAATATGTAATCGAAATTTTAAAATTTTTAAAAATGTTATCAAATGTTTTGCTTCATTAAAAGCTTGAAAAGTCGTAAATTGTAAGCTTTAACTTGTCAAAAATTCTAAAGTATTTTAATTATTATTTTGTTACAAAGTCTCCGAAGTATTCTGAAGTTAACATTTGATATTATTAACCATATACTCAAACTGTTTTTTAATTTCGAAATTTTCGAGATATCAAAAATCTTCAGTGTACCCTTTTATACCAGTAAATTTTATTGGCAAGAAATTTTTCGATTCTCTTTTGATAATTGCGCGAGCGATCACACCGCGCTGCCGTAAAGCAATTTTTCTCAGTAATTAAAGTTTTTATCTTTGCTACTTCTGACATTCTCACATTTAATACGAGTACTGCGAATATAAACCGCAGGCAACTTAACATTTCTAGAACGAAATTGCAAATCAACAGAATTTTCAATACACCTTACTGCCTTTTTTTTGCCTCTCCAACAAACTTGACAGTAGCGCAAGTTTAATGGCCTAGTGTAGAAAGTGACTAACAACACATAAAATTTATTTTTTGAAATCGAAAACCAAAAATGTAATACATTTTATTTCGATTCCGTTTTCGATTGTAAGTGAAAATTTGAAAAGTGAGCGACCGATGATGACCGAAGGTGAGAGGATTTCGATTTGAAATTTGACATTTCCAGTCATTTGCAAACTTTTAACTATGTAAATTGATGGATATTTTATTTAGAAAGCGCGCTACCACATAAATACACTTGGACATTTAATTGCAACGCTGGCCTTTTATTTAATTGTGACGCTCTGCTTACAAAAAAAGTGTCCTAAAAACACTCACAGACCAACACACACCAACAATACGAATCAATATTTTTACGCCATTTTGGTATTGTGTATTTTGATATGTGTGCACTAAAGCGTACAAAATTCATTTATTGCGAAACACAAACTTTTATTTGTTTATTTATTTTCCGCAAATTGTGGCAGCAACAACAACAATGCGAGAGCATTTTAATTAGTTTCGGAGCGTCAATTGTGGTGCCGCGGCACTTGTCAAAATAGGATAATGACGTTATTCCAACATGGCCGAAAACAAATATTTCCGGTTTTTATTAACAAACAAAAGTCGGTGTAAGTATTCGATAACATGTGTGCATGTGCGTGTGCATGTGTGTAGGCGTGTTTTTAATTTAACACACTCGCCCATACGAATACGAGCGCTCGTATTGAGGCGAATTATTTGGAAATTTGATATTTTGCTTATTTTTGCATATTTCACATATTTCACAAAATATTGCGTTAGTTGCGCCGATTGACAATTTCGGCTTAAACAATTTGTTGATTTTCGGTCAATCAAACTTTGGAGCACTTTTTTTCTTTTCAAATTATTGGTTGATTTAAAAGTTGCCTATTTTGAGTGGAAGCTATTTTAACGTATTTTAAAAAGTTCAAAAACTTCTCAAAAATATGCAGCAATAAATTTATATGCTTTAAAGATTTTCTTAAGCTTTAGATGCATTTTCCATTTTAATTTTTATAACATTATAACAAGTAATAAGAAAGCAGCTGCACTCATTTAAGTTCGTTTTTGCCCTGAGTACCTCATTTGCCATATAAGTGTATTTTATCAATATACAAAACAAAACAATTAGTTAAGCCGCTCAAATGAGATGCAAACAAACAAATAAACAGAAAAACATATAAGCAGTATTTTTTTATAACCTTTCTTCTTATTAGGCTAGTTCAAAATACGAGATTCAAACCATAAGTAAAAAAATATAAATAAAAGAATAGACAATTTTAATGATTTTCTGTCTTTTAGATACTACGTTTTGTTAACTGTTTTGGTATGAAAAATTAAAACAGCTGATTTACGAAGCATAAATTTGTAAGCGAAACGAAGTATTCGAGGCAGAAATGAACTCTAGTGAGTACGGCTATTATTTATAATGATACGAGTTTATCGTCCGCCAAGCCAATTTGTTCATTTCCATTTGATAGTGGAAATGAATACGGTAATCTGCTTGCAACCCCATCTTGCGCCATCTTCCTACATACATTGACAGCAGCTTCGTAGGTGTATTTCAAACATTTGATTTTGCTTCCGTTTCCGCTATTGCACATAAAACCGATAACCGCTGTTGGCTGTCAGAAAAAAATCCTCGTAAAACAAAGCAAAACAGTGCAACTGTCATGCACATGTGTAGGCGTGTTCACGTGTGTACATATACGTAAATATTTATGTGTATGTATGTGTGTCACTGTGTTAACGTGGCAACAAGAAAAGGCATTAACGGAGGTAAAAGCGACTGCTTCAGTTGTTGTAACACGTACCAAACGGTTATGTAGGTGTGTGTAGGTGTGTGTGTGTGGTAGTTGTTATATGAATTGGTTTGTGTATACCTTTGTGTGAGTGCAATTGGGAGATTTCGTTGAGCATTTGTGGGAATTGTGTTGAAATTTGTTAAATAAAAACTATTCTCAAAAAGTCAAAACAAAAAAAACAGAGCCCCACAAGCAAATTGGTATGCAAAGCAGTCCTAGAAATGCAACTCAGCCAAAGTTTTTCTCCTGCGGAAATGCAAGCCAAAACTTTTGGAGCATCCAATCAGCGGAAAAGGCTGCTTCTATGGGTTTCTATTCGAACGGAAGGATAGGACGGTTTCTTTTTTTTACCTGTCGAATGTGAAACTTTTCGAATGTAATGCTTGGAAAAGTTCTTCGCAACGGAAAGCTTAACCATAAAATTAACGCAAAATTAGTGGCTTTTAAATTTGTGTGTCTTGTAGACTAGAGAGTTTGATTTTTTTTTAATATTTAAGATTTTAAAGGTCCATCAATGACAATAAGTTGCGTTAGGCTTTTAAAGCTTAAAGCCGTGTAGACTGGAGAGCTAAATGAAATTTAAAATTTAAAATTTTTAAAGACTCGAATCATACAAGTTGAACCATTTAACTTTGTAGCTGACGATTAAATATTTTTAGTTTAATTATAGTATATAAAAAAGGCTTTAAAAAAAATGATGGATGAGAGCTTTTCGCATGACAAAATGCCTTAAAAGAATTATTTTAAATAATAATAAAAACGGGCGCTCAACCGAAAACAGTTTTCAGTTTCCTAGCCATTTAGCAGACCATAACCAACAACAACAGCAACAACAACGACAATAACAACTGTTGCATTGCACGATGGCGTTACCACAGTTTGCAATTTCCGTTTGCAGCAAATGTTACTCGTGTTGTTGTGCAGCACACTTACACAAATACTAACTTACGTAAAGGCACACACACACGCTCATGTGTCATGGTGTGAGTGTGACGCATGCTGTGCGCAAAATTATTTAAATTTATTTGTGCCGCGACTGCATTTGCGCCAAAATGGCGAAAATCAAAATTCATAAAATGAAAGCAAGAAGAAGAAGAAGAAGTAGCGCAGAGCTTCCGGCAAAGTGACTAAGTGTGTGGGAGGAATTTTCGGTATGGAATGCATGAATTCAATGCATTCATTTGATAGCAGAATTTTCAAATTAAGGACACTTTACGCGACGTCCAGTCGGTGGCGTATAAGCGATATTATTTCATACTCATCTGATGAAGTGACGCATTCGCCCCGATGGACGCTTAGTTTCACGGTTTCGTTGAGTTAATTTAATAACAAATTTTAAATGATACAGATTTTTGTCTATATAATCGGATATATTTATTTTATGCATAAAAAAAAGAATTAATTGTATCTTCATTTTGAATTGCTTCGAATATTTAGTTCATTGTCTTGTTGAGCCTTTGCGGTCGGCCCCTTTGAAAAAAATCGCTTCAACCAAAACAACGTAAATCCACTCAACTTCGCAACTTTTGCTACTCAAGCTGCAGCTAAGCGTTGAATTTTTGAGAGATTTTTTACCTTTTACTTCAAACTTTTCCAAGTTGAACAATCGCCATTGATGCTCATCATTTGTTTTACAGTGATGCCAGAATTTTGTTTTACTTTGTTTGAACTATTTAAATAAGCAAAAATATTGCCAACATTTATTTGAAATCAAAATTGGAATACAAAAATCGTTGTATATAAATATGTACATATATAATTTAGAAATCAACCACATACTTGTCGCTTTAACTGAAAAGTGTGGCAACTCTCTTTGTGAACACCACCGCATTAACTTTTGCATCGGCATTTGAGGCTGAGTTTCGATTTCAAGTATTTTAATGAAATAAAATAATTGGCTTGTTAAGTGAAATATCGGACTGTTGCCTTTTTTTACAAACTTCCAAACTTGCCCAAAATAAAAATTATCCTTTCGCTGTAAGTTAAAACAACGGAAAAATACTCGCAAGTGGCAGGAAAAGTTCTTTTTGGTCTACTTGAAGCTTTTCGAATAGTAAGAGTCAAAACTCTATAATGAGGTTAAAATTGTATGTAAAAAATTAAAAAGTTAAACAAAATATAAAAAAAATTTTATATTCACATTTTTTGTGAAAAAAAAACAGAAGAACTCTAAATCAGAATTCGATAAATTCAATTTTTAACAAAATGAAATTTTTTGTGTGTAAATTTAGTTAAATTTTTTCTACACCTTTAAATTTGAATGAGTTTAATTTATTTCATTGGAACACGTAAATAAATTGAATTGGCAAAAATCTATTCGGAAGGATTATTCTTTAAGCTTTTAAGGTCCTTAATATGAATCCAGACTTAATTTTAATGAAAACACTTTTTAATCGCTTTAAAATTTTAGTTTTAATATCTAAAGCTGATAATTTCTGATATGAAGTTCCTGAACTATATATAGGAATGTACTTACCCAACAATTTACTTGGAACAACTTTGTTCCAATTTCGCTTATCTATAAGTAGATATTGGATGTCGTCTGATAGTAGCTGCATACAATTATAAACGATCTCATACTCGTGGTACCCTGATAATCACTTTTTAGATTCGACACATGCCAAAGTCTCAACATAAAAAATATTTGTCATCAAAGTTTTCGACTACCACGATATTTGATTTCTGAATTTCGTGACTATTTTTCAAAAAGGGCTAACAAATTATACAAAATTTATATCCCACTAAAATACCCGGCACTTTCAATTATTAAATAAAACTTTGTATATAGTCGAAATCAAAATTAAAGTGTGCATTTAATTTATAAATATATATTTTATCGCTTCGCATAAGCTCGATTACAAACTCTAGTGATGCTTAATGATCAGACGCTGTGGTCTGGGTCCGTTCGAGTACTTGGGCGTGGGCACAACAGCAACATCAACAGTGGGTTCAACGGGGGCAATGGGCTGAACGATGTTTCCGTTGTGGTGTGGGATGTGTTGCGAAACGGGATGCTTAGGTTTGGTTTCTTCGGTGTTGACAGTTTCTGGCGTAGGTTGGGGTTCGTTTGTAATGTGTGGTGGTTCGATATCGGGCTGTGGTCGGAAGAAATCCATGATCGCTGAGCCGAACATTGGACGATTATGTTCCGGTTTATCGTCAGTTGTTGGTGGTGGAACAACGATTTCGTTTTGAGGTGGCACGACTTCGTCTTCGTCGACATCCTCTGGCAGAGGCGCAACTGGACGATGAATATGTGGACGCGATGGACGTTGTACTTCCTCTTCGATGATTTCCTCTTGTGGGGGTGCGACTGCTTGAGGTGGCACTGGACGATGCAGCGAAATATTTGGACGCGATGGGCGCTGTACTTCCTCTTCGATGATTTCCTCTTGTGGAGGTGCGATTGCTTGAGGTGGTACGGGACGATTGAACATTGGTGGAACAGGACGTGATGGAACAGGGCGCTGTGAATTGCTTGGCGGTTGTCCAATCGCTTCGGCAGCGATGGTATCGGCAGCATTGGGCGCCTTTGGCCATTCGAATTCAATAGTTAATGCTTGGCTGACAGCCAGAAAGGCGACAAGTACAAGAGGAGCGTATTTCATTTTTTTTTTTTTTTCTACCCTGTTACTACACGTTGAAACACAATGAAATAACTGTGATCTGACTAATGTAGACGCCGCTATAAATACTTGGCCAAAAACCGAACCGTCGCAATGTTGATTAGACGCATTGGATTCGTTTCTGTGTTTAATGATAGAAACGGATATCATTGTTAACTGTTTGCAGAAAAGATGTATAAATTTCAGCAGAAACAACGATTTCGAGTTGAAACATCTTTAATTGCTTCAGATAAGATAAAACCAAAAGGCAAACACACGCGTTAACGTCTTTTAACCGAGAAATTAATGTCGCGAATTTTTGTAACACGTCTTCCGTCGAATTGAATTACATGTCTTCTAAGCTTTAATTAGATTTTGATAGTGAATCAAGCTGCACGTTATTTTCCGAGAAATCCAAAAATAAATCACCTCAGAATATGCATTATAACGCTTTACTAAATATAATTTTAAGAATTTGTTTTTCAGTAAATCATAATTCAAAATTCAAAGGAAGTACTCAAAATTTCGAAATCAAACAAAAACACCAAAAAAAAATCGATTTAAACTTTTTGACCAAAAAATAGAAAACTCCTTTTATAATATAATTAGAAATTTAATTTTAAACTCAAGACATACATGTAGGGTCAGAAAAGAATGTTAGAATATGTAGGATCTTCCACGCCCACTTATTACAAGCACCATTAGTAAGACAACTATCTTACCCATTAGAGACACCAATAAATGTGGTATTTGTGGCACATACGTATGTGTCAAATGTATGTATAATAAGCGGGCGGTGTTCTTATCTGATACGCCCATTTTTCGTTTCGTGTTATTACTGAAATGAAAACAAAAACTAATTTGTAATGGTTATCTAAACTTCAATAATTTTTAATATTTTTGTCTTTTAGCCCCATATTAATGGGAAGGTTGTATCGGACGGGGAGTAGTTTTTGTCCTATCTTGCTCATTCTACATAGAACTTAATCTATACAATTTGTAGATGAGTATTCATCGAAGTAATAGATAAAAACCTTAAGTATATATTTTAAAACATTTATATTATTATGAAAAGTATTTCAATACCTTTCAAATGACACTTCATTTTAAATAATTGAGCCTAAACTCAATCAGTTGTAGCTCGTTGTTAAAATCAACTTGAAACAATTTTGAGTCTCATCCGACGAAAACAAAAGACTTCGGCTTCAGCCGGCTTTTAGACGCCGCCGACAATTTTGTTCGGAATAGCCGCCACTGAAAGCTTCAGCTCGGCTTTCTTCTCTGCACGTGCATAAACAAACGGAAAATCGAAAATCGTCGGAAAAGTTAAGCATTTTTATAATTTTCCAATTGCCGCAAAACTTAAAATTTTATTTTCATCAGATAAAAACTTAAGGAAGACTTAAACTGCGTGTGGGAACAATGAAATCGAGAAATCTTTACACATCGGTGGCGTGCAATCGTACCACAGAAGCAGCTGACTGGGTAAAATGATGCGTAAATTGTTGTTTTTATTTTTTTTTACATATTAATATTATTGTTATATTTCTTATTAGGGCAACAACGGCTGGATTGTTTTTGGCGCCTGCAATTCTGTTGGTATCTGCGATCCGCAGGTTGGTGTGGTATCTCATGTAAATTAAATTTGAACAAATTAAATTAAATTGATTTTGTTTTCTGTTCTCAGTACGCAGACGGACAGACTGCCAAAATCTTGCACACATATGTCCGTCATACAAAGCGCGTCAATACGGTAAAGTGGCTACGTGATACGCCCACTAAAAAGGAAACACACTTTATTTCGGGTGCCGACGACGGACTTGCGCTACTATGGAATATTGCGAATCCCTCCGCGCCACTTTGTCACATTCTTAAGGGACACGATAGCGGCATCAATGCTGTTGACGGACTATGGCAACCCGCGACAAAAAGTTGGCTACTCGCCACAGCGGCCGCAGATTCAACACTGCGTCTTTGGCGTTTCAATGTCACAAGTGACTCAGCGGCTGAATGCATCCAAACGCTGTTTTTAAAAACAGGTTTTTGTTTTACGCTTCGTTTGGTGGCACTGCCAACGGCGCCGCAACATGTACTGCTCGCGTTCAGCGGCGACGATGAGTCGATTGCACTGTGGGCACAAACCGTGCAGGGTGGCAACGATAATTTTCGACTAGTGCATAAGTTACGCGGTCACGATGATTGGGTACGCGGATTGGATTTTGTACGTGATGGCGACGATTTATTACTTGCCAGCTGTGCTCAAGATAATTTTATACGCATGTGGCGTATTGCGCCGCGTACGGAAGAGCAGGTGCGCGCAAATAAAATTGATATTGTTCGACTTATGGATGTAGAAGCTAAGAACAATTCAGATAACTTGCCAATGGAACTTCGCGTCGAGGAAAAGATTGTGCAACTGGGCACTTCGGCGGCGGAATGCAGTTTTGCCGTAAGTCTAGAATCGGTGCTGTACGGACATGATGGCTGGGTGTACGGCGTTCAGTGGCATCAGTCGCAGGAGCATGGTTTGTTTGATTTATAATTAAAAAAACAACATCGGAAAATCTGTTTGACTAAATCACAATTTTTTTATCTTAAATACAGGATTGCGCTTACTTTCCGCCTCTATTGACAAAACGCTCATAATTTGGTCGCCCACCGATGACGGCATATGGATGGAGCAAGTGCGCGTCGGCGAAGTGGGTGGCAATTCACTCGGATTCTTTGGCGGCAAATTTTCAAGCGATGGCAAATCAATATTCGGTCACAGCTATCAGGGTGGCTTTCACATTTGGCAACAGGAGCAGCAGAAGAAACAGGAAGATGAACAGAAGCAGCAAGTGACAACAGAGCGCTGGACGCCGCAAGTAATTGTGGGAGGTCATTATGGCGAAGTGCGTGATTTGGCATGGGAACCCCAGGGTGAATATCTCATGACAGTCAGCGCTGATCAAACGACCCGCATACACGCTCCATGGCGACGTCACTCAGCGTCCACGAAGGTGGACGATAAAGATGATATCGAAACCTGGCACGAATTGGCGCGCCCTCAAGTGCACGGCTACGATATGCAAGCGCTGGCGCTGCTTTCACGTTATAAATTCGCTAGTGGTGCTGAGGAAAAAATTGTGCGCACATTTCAAGCACCCGGCAATTTCATAGAAAATTTTCGCAATATCACACTGACGCCTAACGATGTCGAGGGTGCTGCTTTATTAGAAAGTAATTGGAAATATTTTGTAAATTTTTAATATTTCAAAAAAATTAAAACCGCTCTCCTTTTAGAACTTCCCAAAGGCGCCTCAGTGCCGTCTTTGGGTCTGTCCAACAAGGCTGTGTACACTGAAGAAACAACAGCAGCGCCTGTCGATCGACACGTCAAGGACCAATATCCGGAAAACTATTTTGTGCCTGTTTCGTTGGAGACGCCGCCGCAAGAAGAGGCGCTTATGCAAAACACACTATGGCCAGAGGTGCAGAAACTCTACGGGCATGGTTATGAAATTTATGCACTGGCCGCATCACCCGACGGTCGTTTGGTTGCGTCGTCCTGTCGTGCCACAAATGCCGAACATGCGCAAATTATTTTGTGGTAAGTGAAATTTTTTTTGATTTTTATTACCTTTATCAAACAAAATTTTAAATCAACGTTCTTATAGGAATACCAACGGCTGGAAGCAAATCCAAATGCTTGGCTCCCATCAGCTCACCGTAACGCAATTGCGTTTCTCGCCTGACGGCCGCTACCTGTTGTCTGTGTCGCGCGATCGTCGCTGGTCACTTTTCGAACGACAGCTGCAAGACGACGCAGAGACCTCGGCCCTGCCCAACTTTAAGCTAACCGCTACTAGCGACAAAACAAACGGTGTGCATGCGCGCATTGTCTGGTCCTGTGATTGGTCGCACGACAGTCAGCTCTTTGCGACCACATCGCGTGATGGCAAAGTTGCCATTTGGACGAAACAGTCTGCAGCACCAGCGGCTGCACCAACGGAGCCACAATCTTCGCTGAACGGTTGGCACGCCTTGGGCGTATTGGAATTAAAAAACGAATCCATAACCGCGGTGACATTTGCCCCCAGCCAGCTACCGAGTGGCGCTTATGTCGTAGCGCTCGGTTTCGAATCGGGTCTCATTCGAATTTATCAGTTTGACGGCACCCGAGCAGGCGTTGACCAATGGACGCTGCTGCTAAATCTAAGCAATGCGTAAGTTATTTTGAGTGTACATTTTTATAAATGACTTTCTTACTATATTTCTTATTTCCTTTTTATTTAGAGAATCGCATCATTTGACCGTGCGCCGTTTACAGTTCAGACCGACTGCTTCAGAAAAGTGTTTCTACTTAGCCAGTTGTGGTGACGATCATTTTGTGCGGGTTTACAAACTTGATTTGTAATTTTTTTTTTAATTTTTCTCTTATTTTTAAACTAAAATTTGACATTTTTGTATTCTTCTCGTACAATTTTATTTTTAATCTGTGAAAATGCATACAAATACATTTAATCTAAAAGCAAAATTTAAATTTTAAACAAATATTTGGTGATTAAAATATGACTTTACAATGGTTTGCTCCAATTAAAATTTTTTTTACCAGACATGAAGTCGTGAGAGTTGAATCTTTTGGTTCAAAACAGATTTTTTGAACAAGATTGAGATATCAAATGAAAGGTATTCAGTTTTTTTAAACCTTTGGAATATATCTTATAAACTTTTTAAGGTTTATATATCAAGAACTAAAAAAAAACAATTCTTTTAAATATATGTATATAAAAAACCTAAGATATACGATTTTAAAATTTATATACGTACAAATACTAATTATTTGACTAGATAGAGCGTCACCTCGTTGGTCTCACCCAGCAGCTGTCGCCGACAATAATTTGAAATCGGCTTGGTACTCTGAAAAGGAGCCAAGAAAAAACATAATAGAAAGCAGAAAGAAAACGAAAACAATAATTGGGTTGGGTTTTTTTTGCTGTTGTAAATTTTCTGTTAAAAAATGACTAAATAAGTGCAGCGACATATAATTAAGTTTAATTGTGTTTAATTGGCTTCATTAGCGTCCAAAGTAGAGTGAGTGAAAATCAGAAAATCGGTTCGTTTTTACAACAATCGCAAACGACGCCAACAGAACCGCAGAGTGCATCATCATCCATTCATCGATCACAAACGAGTCTTAGTTTATTTTTGGATTATATTTTTTGGGATTCCATTGCCCTCGTCAACGTTGCAACAAACAGCTGCACCTACCAAAGTGTGGGCAGGCAGCGAACGCGCAGCATGAATGTGTTTCGCCAGCAGCATCGTCGAATCGCACAAGAAACTATTTATAGCACCATCAGTGTCGTCTGAAGACGCCGCTAACGCAACAGCCCCTTTATTATCGTCTAACAGCAGGAATAGTAATACCGGAAGCAGTAAAAGCGGCGCAACCGCTTTAGCCAATACGGACAAAAAGGAACGCAAATCGTCGGCAGCTTCGTCGTCGACAACAAAAATGTCGCGCAGCAAATCTCGCCTGCAGATCGAAGTCTGCGGCGATTGTGGCACTACGGGTAAGTCGCAAATGTAGAATGTAATGAATGAAAAGCGTGAATCATTTTATTTAGTTGTTTTTTTTTCAAATTAAGATTTTGTTTATTTCATTTAAATTACAATTATTCCACACAATCTCTCGTCCGAAATACAGATCCCGCCTGGGCCTCAATCAATCGCGGAATACTTCTATGCTCGGACTGTTGTTCAGTGCATCGCAGCCTCGGACGACACATTTCGATGGTAAAATCGTTGCGTCAGGGCACCTGGGAGCCATCCGTACTGAATTTCGTCAATTCACTAAATGCGCACGGCGCCAACAGCGTCTGGGAACATCATCTGCTCGACGGCACTACGGCAACGGGTAGCGGCAGTGGTGCCAAAGGTGCACCGCGTTTGCGTAAACCAACGCCCAAAGATGCACTGCATCCGGCCAAATCGGATTTCATTAAAGCGAAACACGTTCAGCTCGCTTTTGTGCTCAAACCAAATTTACAAGATGCCGACGATGACTGCACCGGCGGCAGTCTCGAACACGAGCTCAGCAAACAGTTGCATGCCAGTGTACGCACCAGCAATCTAGAGACTTCGTTGCGTCTGCTCGTACAGGGCGCCGATCCAAACTTCTTTCACGAAGAGAAACGCTCGACGCCATTGCATGTTGCCGCCAAATTTGGGCAAGCGTCACAAATCGAACTGTTGATTGTGTACGGTGCCGAGGTTAATGCAATCGATGGTAATGGTCTGACGCCATTAGAAGTGGCCAAGGCCAATAATCACAATATGATTGCAGAGCGTCTGCTCGACGCAATGTATGATGTCACCGATCGTATTATTATGTTTCTGGGCGGCAAGAAGCCTGATCATGCGGTAAGAAAAAGCGGTTTATTTTTTTCTTTAGACGTTTTTCTTCTTTTTCCAATCTTAATATATTAAAAAGCTTTTCGCTTAGAAATTGATTAATTGCTTTAAATGTGTTTTTATTAAGGATTTATAAATTTGTGTTTATAAAAAACCTATTTTAATAATTTGTCGTATTTTCGCATATAGTCGGGCCGTCATCTGGTCATACCGGAATCTGCCAATCATGTCGACATTAGCGAACAGTTAAAAATAGCACGCGGACGTCTGCAGTTGGTACCGAACAAAATGTTTGAAGAGTTGGTTATGGACCTATACGACGAAGTTGATCGACGCGAAAATGAAGCCAGTAAGTTTGACTAAACTTTATTTCTTAATTTTATTCTAATTACATTTTTAATTCCTGCTTACAGTTTGGGCCACATCCACGGTAAATGGCGAAAATGTAGCCGTACCCTTTTTGCCAGCAAATCCCTTTTTAAGTGCTACGCGGAATCAGGTTAATTTCACGACATGTTTTGAATTTCTATTTCGTATTTGTATATTTTTTTATTTATTAATTGTTTTTGTTCTGCAGGGTCGTCAGAAGCTTGCACGCTTTAGTCGCGCCGAATTTGCCGGTCTGCTGACGGATGTTCTAATTGATGCACGCCGTCGCCAAAACATGGCCAATTTGCGTCCGCTCGATGCGCCCTCGAGCGCATTTTATAATCCCACCAGCAACCATAACACGTCGTCACTGTCTTCGGCAATGTTTAATAACAGCAACAACGAACACGATCCGAATCTGTCGGATGATGAACCAATTTACGATCCGGTCGCAAGCGACGATGATTATGCGCCAGTGCCGCCAATTGCGCAGCAGGTAAACTATATGCGACAGAAAATTCTCAAATTGAACAATAGTTTCGGTTAATAAGCTTGTTTGCTTGCTTGCGCTTATTGCAACAATACCATACAACCATTTAGAAAATGTATCAATTTTAAATCATAACTTACATGAATATTTTTGAATATTTAACTTTTTCGAAATCATATAAAATCTAGTCAAAATCATATAAAATCTAAATCAATACTCAATCTTGTCTTTAAGCTCATACGTACGTAGTTTTAAATAACTTATAATGCATATATCACTAGGAAATATTTATATTTAACTTATATTAGTATTTAGAACATTATTATAACGTCGTACTTTTATAAGTTCTGTGTTAACTTTAGCGAAATTTCTATGTTTAGTTTATAAGTCGTTAAATAAGTTAAATATGCTTACAAACAGCAGAAAATGTAGAAAGGGGCTGCGTTTATTATTGCAGTTTTTAATTTCCACAATGAGCTGGAGTTTTAAATTTGTTTAGAAACTAAATTACTAATTCGAACAGTCAAATTGTAAACATTTTTAATATGATTTTGTAATATCTGCATTCTCGTTCTAACTTAAATGTTGCCCAAAGTTATCCAAAAGCGATGCTTTCCCATACTCAATAAAATACATTTGAGTAAATTTGAATAAAAGCATTCCTGTACTAGAAATTGAAACGCCTCTGGTCAAATTTCTATAAGCTTATATAAATTTGCGAAAGAACGAGAACGTGGCTTTATATAATTTTTGATTTTTCAAAGTATACGTAAATTCATGTAATTATTTCACAAACTCTTATAAATGCTAGTTCGATATGTAATTTGAAGTCGGTAAATTTCAAGAATTTGAAGAAATGAATTGGAAAATGTTCGTTTTAAATAAATAATGCAAATATCGATGTGAGGAAGTAAATTTAGAAGAAGAAAAAACATAATTTAAACTATTATTACGATTTTTTGATATCATAGAAATGAATGCAAACAATAAGAAAAATATAACCGCTTGATAAAAAAGAAACAAAACGAAGAGTTTAGATTATTCCTAGCTTAGTTTAAAATTTAAAGAGATTTTAGTTTATTTGGTTATTTATTTGTTCCATTATTTAAGCTTAATTTTATGTTTTTCTTATCTGTTATCTTATTTTTGGTTTTTCTTATTTGATTTATTATAATATTCCAACCCTCAGGCCATTGTCCATCAATCAGCCAAACCGCCGCTTAACCAAGAGTCGCACTTTGAGGTGGACGCACTGCGTAAACAAATCAGCGAATATGTTAGCAAAATCAATCAGCTCGAAACGGTCGTGCAGAAGCTCTCCTCCGAGAATTCCGAACTAAAGTCCAAATTCTCAAACAACAACAGTAATAGCAGTGTCTACGATGAACCATTGTGAGCACTCGAAAAAATTGCTTTTTTAAAATTAATTTATTATTATTATTATTTTTTTAGTTTATTTTTTCTTTAATTTATTTATGTTATATTTTATTATTTTAATTTTTTATTTTTTGTTTGTATTTTTATATTTTTATGCGCACTTGTTTGCCAATTGCTGTAAATATTTTACTTGCCGCCCGCCTTGTCGCTGCCGCCTCCCTTTCACCCCACCGTATAGACGCATCGATTTGAATGGCAGCGAATGCGAACAAGAACCGCTTTCGCTGCCCGATGGCATTGCGGGTTCCTCTGCTTCGGCTATCGCAGGTGGCTCGAACTCATCCTCAGCCTCCTCGTCGGCGAACAATTCAAATCAATCGACCATTAAGCGACCGGCTAGCATGTACGAGCGTCGGCCGGTGGCGCCCAATTTTGGCAAACCAAACGCTGAAAGTCGCACTACGACGAGCATGTATCAAATGCCCGCCGCTGACAAACAAACGCCACCCTTCGGCGATGAGGTCAAACATCGTACGGATGTGGTGACGCGTCGCCTTAAGGAACTTATTGTGGCAATGCAAGATGCCGCAAACAAGGAGGCGCTTGTGCCCTGCGCTGAACGTATTCGCGTTGCAGTCATGGAGCTGATTGCGATATTCACAACACCGGTGAGTGGGCGCAATAAATACATTAAATAAACCTTATTAGAATAAAATTGAGTATTATTTTATTAATTAAATAAAAATACAATTTTACTCTTTTCAGTCAAACTGCAGCGAGGTTATACGCGAAACGCTTAAGCAGCTGACACGCTACAACATTCTCATTCAGCACGAGTGTGAGAATCTGCAGCAGTCTTACAGCTGCGAAGATAAGGCGACCATCGACAAGTACATCAAAGAGGTACGCGACTGTGCATATTACATTGCCAGCGCCACAAAAACGCTGGTCATGCAATTCGAGTGAGGCGCGCACAGCACACCACTGCACCATGCCATCACACTTGCATCACTCTCCTTCGTGGGCATTAAAAAGGATTTCCGACAATTTGACTGACGTCCACAGCTACCGGATGTGTGTTTTAAAGTGTGTTTTAATTTTATAATCGTATTAACTAACATTAGCATTCGTAATGCATAATCTACTAATTAACGTTCTTCCAGTTTCTATTGCCTTATTTATTTAGATATAAGAAACGTTTATTGCCAACTCCCCCACTCACAAAGTATGTCACGCGTTTATAAAGAAGATTTGAAAAGAAAAGAAAAGAAAATACACTATTTAAAAATAATAAAGATTTACTAAAACAAAACAATGTGGACTTTGATTGCCATAGTATGGCAACGCCAGCCACTCTGGTTTAACGAATTTGAGCGGGCTTAAACGGGACTCGTAGTAACTATAATAACAGAAGTTGGGCACTGCCAGGCATAAACATCCATTCAATCTATATCCATTGCGCAAGTTGCAAAATTGAAGTCGGTCACATGCTGAAATTAATGAGCGCCTAATACAATATTTGAAAATTTATTGACACTTTTAAAAAAAACATTTTGATATTTTTTTGTTGTCTTGTATTTGTAATTCCTTATGAAAAGGAAGTAGCCACTCTAAAAGTTTTTGTACATCATGAATTGCTAAATTTGTCGTTTGTGGGAGGGAATTTTCATGGCTGGATCGACGTGGATGTAGGAAGTTGATAAAATAAACTACAAATGGTCATTGGTAGGGTGAGTCACATGGGCAATAACATTTTCCAAAGAAATGAACACTTCGCCGAGTTGATTTAAACTTTTTGATAATATTTTATTTTTATTTAGTATGGGATTAGTTTTAGTTAAAATGTATATGCTAAATTCTTTTATAGTTAATCTCTTTTTAGCACAAAAAATATGTTTCTTTTATTTAAAATTTAAAAATGTTTTTGTTTTGTTTTTGTAATGAGCAAACTTAACATATTTTCTTTTAATAATAACAAATAATATTAAGGAATAGGAGGCACCATTCTTTCTAAACTAGCTCAATAAATTAATTATTTCAAAACTTCTTTCAAGGGGAACAGAAGCAAAAGCTACAAGGTCAACTGATAGAATGCCTAATGATCTATTCGATAAATATTTTAAAAATAAACAATTATTTATGACAATGCATTTTGTTGTAATTGATAGATAATTATTAAAAAAGATCAAATAATAAAGAAAGATTTGCTCGACTAAAATAAATAGTTTAATTTTTTAAAGAATTAAATTTAAAACGAATGAAAATCATCGGAAATCGTTTAACATTTAAATATAAATCTAGTTGACTCTTGGCTTTTGCTTTCAACCACCCAAAAATCCGTTTGTAAAATTTAAAAATAAGTTTAAACGAAATTCTCTTTTTTGTTCAATTTTGTTCAGTTTGATTTTTGTAAGCTACAACAACATACAATTTGAATAAGTTTGTTATTTGTTGTTGTATTTTGGAACCTAAGTCAATGCTAGTTATACTCGTGTATAAGCATGTATGTTTATATGTATATATTTGTATGAAGAAGTCTTACTGGGTTTGCTATAATATTTTTACGATAGTTTTGTTTTCTGCTATTGTGGCTTAGTTAACTTTAGTTTATTATTTGGATTTAGTGTTTTAGTTTTTTACATTGTTTTATACATTTATGGACTTTTATGGACAGTTTTACACACAGTTTTCTTTTTGTTTTTTCTTAAAGTTTCTACATTTTTAGCCTTTCCCATAATTTCGACAATTACGCTGACTTTTGTAGTTAATTGTATTTGAGTTGTCTCTTGGCTCTTGTCTTTGTGCAGTTGCTTTTGTTTTTTTCTCTTCTTTTTTTTTTGTTGTTGTTGTGTTTTATTAAGCTAATAAACATTCATTTCTAAAAAGTTCTTTTTGTTGTATTGGACGTGCTTTTGTCCGAAAAATATTGCTCCGTATATAACAAACGTTTTTTTCTTGTATTTAGTGAAAATATCGTTTGGGTCTTTTCTGCTTTATGTCTTCGACGCATCTTAAAATTATAATTACATACATGCATGTTGTATAAGTTAGTATATAAGATTTAACAATAAGTTTGTTTGTTTGTTTGTGTAGTTTTGTAAATTTAAATTGTTGTGCTATAAACATAATTCGAAATCGTGTGCATTTCTAACTTTAAAGCTTTTCATCATGTGTTCTTTTTTTTTGTTTGTTTTTGTATTTTCTTGTTGTTTTTCTGTTTCACTCTACCCATACGAATTGCAATTTTTAAAATTAAATTAGTTTAAGATTTATTTAATTTTATAAATTAATATACAAAGGCAAAAGTCTTAAAGTTGTAAAATCATCTTAAAACAGCGTAACAACCACTCATACGTTTTTCTTGTTTTTCTTGTTTTTCTCATTTTTTGTTATCTTTTTAGTAAATATTAAACAAATGCATTTTGTTTTTTGTTGTTGTTGTTGTAATATAGTAAGCAGCAGAGTTTCTTTGATTCTTTGTTTGAAGTTATTTGATTTATTCGTCATCTGCTTCGGTGATTGTAGTATTTTTTATTGAAGTCTCCTTCTTCATAAGCAACTGATTGTAGTGCTGAGGAAAGCAACGAGAAAAATAATGACATAGAAGAAAAGTTGAAAGTTACAAATTTAAACAACTCACGTCTTGATTTTGTATACGTATTATGCGGTGTTGAATCTTCGGAGCCAGCTGACAACTGGCCTGCTCCAAATCGTCCAACGAAGCACGTCGCAACATCTGCAATTACAATTTTTACTCTATAGGCTTCCAATTACAATTACAAGGAAAAACCGTTCGACAAACCTTTGATGTATTCGTATTCGTCAAATCGATCGACTTTGTCTGATGTCCAGCAGAGAGCTTGCGTATTGGTGATGGACCATCCAAATCCAATTGGTCCAGCATTTGCACCATGCTGTGACGACGCGACAGCGTGACTAGCGACTGGCGATGTTTGGTGTGATGTCCACCTTTGCCAGTACGCAAATTGATGGCTTTGAAATGATTCTGCACAGTCAAACCTAACTCGGGACAAGAGTCATCGTCCATCTGTGCTCGAGAGACAGAAACGATTGAATGTTATAGCTGCTAAACAAGAAGCGACGACGACCCTGAACTCACCAATACTTTGGCATCCTTAAACATAGTAAAGCCATCACAGCCATTGTAAATGTAGCTTTTAATACAGATTTTATACTTCTGTTCCATTTTGAGGTACTCGTCGGCAACTTGCACCAGCTGTGGATCGATTCGTTGTCCCGGCTCTTTGATAGGATCAAACGCAAACGTCAGTCCAGAAACCTAAAGATAATACGATTAGTTTTCACTCGCCATTGAGCAGCGCTACTCATTCAAACTCACTTGTGGAAAGCGTCCCTCTAGTTTGGGATATGCCGATACCGCATTCTCGAGCGCTTCATACAGACATTTACCGGTTATCTCCAGTACCACTAAGGGATCGCGCATCGGAATGATATTTACCAAGTCACGCATATAGAACGGACCCGGCGGATGTATTTGATCTGATCGAAATGTGCCCGAATTGATGATAACCGTATCGGCTCCGGTTGCCGCCAACACAACATCGCACACCCAATCGCCGAGATTTGTTTCTTCCGTGCGTATGGTTGAGAAACGTCCATCTAACTCGACGGAAAAGTTGCCCAACACTTCGGTCATTTTCTCTGCGATAACCTCTGTAAAGTACATTCATTATTGTGATATAGTTTCCATGTATTTCTTAAAAACCCACACACTCACCTGAGTATTTCGCCAGCTCTTCCTTTAATTCCTGATTTTCACTGAAAGCTGACGTCACATCCACCGGTTCTACTTCCACACCGATCTTACCACTCTCATTACGATCCTTTTCCAGCGTTATCTTCGAGAATTGCCTAAAATCCGTGCCAGATTTGACTATCTTGATGCCATTTATTTCCTTTATTTCGTAGACATGATCGTGACCGCCTAATATCAGATCGATGCCAGGACAATTCTCAGCCAGCTTTATATCGTTTGGTGTTCGCATGTGCGTTAATGCTATAATAATTTCACAGCCTTCGTTGCGCAGTTCAGCGGCCAGTTTATTGCCCGCCTCGACATAATCAATGTAGGTCACCTCTTTCGGGTCGATGGTGGGTAAGGTTTCGAGCCATTCTCGCTCCACCAATCCTATCAGACCGATAGAGATTTGATTGTGGAATATGAAGTGTGAGATCTTTCCACCGCCCAATGGTCGTCCGGTTTCGTTGTCCACGACATTCGACATCAACCATGGGAAGTTGGTCTTTTTGATTAAACCGACGAGTACATCGAGTCCATGATCTATTTTTTAGAAAGATAAGATTAAAATCTTTTATAAAAATATCATCCCATCATAACTTACCGAAATCATGATTTCCGAATACTGCGCAGTGTGTGCCCACGGAATTGAGCACCGGAACCATTTGTTCGCCTTGAGTAAATGTGCTCACTGAAAGCAATTAACAAATTTATAACTTCAAGATACAATGGAGTCAACCCAATTGTGACGACTTACACATGCTCGGGGAAAATATGTCGCCACTAAAGAGAATCAACGGATCCTGATCGGCGAACGATCTAATAGCAGTGCAGAACCGGGCAGCGCCACCGACCGGCTCCACTTCTGAGTTGGCGTCGATATTGTAGACATCGTTGTAGTGTAGAATTGTTAACGGTTTCTGATTCTGATCGGACATTTTGAGCAGAAATTTCGATTTTTCCAATTGTGAGATTATTGATGTGGAACGATGGTAGCCGGCAGCGAAATTATCGATGCCACGACCCCGTGTTACCGCGCGTGGACTCTGCGGTTGACTGATGGACGAACTGGAGGAACGTGTGGGGCGCGGAAACGTGGAGGCCGACTCCTGATGTGACAACGATTTGGTATCGTATTTGTCGTCGTCGTCGATGTGGATGGTGTCCGCCGAAAGATCGGCGGCGCTGGCGGATGTCTCGTCGAGCTCAAACTCGTGCGAAAGGAAATTGGGATTGGAACTTTGGATTTGGGTGACAGCACGTTTGCCTGCTTCGCGTACCTCTATCGAAGCCTGTCGAATGGAATGGTGATAAGTTTTGTTAAATAACTGTTGTAGCAGTAATATCTTTAGAATCGTTTAAGACTATCTTTGAGAACAAAGCAAAAACAAAAAGGGGATTTCAGTTTTTGAAGCAATTGAAACAAAAAAGCGTTCCAAAAACAAGTGGAATTTTTTTTTTCATTAAGTTTTAATAGACAAGTGAATGGTTGCGAATAGAAGTTGTTAAGTGGGCATAAACGCGAGAGATTTAAAACTTATGCTTTGAAATAAAACACCAAACAGTGAAGGAATGAAATCGGGCATGAAAAAAATTATAAACAAAAACGTAATAAAATATTGTGGATCAATTTGCACAGAAAATTTTCAAAATTTATATACAAAGTATTTGTTTGTATACAAATTTGTGCTGGAAAAGTACTTGACCATTTTCCAGAGTCATTGCAGATTTACCAAACGAAAAGCCTAACCGCAAATTAAATTCAAATAAATCGATCCACACTAATAAAAGGTGTTACTTAAAAAGAGTTTTGGATAGAGGGGAAGGCACATACAAACACAACATCGATATACATACATAGGTACATAGTTATACATATTTAAGGAAAAATGGAGTTTAATATTCAAGAACCTGTTTCAACCATCCGACTACATTGCGCAGTCCTTTTGTGACCTCGGTCGCCTCATTCAATGCCGTCGAACTATTTTCAACAAGATCACCCAACTTTGACCGCAGTCCCGTTTGAGATGTGGTGATATCGGCCATGATACTGTTTAATTTTGAAAATGCAGTCAAATATAAAACAAAAACAAAAAAATGATTTACGTTTAATTTTGGTTTGGAATTTAAAACTAAGTTTAAGTCAATTGTGTATTTCAAATAAATTTGAAATTTTCCAAAATTAATATTTTTATTTACTAATCTTATCCTGTACAGAAATATCGAATCTAAAATACAAGTATTTGAAAAACTAAACCGTTGGAGAGTTTTTTTAATGTTGTTCAAATCGGAATATTTTATTTTGTAAATACTTTGAAATCAAATATTTTTTTAGTTTTAGTTTAGTCCATGGTATTATAAATAAAAGGTGAGTAAAGTAGAAAAATATCCCTCTCCACCTCGATATTGTTACTCTCTTTGAAAATTAAACTTGTGTACAGTTGCCATGGTTCCAATAAAATTACTTATAAATAAAACAACAACTTAGTTTGTTGTCAAAAATCAAAAAAAAACTGATTTCAAAATAAGATAGAGAAATTAGGCAGACATCGAGGTGAGTTCGCTCAATTTGCGTTCTCATTTCTACTTTTCCTAACATTATGCAACCATGGTTAAGTCGACCTCAGGTTTTATTTTATTGTTTATGTTTTTAGTCGGGCTCAAGGTCCCTTTGATGTTTACCAATGGGAGACGAAATATCTACTGATAAAATATTTAATACAACAAAAACTAAAGATTGTTTTTGAGATATTAAAAAGGACCTTGAGCTCGACTAAAAAATATCTTCTTTTAATAATTCTTATTATATTTAAAAAACACTTTTTATTATAAACAAGAAACAAAAAAGATTTATATTCTTCACTAGTTTTGGTAATAACTGAAAAAAAGAAAACTCCAACGATTTACATTTTAAATACTTTATGAATTTTTTTTAACGGAAAATAAATTAAGTTTAACATTAAAAAATGAAAATAACTTACAAAATAAATTTCCGCACTTTCATGGTGAAAATATTCGTAAAAACAAAATCACTTTTGAATTTGAAATCAAAATTATCAAAATAAATATTTACACATATTACAATAAAAAATTAAAAAAAAAAACGCAATTTTAAATTTTAAAATTTAATAAAGCAAAATTTGTTTTCCTCTGGTTGCATTTGACTTTCAAACTGATTTGAAATGAAAATCACTTAATTAAAATTTTTATTTATAATATTTTGAATTTTTTTGTATTTTTCGTTTTATGTAAATTTCGACACAGCACATCGCACCCGCACACACCGCACAACCGCGTACACCGAACGACGGAAATCCTTGAAACTACAATACAGAAGGAGAAGAAGAAGAAGAAGATAAAGAAAAGAAAACCGAACTTCACAAATTTACACAAAAACTCAAACGTAGCGTAAACGCTTTCGGATACGACAATGCGACAAGTAGCGTACAATGGATTTTGATAGCTGGCATGTAAAATTCACAATAGCCCGTAACAAGAAGCAGAACCAAACCAAAATCAAAACCAGGCAGATGATGTGATAACAGCATAGATAAGAGAAGAATCACAATACACAACAACAACAAATCACAAATCTAATCGAATTAAGTCTAATTCGACAAATTCTAAAATAGCGCGAAGAGAAAATATCAACACAATCAGCGAAAATCCGCGATTGAATGGAACGCTTATGAATTGCTGTCAGCGATTTTCTATGCGAAACTGCAACAACTCAATTTGTTTAAAATAGCAAATAATATATTTTCAATTTGATACATATGATATATGTATATATATATATATATGTATGTATGAACTTCATCTGCAAATAAACAAATCGCGAGCAAAACAAATTTCATAAAAATAAATAAACGAAAAAAAAAAGTTCAGTCTCAGTCGGTATGCAGCGGCCGCAGTGATGCCGTATAAAAACATGAAAGCGCTTTCGTATTTCATCTACTTACGAGGTTCACAAGAGAGCGAGACACAGTGAGAGTGAGAGAGAGTGGGAGTGGGAGTTGATGATAGGATTTTTGAGGTTTGACCTTTTGAACTTTTGCTTGCGTGTGCACGCAGAATTTGATTTGTAAACTAGCAAATTTCAGAAAGGTCACTTCTAAGGAAACTGATTTTTTGACATTTGCAAACAACACAAATTTGCATTCTTTGAAGTACATTTTCGTGCGAATAGTGAATTCATTTCTTGCATAATGTATGATTGCATAAAATTATTAAATCATATACATATGATATAAATTTAAAGTTAAAAAATTGTATATAAACTAGCTATCATACTATTAATATATCAATTCCGTTTTAATACGCTGACTGATTTAGTCTCAATTTCGGTTATTTCTGAAACTTAATTGCTTGCCATTTTAATCAAATTTAATTAACATTTTATCATGTTAAAGCACCGATTTGTTTGACTACAAAAGAAATGCCATCCAAATTACACGGCATGTTATAATAGTAAACGTTTGTTGATATATTTACAAGACAACCCCTTTAAGAATATATGTACATATGTAAAAGATATTCCAAAAATGTTAACCAAAAACAAAAACAAATGTTAAATTAAATTTTCGCTTCATTCAGAAGCCCCAATCGAAGGACCAAGGATAAATGTTAAACTGATTTTAACAATTAATCAAAGATTATTTTTTTACCATGATTAAATGCTTATATCAAGAAGAAGCGAAATTATTTAAAAGTAGCGCACGAAAAAGTGCAGTACACCGACACGAACAAAAAAAGGAACACCACTAGCACTAGAGGCAGGCGACGACAACGCAGAGGTAAAAAGCTCTAAGCCGAAAGCACATCGAAATCGACAATTTTGTTGGCAATGAGAAAGCTTCTTTCATTGAATAAAAATCAAGATTGTAAAGCCAAAATATTTCGATCAAGTTCAATGGCTGTCACATCAGTCGAAGGCGGCTTATTTGAATAACTCTTTAAGGCATTTTCTTCTTCTTTTTTTGATGAATGCACTTAGTGTAAATATACGACATACAAATTATAGATTAATCACACACGATAGAATTATGACTTGCTAATAAATTAAAATTTCGTCGCTTGTTCGAAGGACCTACTTACATATGGAATTAGGTGCTAAGTACCATTAGGGAAAATATTAAAAGATGGCATCAAAATCTAACACACATTTTATTTGGTGGGAATCATATGGACCCGTTTTAATAAATAATAGACTTAACAGTTTTGAGGACATACAATTTTAGACCAGAAATATATATATTTCTTTTAAGGAACATATTTTTAAAGCCTCTACAATTAATTGAAAGTACAAGAGCACTCAATGGTGCTGCACTCTCTTAAAAGTAGTTACTAAGTAGAAATAAAATGATGTATTTTATTACAACAAAAGTAGGCAACAGCTGCAGTTCTAGCTGAGTTTGATAATAAACCAAAATATTCAGATATCTTATCAAAAATTCAAGTTGTAAACGTATTTACATAAACTAAAAATAAATGAAGTAAAACAAAAGCTCACAATCTACATTGAGCTCTAATTATAGAGCTTCTACACATCGGACAACTAACTCCGTTAAGCGGAGATCCTTGAAATCCCACCGAGAACGTTTTATTATTAAATCAATCAATTTGAATAATCTTTTTCCGCAATAGGCCGACGTCATTGCGGCGGTCATTGGCTTGTCTTTCGCATGGGGACACACACATTTCCATTGACACCGAGCAACAATAAGTGCGATAACAATGCGTTCTCCACGCGACTGTTCCAAGCGAGCGGCAAACGACAACTCATCATGGTAAACAAAAGACATGAACGAGCAAACGAACCGTGAGAAGCCTCGACTGCGAATGTGATGTTGGTGGTTTCCCTGTTTGCTGGGTAAACAATCGAACCAAACAAACAAAGTGCGAGAAGACTACCAAACGACGCCAAAATAGCCCTAGGCCGCTGCTTGCTACCCTAATGCGATCCACAAGCGTTTGTATTTTGGTGTTGAGTATTCGAATGAATTAAGTTAATTTGTTGTTATGCAAATAAACAAACAAACAAATAACAAAGTTTGGCTGAAATTGCAAATATTGCTTTACTAGTACATTGAAATTTGTTTGCTAATAGTTATGAAAATAAGCGATGGATACCAAAAATAAACTATACCAAAGAAATGAAATTAACATTCCACAGTGTTGAATTTTTAATTTGAAAATGCGAATTTAGCGAAAATAAATAAACAAACAAACAATGACAAAAGTGTTGAGTTCCGTATGCAAAGTGGATTTGATTATTGGAAAAATAGCGAAGCCATAACTAAAACTTGGTGGGATAATTTAAAAAAGAAGCCATTAGAGGGCAGAAGTTACAAACCGAGAACACGATGATCCGGAGCTGGCTCATAGCTTAAAAATTTGCATATGTGATAGATTTCAATCGAGTTAATCGAGTATAAATGAGTATAAACCTTTTTTAAACCTATAATTTAAAATATCTTAAAGCTCACGCAAGGCATAAAAGCGTTAAGGACCGTATAAACTTAGTGCTCTAAAAAGTGAAAAAGCTGGAACAAGCTTAATGTTCGAAAATAAAGTTAGAAAATCGGGATTATTACTTTAAACCCTTAAGAGATTTAAACGTAGAGATGTAAAAGTTTCTTACAAAAGAGATTAATTAGCTAAAAGCTCTTAAAATTGTGAAAGCGGTATATCCCGAAGTTAATGTTTTAACTTACTTAAAGTAATTTAAAAGAAAAGTAAAGTAAAAAGCTCAGTTGTGTTTAATAAGTATTTAGAAAATATGGTTGATTCAACTGAATTTGTTGAAGCACTTCTATAACTACACGAAAAGCAAAAGCAACATTTCATTTTAAGAGGAAAATGCTGTATCTGTCTAGCTGGTACTTGTTGGATAGAGCACAAGCTCGTGTACAATCACACGCCAGCAAAATAACCCACTCATACGAAACTAACAGACACAAATGAGGTTTAGACTGTTCCTTAAATTGGTTATTTTAACGATTTAAGGTGGCTATTCTACGTAGAGTACATATTTTGTTTGGATGAAGTGAATCCATAGGGTTTCCTAAGGACACACATTATTTTCTCTAAACAACCAATTTGGAGTTTGAACCAAAGGGTGTGCGTTGCAGTGCATTACAATAATAAACTAATTGTAAGTCATGTTTCGCAGCAAGTCTACTTGGAAACTGCTTCTCAACAGCTTAAATAAGAAATTTCAAGGACACTTTAATACGTATGTTAATAGGAGCAACAAATAAGAGAATACCTATTTGAATAAAAGAAAAGGTTGTCGTAGCGTTGCGTAGCGAAACTAAATTACAACCAAAATAAGACCGAAAATATGTAAATGCCAAAAGCTGCAAGTTTAAAACGATTTTGTGTATCCTTGGAGCAAGGCTCACTTCAGCCATAAGGACACGCTTCAAGAGTTAAAGTTGCATTTATGTGCGTGGGGGATTCCTATGAAAATGATAACATAACTACCATATTCAAGTATGTGACTACCTTCAGCGCAACCGTGATTAATGAGGGTGGTAGCTAAATTCGAAATGTGAAAGCTCTTGCCATACACCCATTTGGTTTTTTGTGTCGGTTGGCACTACTTATACATATACAAAATTATGCAAAACTGAAAATGACAAAACTATAGAGTAAAGAAAAAAGGAGATAAAAAATAACAAACAACCGAAGAGAAGAGAAGAAATAAAAAATACTCGCCTTTGTTGGTTTTTGTTTTTGGAAAGCGGCGTAAAATTAATCCTTTCGCAGTCGAGCGCAGACAAGGAGCACTTGTGGCCTCGGGCTTGGGTCTTTTGATTTTCTGCTATTTAACCGTCTGTCGGACCTAGTCAAGTGGAATGGAAGTCTTTTATTTATGTATTTATTTGCATTTGTTTGCCTGCCTTAAGAATTTAATAAATTTAATTTCGATTGTGGATTTCGCTTTGAATGAATTTTGTTATTTAATTTGGAATTTGTTTTTGATCTGATCGAAACAATGTCTAACGAAATAAAGCTTATCAGAGATGCACATAGCGATAATTCATGAATATTTGAATTTATTTACTTTTCATAAATGAGGAGCTTAAAATAAAAACCGCTTAGTACAATTTTGGATTTGATTTGTTGGTGTTTCAATAAAGTTGAGGGCATTCAAATCCTGATTAAATTTCGTTATTTTTTTTTTTAATGTAAATAATTTTAAGTGGGCTAATCTTCAACTTTGTAAAATATTTAAACAAATTAAATCGTTAAAATTTAAGGTTTTAATATCAAAATATACAAAATATTTTGTTCTCGGATATTCTTAAAAAACATCACATTTAATTTGCTTTAAAAACTCGATGCAATTTCAGAAATACGAAACGATGGAAATATCAAGTTTTGTTAAGTTGAACCTCAATTCAAATTGAGGTGGTTTCCGAATTACTCGTTTTTCACTTATTTCCAATTGAACTTTATGACGTTTAGCTTTATTTGGTTAGACATTATTTGAATGGATTCTCGTTCGTTGGACAATAATCCTGCAATTTCTTTCTATTATTTATTTATTTATTCTGAAAGGACTTTAACAGTTCAGCGCATTTCTCTTTCGCACTAATTCACTTTTGTTGTTTTTTTTCTTGTTCGTTTTCATTTCATTATTATCGATTCTCAATCAACCTGTTTATGAGTACAACCCTATTTCATGCTTCCTCCCTTCCGTTTAATATTTTTTTATTGCTATCTCGAGCAAGAAAGGCTTTTCACAACATTTCATTAGAACGTGGAAAATTACTCTTATCGACGGAAAACAAGGAAACAAGAAAAACGGCGCAAAAAAAAAAATCCATTTGCCTGCTGAAAGTTTTCACGGCACTTAACGCTCACGGTTGTTGCTTAGAGTGCAGCAAACACTTCGCGAATTAACATTAAATAAACGATGCCGTCACAGAACACTTCGCACATTTTCATCACTCGCATCACTTCATCGCCACTGAGAGACAAGGTTTTTCTTCTTCTTATTATTCGATACGCTGCGGCGCGTGATTTTGCGATCTTTTCATGCTTAACGACAAATTCCAACTGACAACTTTTTTTTGCGCAGCAGTAGCGGTAGCAGCAGAAAATATGTTGTCAATGTCGCCAGCGATTTGTTGTTGTTTATTCGTCGTCATTATTGTAGTTGTTGTTGTTGTTTCTAGTGTATGTTGCGCGCACACGTGCTTCCTCAAAAACAGAACTCGCTCCTCTGAAAGAGCAAATCGAAGCGGGATGCTCACTTCAACTACTCTCCACTTACTCAGTTTTTCGTTTTAATGAGGTGAAGGAATCGAGTCAGCAATGGCTCTCCACAATTGGCGGTCCTTATAGTACTAGCCTAAGTAATTGCCTAAACAGGGTGGTCTTTTGGCAGAACTATTTTATTTCTAGTACCCATAATATAATTTTGTATCAGGTTAGGTATACTTTGGGAAACGTCTAGAAGGCCGACAAATGGAATAAATATACATATATAACGAATTTCAGAGATAAGAAATATTAAAAGTATTTAAGTTGCCTTAAGGACCTCTTAAAAACTGTTGAAGATATAAGCATTTAAAAGAATTCAATTTACCGGTGGTCGTTTAAAAGATTATCAAATTCTAAAAAGGAGGTAATGCAAGTTATTTAAGTTAGAATCATAATCCCTTTATTAATTTCTTACATATTTTGTATCCACTAGCAGACATAATTTAAAACTTTTGCACATCTGGAAAACCTTAAGTTAAATAGTCATGATACTCGATACTCATATGTAATCAAGTCGCTCAATTCACAAATTATAGTATTTAAATTAGTCGGTGGCGAATCTAAGTTTATGAGATGATTCAAAATTAGCACAACAAAAGTGCCGCCCGAAGAAGAAGTTGTTGCAAAATATGACCTTGGGCAATGTGAACTGTGCTTCATGTTGTCTGTTTCTGTGGCTACTACGCGACGACTTCATGTTCTTAGTTGGCCGACAATTTTCATACAACTTTTGCAAAATTCCTATTTAAAACGACAACAAAATCGCAAAAGGGGAACTTTCCGCATTGACTTGGAATCGGAATACTTTTAGGTATCCTACACAATTTAAAGCTTATCGTAATGAATGAATAAATAAATAAATAAATAAATAAACAAATGCGTCAAGTTGAATAAAAGTGAACAATTTGAAGCCCACATCGAGAGCGTGTGAGTACATATGTATGTAAGTAAATATAAATTTACTGTATTCCGCTCAAGTGCGAAGCGGTTCACTTGATTCCTTTTTTGGAGAATCCAGTAAATAAATAAATAAGCTAACTGTTAGTTTTTAGCAAATGCGAAAAATGCAAATATAACAAAAACAACGACAACAACAACAAAGCATCGCCACTTGCCACGCAATTTTACACGCGAAAGAATTTGTTTATTTTTTTATTGACATTTTTTTTCTTGTCTACTTAATAATATTATTTTAATTTTTTATGGTGCGTGGGCGCTCACGGTCCCACACGCAATTTGACAGTTAACTGACAACTGCTACTTTCACTATTTTTTATTGTTGGTATTTTTTTCTTTTTCTCTTTAGTTATATTAAAAATAACATTTTAAGCACTTTTAAATTATTGCAATTTTTTCCTTTAATATTTTGTTTTTGTTTTTTTTGTGGGAGAATGAATGACTTCTCACATTTATTTCCGCTATTTTAACAAGCCAACAACAAAATTGAGATACCGACAATATTTTTCTTACTCGTCATTTGGTTTAATTCGTTTTTTAAGTTTTTAATTCTATTAGTTATAATTTGTTTCACTTTATAACAACACACACACACACACACACCTTTGGACAGTGCTCGCTTACGCACATTTATTAAAACTTAATTATTTTAATTTAATACAAGCGATTCTAACATTTTATTTCGTTTTCTGTTTTGCATTAAGAAAATGTAACCTTGCCTTTTTGTTGTTTCTGTATTTTTTTCTTTTTTTATGATACAGCAATATTTTGTTTCACCTCCCTCCGCTCGGTTGGGTACATACATAAAATTTTTTATTGGAAAATCGAAAGACTTTTCGCACTAGAAAAATCGTAAATTAAAGAACGCACAAATTTTCGGCGAGTTTCGAAAAGAACTCGCTAGAGTGAAGAAAACACGCTCGTTCAGTTGCGCCGCTGCGAAGTAACTGATTTGGCCCAAAAGTTCGTTCGTTTTGTGCGTTGCTGTTCGTTCTAACCAACAGTGCCGGAAAGCAAAGTTTCCAGTGGATTTGCGCGAAGTCGCAAAGAGTGCACGACTGATTGCTCGCTCTTGTTGGTGTTGCTGTTGTTATTGTTGGTCACTTTAACTTTATATGTATGCGAGTGAGTATTTTAACAACATGAGAACCTGACGAAGTTCTCCTGGAGCGTGTTTTTTGGAGCATAATATAATACTTAGAGAACTTTGCATGCTTCACTTTAAAAAATATATATTTGTAGTATGCTCTCAAGATTCAATATTCAATGGGAGACAATTTTTTCCTTTTTTTTTTGTTACGGCAATTGAAAACGCTCTTCTGTTCTAAAGGTACGAAATGAAATTAAAAATAAAGATATTAAAAAAATTGTTTTACCTCGAGGATAGCTTCATGAACTCGGGAAAAAAATATTGATCGAAAGGATCATGCAACTGATTACCATATAATCATAATATTGAATATATAAAATCCAAAGTCTTTCTGTTTTTCAGGACAAACTAAAGAAGCAATGGACCGATCTTGCAAAAGTCGTGGGAACTAGTTGGGTTAGATGGGCTGGTTAAACTAAATTAATTAAATAGACTAGAAGGACTGGATAAACTAATTGTATTTTATAAAGGACTGGATAAACTAGAGAGCTTGGTAGAACGAAATGCACCGAAATGACTAAATAAACTCGGTGGTCTGAATAGAGTAAATGAACTGAACGCATCTGAATATATGTATGGACTGAGAGGACTGTATCGACTCCACTGAATCGAATGGACGCGACCAAGACGAATAGGTCCAGTTTGATATCGATAAAAATTTGTATTAAACTGGACATCATAGAAATTTTATGTAAGAGTACGCTCGAGAATATTAATTAAAAAGTCTACAGACCTTTTATTAAATCACGATTTTTGACTCTAATTAATCGTTTTAAAAGTAACTTTTACTTAATTGATCATTTCAGTTTATGCTTGAGGGCATCTAACGTTGTATTTTGAACATTTTGAATTACATTTTAAATTTTACAAAAACAAATAGTTTTCTTCTTCTTTAGTAATAAAATTCCTTTTTTAACTTTGTTTCTTTTATTTTTATATTTAGAATATAAATAAAGCAATTAAATATCGTATCTTAATATTGATTAATACGAAAAGCTACAAAAATAAGTAAATACAAATTAAACGTGCAAACCTCCTTCGGAGCGACGCTGCTTACTGCGTCGAGATAATATTTCGCATCTGACGAATAGCGGTAACCAGACGCGGCTCACAGCCACTGCTTAGCGTCAAATAATGTTCGGGAGCCGCCTTCAAGAGCGTTAAAATCTGTGCCAAATGCAAATTGATCGACAAGCCCAACTCCTCGACGACACTCGACAGATACTCAATATCGACGGCGAGTTGTTTCGCTGCCGACGCTGGCAACGATTTGATTTGCAGCAGCTGCGACTGATACAACACGCAGCACTGCTCGACGACCAGCGAAAGAAGAATGTCAGCGCATGGTATGCACTGCGTATACTTGATGTTGCACGATTCGAGTGCCTGCTTAAGCAGCGGCGATGGCGACAAGAGTAGCGGCTCTAAGTGCTGCGGCAACGTCAACAGATACTGTCCGATTTGCGTAATGCATTCCTGTGGCGCAAAACTAAACGACGGCATGTCGATTGTGTTGACGGGCGAATTAGCGTGACGGTGTGCGTCTTCGGCGGGCGGCAAAATATTCGAAAGTTGCGCTTCGATTGGTTGCAGCAGAATGGCGAGCGCAATGTCGTGCGTGTCACTGAAGTGAGTGCGCAGCGAATCGTAGACGTGCGGAAAGATGCCCAGTGAAAGGACCTTTAATGAAAACAATGAAAAAACATTTAATTCAATTAATTCAACAGTTATCACAAACAAACAAAAAAAAAAGAAATCTTAATAACTTGTGATGATGATGCATCTGCACGTCGCTGCTGATAGTCTTCGATGGCGGCGAGTAAACGCTTTTGTTCCGAGCGCTCGTAAGTTTGGAAAATGCTGATAGGACTGGAGGTCGATTTTCCTTCAGCAGCGACTGCGTTCAACTTCTCCACTAGTGCTGACATGCGTTCGTGCAGCATGCGCTCAAACTTGTTCAGCTTGAGTTGAAAATCGGCCAAACATTGCAGCAACGTCATTGTGTACTGCAGCATTGACCAGTTTTCGGTCTGCTGGCGGCCACTGTTGGGATTGTTAGCGCTACTACTGCCACCGCCAAGACTCAAGCTTAGTTGGCGTTGTGTCTTGGCGAAATTCTCCAAAACACGTTTGAAAATACCGCCGAGCAACGCAATCAGTTTGCAAAGCGCCAAATCGCTGGTAATATGAGCACAACGCTGGCATGCCTCACTCAGCCAGTCGAAGACCTTGCGACTGCTGTCGTCCAGATGGCGCACTGAATCGCTTGTGGACGTTTGTGTCATGCCCAACTGTATAAATAAAGAAATTAATTATTTAACTAAAAGTTTGAAGAAACGAAGTTACTCACAATCAAACGGTCGACTTGAGTCGAGAGTTGTGTCTCCTCAAGGCGCGGATACTGAGCAATGAACTTGTCGAAATACTCATATATAGCCACGCCTACTTGAAGACGCGTCTGTGTACCCAACTCGATACCCGATTGTTCAACGAATGCATTCAAATGCAACACAAAGGCGTGATTCGACTGGGCGTACTGCTGCAGCAGCTCCAAACGATCGTTAGACGTTTTTAGCAACTGCAAAATATGCGCATCACGCGATGGCTGCAACGCCGGCAAAAGCTCGGCGATGACAAGGAACGGTTGCACTTGTCCAGCATTGTCACACTCAACCGCAACTCCCTCTTCAGGGGCAAATACTTGGGTGCACCATTTTACCTGTCGCTGACAGTGCTCCAGCAACTGATCGTAATAGAGCGTTAGAAAGTGTTGTTGTTGCGCTGCCGTTTCTGTCGCTTGTAGCTCAAGCGTTTGTTTCCACTGCTGCTGCAGCGTATTCTTTTGAACGGCACGATAGTACTGCTGCAGCTGCGGCAGACGTGCAATGCCTGAAAATATGTGCACATAGCGCTGAGCCTGCTCGGCATTTGACTCGGCGAAACACTGCACTACGGCGGGTGATGCAAGCGCCTCGAGACGATTTTTAAAGTCTTCTACTTGCGTCTGACGGTCGGAGTGGCCGGGCAGCTGTTCTTGCGCCTGTAGCGATTTTTGTAGTGCGACGAGTTTCTCGCAAACACCCTGCAAAGATTTAAGTTCTTGTATTGCGAAACTGGTATATCTTCAATAGTTTTTACCTTCAAATCATTTCGCTCTAAGCAGTCCTCCAGTTCGCCAATCAAATTGCCCCAACCGTCTGATTCCTGCAGCGACTCTTTAGCCGCTTGTAGCCGCGTCTGCAGCGTATTGAGTCGTTCTAGCGTCGCCATACAATCGCCTGTCTCCGCTTGCACAGCGGACACTTCTTGTCGCATCGCCAGCATGCGCTGTTGCAGCTGTTGAACGTCCGAGTGTAGTGTACGCGCCTCTTTGGCAATGCGCGGCATCGATGCGACCAACTGCTGCGATGTATCCTCGACGGCGTAATTCACCTGCTGCACGTACAGCTGCAGTTTAGAGACGTAACTATTAATGAACGCCAGCGATTCGGCGCTGTCATCATCGTTAGCGGAGGTGCTACTCGAGCCACCTTCGGCATCAACGAACTTTTTGTAGTTGGCGTTAATCCAATCCGCCGCATTGAAGTTGTCTTCCGATAGCGCTGTTATGTCCATTTTATATATGTAGATGTTTGGAATGTGTTTTTTGTGTTTCTTTGTTTTGCTAAGCAACGCAAATTTAATTGAAAAACTAAAAGCTGCAGCGGTGGCGTTTATTCTTTATTTTTATTTACATTCTCCAGATGTCGCAATCAGCTGTTTTTCAACATCGGCAAATTGGTTGGTGTTGCCACTTACGGTTGCCAGATACAGCAACAGATTCCAATTTGCAAAAAAAAAACACCTAAAATATCTCTCCTATTACTACTTTATATAAAGTCTCCAACTCTCAAAAAAATTCTCGAATCGAATTGGAATTGATTAAATCTAACAAGAATTTTAAATAAATCGAAAATAAAATATCAAAAATAAAAACTAATAAATTATCCTTAATAAAAATACATTAGACAAACCTTTCCCATAAAATTCAGTTTAACAAAACTAATTTAAAAAATCTGACAAAAAATCAAACACCTTAAAAAATATCACAAAATCAGAAATTCTCACAAAAGTCTCTCAACAAATAATTTTTTTTTATAAATCTATTTCCGCTTTTCTTTCCAATTTTATGTTTGCTTCCAATAATTAAAATAAACTTTTTATCTGCCATTGGTTTTTTTTAATAATTTATTTTTTTTTTTTAAATTTGGTATCGTTTTATGATGTTTGCCTGTGTAAAGAAAAAAAAGATTATATTCCGAAACTATTTTATGTTCTTGTTCCTGTTCTTGATTTGTCTCTCCAAACTACAATATTAAGCCTTTTGTTATCTACCTACGTTTTTTATCTCCTTTTATTTCCAAAATTCTTTATCTGCCTTTATATTTTATGTCTTTCTTTTTTATATGCGTTTATCTTCCTTGTTTTAATTAACTTCTTTGAATTAAGAAATTTAAAATTGAGTCCACCTCTCCGAATTAGGTTTATAATTGAATCCTAAACCTCAGGACCTCAGTATACTGGAGGCCAGTGTTCGGACCCAGCTACGATTGTTTTAGATTAACTACGCTTTTAGAAAAGTTTCGGTCACTCCGTTTCAAAGAAATAAATAACAAACGTTTTTTTTTTACTTGATTTAAATTATATTTAATTTATATTTTTTATTTTTCATTAAATTTAAATTTACGCCAATCCAATGCTGAATTATTCATTATATAATTAATATTATGTTCATATGTATTGTATATACTATATTTATATATATTTATATATTTGTTTTTGTTTTTTGCAATAATGATTTTGCTTACGATTAAGATTTTTTAATTTAATGATTTTTTTTTTTTTTTTTTTTTTTTTTTAAATTTCACTTTCATTACACTTAATTGATTTTCTTCTGTTATTTATTTATTTATTTATTTATTTATTTGTTTATTATTTATGTATAAGTTATATACTGCGCACCTAAATTTAAGTTGCTTAAATTCAAGTTCAAATTTAAAATTTTTTGTTTGTTTGTTTGTTTTTTTTTAATTGTTCTTGCGACAATATAACAATAAGATTTTTGTTTTTTTGTTTATGTTTAATTATTAATTATAAATTATTATCGATTTTCTGTTTTGTTTTGGTGTATTTATTAAGTTGTTGTTGTTTTTTTTTTTCTTATGATTTTTTTCAAAATTTACAATTGTTTTTTCTTTCGTGTTTTTTTTTTAATTAAACAAATCATTTCGAAATATAATAAACAAAGTTTATGCGATAAATTCTTCGTTTTCGCAAGTCGTTAACGAGTCCAATGACAAGACGCTTTTGACAACTTCAGCTTAACTACTGCAGCAACAGTTTTCAAAAGCGACTTTTTCACGTCACTTTTGTCGTCAACGACTTCTGCCTTGCATCTTAAAATTGTTGAAATTTGAGTTTTTCCATATGAAAGCAACTTAACAGTTAAATCAATTGATGACAATTACAATTATTTGCTAATTAATTGTGTTTTATTGCTCTGTTGTTGTGTTTTGTATGTTTTTTGTTGTTGTTTGTTTGTTTGTTTATACGCTAAAGAAGAGTTTAAACATTTGATTTTGTTTGTTTATCTTAGATTAAACGTTAAAACTTTTGCATGCACGGATTTTCAAAGAGTTTCAACTATTGCTGATTTGTTTTTGTTGTTGTTTTTCTATTGTATTGGCGTTTAAATTAAATATAGTTTGTAATATTTGGTATTTTAAGTTCTATTTCAAAAGAGAAACGGTATAAGAAAAATTAAACAACTACAAAATAATTAAGGCAGTTCACAGGGTGTGTTATATACGTTATTATACTCGTATATGTCAGTTGCAATTTACGACTGTCGTACGGCGGATGTTCATATTTCTCCTGATCGCTGATTAGTTGAAATATTAAACTTCAATTTTTTTAGATTTTCTTGTAATCGTTTTAGAAATGCTTACGTCATTCAAATCGCAATCGGAGTTTGTGAATACCCGGATTATTTTGTTCTTGTTTTCAATAAACATAAACTAAGTTAGTTAGCATTTAACGAAGGGAATTACACTTGAAAGCATTGCCCATTCAATCCAACTTGACACGTTAACGAATTATAACATAACTTATAAAAGCAACAATAAAAAATAAAATAAGGAAAATTCGTAAAATTGTTTTCAAAGGTCAGTCCGTTAGAACTCTCCTTGCTTGATATCGAGCGTGTGTGTTTTATTTTTCAAAATGCGGCGTTGTTTCACTCCTTTTATCATTTGTACAATTGTGGGTTTTCTCTCAACAGGAATTGGCTAAGCTGCAGTTTGAGTGGACTTGCCGTCAATGTGAACTTACAAGATTTTAAGCCTACACTAAAGCTCGGAATTTAGTCATCATTTTTAATATTTCTACACTTGCTACAAATCAAGGAAGTTTCATCTACAATTAAATCTTTATCGACTGTCAAAAATGTAACTCAGGTCGAAAATTGTCTTTTTAGTCATAAACGACTTCAATCTTTAAGAGTTTAGTCGTAAACAATTTGAATGAGCCTAAGCAGTAAAAAAAACTCTAGTCGTAACCAACTAAAGTTATGAGTGACTCTAAACGATTAAAGCAAACTTAAGTCATAACGAGTTAATTTAAGTCATAACGGCCGGCCGACGAAAAAGTTTAAGTCATAACGACTTTATTTAACATAAATTATGCAAGCCTCGTCGTAAACTACAACAACGATCAAAGATTTTAGTTGAACCATAACTTTCGAAAGAAAAAGCCTTAAATCGTTAACGACTTAGTCAGTCGGACAAATAGTCAAAAGCAGATGCACACACACAGACGCAATTAAAATACAACAACACACGCTGGAGAGCAAATAAATTATTTAATAGTCTAATAGTCTGTGAATATTATTTATTTATTTATTCAGCATAGAGCAATCAGTTCGCGAGTGTTCCTGTTCGTCCTGGAACAAATCAAAATCGTTTAATTCAAAAAAGAAAACTTTACAAGTACGTCAGCAGACAACGGTACTCTCAAAGAACAAATTTCACAATTAACTTAAAAAAAGGAGAACAATTTCATTTTATGTTTATAATTAGTTTTATTGTTTTTTATTTTTTTAATTATATACTTTAATTTTTGTTTGTTAAATTATTTCTACATTTATTTTTAATTACAGGGGCTGGGCTGGTTGAAGTTTTCCGATTTATTTTTTTATTCATTTATATTTGTAATATAATAATTTTTATTTTTCAACTGCTTGTTTTTTTGTTTTTATTTCGTTTTGATTTACTTGATAAAATAGAGAAATTGGTTATTTTTTTCTGTTTTGAGTTTCCTCAAATATTTTGCAATTTTCGAAATTCACAATATTCGCGCTGAAAAACGTCTGTTAGGGTATGTATGTATGTTAATTTATATTAAATATATTTTATTAAAAACTCTTCGGATTTGCTTAACTGGTTTTGAGTGTTCAAATTTTGTATTCAATGTTTGATTGTTTGAGTAAGAAGGAAGGAAAATTGTCATATTGGCATCTAAAAATTGGACGAAATACTAAATTATATTCCCGTGAAATGTACTTCGACAATGTCCGCCACTTAGGCTGGTTTTGTATTTCTATGTTGAATGAATGCAACACTGTCTCAAGCTTCAAATTCGCTATAAAAAACGATATTGTTCGCAAATGACAATTCTTCGTAAAAGACATTTTATGCAAATGACTTTTTTGTTCTGAAAGACTTTTGACAGCTACGACTTTGTGTCAAACGACTTCCGATCGAACCAACGACTTTCGTCGCACACGGTTTTTTATTGGAGAGGTTCTTGTTATAAACGACTTTTGTCATTGACAAAAATAACGCAAGTTGTAAACAAGAATTGTATGTGATAAACTTTTGTCATAATGACTTTTGTCATAATGACTTTTGTCATAATGACTTTTGTCATAATGACTTTTGTCATAATGACTTTTGTCATAATGACTTTTGTCATAATGACTTTTGTCATAATGACTTTTGTCATAATGACTTTTGTCATAATGACTTTTGTCATAATGACTTTTGTCATAATGACTTTTGTCATAATGACTTTTGTCATAATGACTTTTGTCATAATGACTTTTGTCATAATGACTTTTGTCATAATGACTTTTGTCATAATGACTTTTGTCATAATGACTTTTGTCATAATGACTTTTGTCATAATGACTTTTGTCATAATGACTTTTGTCATAATGACTTTTGTCATAATGACTTTTGTCATAATGACTTTTGTCATAATGACTTTTGTCATAATGACTTTTGTCATAATGACTTTTGTCATAATGACTTTTGTCATAATGACTTTTGTCATAATGACTTTTGTCATAATGACTTTTGTCATAATGACTTTGTCATAATGACTTTTGTCATAACGACTTTTATCATAACGACTTTTGTCATAATGACTTTTGTCATAATGACTTTTATCATAATGACTTTTGTCATAATAACTTTTGTCATAATGACTTTGTCATAATGACTTTTGTCATAACGACTTTTATCATAACGACTTTTGTCATAATGACTTTTGTCATAATGACTTTTGTCATAATGACTTTTATCATAATGACTTTTATCATAATGACTTTTATCATAACGACTTTTATCATAACGACTTTTGTCATAATGACTTTTGTCATAATGACTTTTGTCATAATGACTTTTGTCATAATGACTTTTGTCATAATGACTTTTGTCGTAATGACTTTTATCATAATGACTTTTGTCATAACGACTTTTGTCATAATGTCACTTTGTCAACACATGCAAATGTTCAAACAAAAAAGACGGAGTCAAAACTGAAGACGAGCAAACAAGGTAGCTACACATATACAAACATAATTGCTAATGGAAGATTCTAGTTTTTTTATTTTTTTTTTTTGTTAACATTTTATTTTTCTAAAAAATTTATGTTTCTTTTTTTTCGTTTTGATTATTTACTTTGATAAAAAGTCGAGACTATATTCGAAAAAGAAAAATAAAGAGGAATAAGAAAACGAAGACGAAGACGAAAAAAATCCAGTGAAATTTTGTTTCTTTGTTTGTTAATAATATAATTTTATTTTATTTGAAAATGTTCCTTTCATCAGTTGCGCATATCTCATAAACTGCATTTTAGAAATGTATGAAATTGCATTTTAAGGGTTATTTTTTATTTATATATAAACATTAAATATATATATTTATATATAGATTTATATATATATAATAATAATAATAATTTTTATACGTAGGTGTATAGTATGTTTTTGTTGTTGTTTTTCTTTTTTTATATATGTATTAAGATGCTAGCAGCTATAACTACAATTATGTGTTTTTTGTTTTGTAATTGTTTATTTAAATGTTGTTGTTGTTTTCTATATTTACGCGCAGTTAGTTTAAATTTAAACAACTCTCGTTTGCTTAGTTCATAGTCTAAAATGTTTTCGCTTTACTTTACTTTACTTTCCTTTACTTTTTTTTGTTTGTTTTGTTTTGTTTTTTTCTTTTTTAGATATTTTGCAAAAATAAAAGTTTTCACAATTTTTCAGTTTCAGTTTCAGTTTGAATTTAAATTTAAAATTTGATTTTGCTTTTCTCCTTTGCCGCACTTTCGTAAAGTTAGCGCGCACGCACGCACGCACGTGTAATTGTATAAAATTCATTAAAACGCAAACGTTTTTTTATAAGAATTAATTGAAATAAACGAAAAAAAAAAAAAATCGATCAAAAACATTTTAACGAAACTAAATTTAAGAGTTAACTTATTTTGTGTATTCTCACCTCATATTTAAACAAATTGTTTTGCTTTTTGATATTTCTTGCTTTGCTTTTGCTTTTGCTTTGCATCAACATATTTGAATAGTTTTTTGTTGTTTTTGTTAATGATAATGTTGTAAGGTAAGTTTTAAATTAAAAATAGTTTTGTTTATTTTGTTGTTTTTGTTTTTAGATATTTTTTGCAACTAAAGCTAAAAAGTTTTACAAATACACAAACTAATTCAACATTTTTAGGTCGAAGTGTGGTTTTTGCTTTTTTTTTTTGCTTTTAAATCTATTAAAAATTTTCACTTCGTGTTTGAATTCTTCTTCGCATCGAATTGTTTTGTGTTCTTTTGTTTGTTGTTGTTGTTGTTGTTTGTTGTGTTATCAAAAATACATTTTACATATCTTTATTTTAGATTATTCTTCAGTTAAGGTTTTTTTCTCTCTTTTTGCTCATTTTTTTGTTTTCTTTTCTTTTGTTTTGTTTTGTTTTGTTTCAATTTTCTCTTTTTATTATTAACAAAATAACGTAAAACATAATTATATATATATATATATATATTATATATTGTTTGTTTTTTTAATTTAAATTTAAATTTAATTTAAGAATTTAAGACGCACTCTTGAAGCTCTTGAAGCAGTCCATTTTAATTGAATATGTTTGAAACGGAAACGGAAGCGCGTGGAAAATTTTAGTTATAAATAAAAAATTAGAAGAAAAAAAAGCCAACATTTGCGTATTTTCAAAATTCAGAAATGTAATTGCCAAATTCCACCGATGCCGCACAACTCAAAAATGATTAACCAAAATGCTTCAAATTTAAATTATCTAAAATGTTCAATTATAAACAGAAGAAAACTAAAAGTTAATTCGTTTCAGATTTGAGAAATCATGATTATTGTAAAATAAATAAAATGTTATTAAAGTTGTTTAAATTATAAAACTTTACCGATTTACCGATTAAAATGTAATCGAAATATTTAATAAGAATTCGTTGATTACATTTAATCATACAAATACAACTAAAAGACTTTTATCGAGTTTGAATTCAAATATTAAAAATTTCTCATGTCCGAAATTGTCTAAAATCAAAAAGTCAAAAGTATTCAAATTGCGTTTGTGTATGTGAATGTATTTTAACGATCTTTGCCGTTTTAGAATTTACTGGTAGAGGAGGTGGAAGGATCTATGTCGTCATCAAATGTCGTCATATACGATACAGCAAATACTTTGTTTATAAACAAATTTAATCGTAACGGAAGACGAAATGAACGTCTTCGATCCTCAAGTCATTATACAACTTAACGATTTTGAAATTTCGGAATATCGAAAGCAAACCAACCAACTCGCGTTTTTTTTCTACTTTCGAAACTAAGCGAAAAGGAAATTCTTAAAAGTAAAGAACTAAAATGAATTTAAATTAAATTAAGTTAAAGCATTACGAACCCGAAACAAAATACAAAACTACATTTTGACGTCATTTGGCATTTCAACAGTCTCGTGTATTTGTGGGTGTGTGTGTGTGTGTGTGTATGTCTATCGATGTGTGTTTGAGTTGCGCACGCGAGAAAAGTGATTTTAAACTTAGAATTAAAGTATATTTATAATTTTCTTTTTCTTTTTTAATTTATTAAATCTTTTTTTTTATATATCGAAAAATATTTACAGCCAAATAGTTTTTTTTTTTTTTTTAAGTCGTAAATTTACTTATACAAAATTTACTTTATAAAAATTTAATAGAATTTATAATTGTTTTTCTTTTTGAAAAACACAACAAGAATCAGCACTTCCGTTTCCGCCTTTTAAAAAACAAAACAAACAAACAAAAAATCACCACACGCGCTCTTTTAACTGCGTAGTGATACTTCTTTCGTTCGTCTGTCTGTCCGTCCGTCCGTCCAACCCTTCAAGAGTTGCCGCCGCCGCGCTTCATGCGTTTAAAAATCAATTTTAATTTGAATTTCGCTGAATCGGCGTCTGATTTCTTCGTCTTCTTCTTCTTCTTCTTTGTTGTTGTTGTTGTTCTTCTTATGTTGTCGCCCCCATTATCATCATCATCATCATCATCCTTTTTCGGTTTCGGTTTCTTTTTGTTTTTCTTCTCTTCTCAACGTTTGCTTTTGGCGGCCTTTTTCCGCTTGTTGTTGTTGGGTGTTGTTGCTGCTGCTGCTGTGGTGGTGTTGTTGTTGTTATTGTTGATGTTGCTGTAGGTAGACGCTGCCGGTTGCAGTGATTCTCAACTTCTCTCGGGCGTGCTGTGATGATGATAAATCTGTTGGATCTGTTGCTGCTGCTGTTGTTGTTGCTGTGCTGAGGCGCTCGTATGCGCGACCTGCTGCTGCTGTTGCTGACTGCTCGATGTGACGACGTCCTGTTGTTGGATATGTTGCTGGGGCGCATGTTGCTGGTGATGTTGCTGCTGCTGGATGTGTACGACATGTTGTTGCAGGTGTTGCGGTGTCTGCGGCGTTTGCGGTTGTGATGTGCCGCCGTGTTGCTGCTGGTGCGGCGATGGACTGTACTGGAACTGTTGCTGAAACATGTTCATCTTGATAAATTAATTGTTGACGCATTCGTCAGCGTAACGGTAACAGATATTTGGCATTAGTGTGTGTGTGTGTGTGTGTGTGAGTAAGTGACTGAGTGAGTTTGTGACAGAGTGACCGCTTTATGAATGGTTTTTCTGTTGTAGTTTTATTTTTTAAATTTTTTAATGAAATTCGAAGTTTTAAAACAAGTTTACGAAAACGAAGTGATACGTTACGTTAGTGATGAATATAGTTTAATAAAAAGCTTTAAAAAACTCTGAATAAAGTTTTGTAAAAAATTGTCTCTTAAGCTTAAAAAAAAACGTTGATTTCTTTAAAAGTTTGAATTACAAAGAAAAACAATTTTAATGAAAAAGTTTACAGTTCAAAAAATAATATCAAACTTTCGACAAAAGTTAAAACAAATTACAAATTTTAGTTAGTACTCTTCCGTGTAAATGTTAGTATGGGTATTAAATCTAACAAAACACAAAAAGATGCTTTATTAAACAAACAAAAAATGTAAATGAAAACAAAACAAATAAAATGTCGATCGTTTGGTTGAGTTGAGGCTCATTGAAAGCCACAAATTTAACAATGAAAATATCAAAAATAAAATTTTGTGAATGAATGCAATGTACGAAATGTGTGTTTAAAACTCATTAACAGAAACGGTCACTCTGGTTTGTGTGCGCATGCGCATGCATAATTTCTGCTGCGACTGCTGCTCAGCTGTTGTAGCTGTTATAGAATACATACCGAATTCTCTTGGCTGTGCTCGATTATTTCGATGCTGCCACTGGTGTTTCCTGATGTGTTGATCATTGAGATGCCACTCGTATTGGTCACATCGTATTTGCCGCGCTTAAAGCGTCCGTAGAGCGAACTGTAGGGCAGATTGTAGTGGATGGCCGCCTGATTGATGGACATTTGGCCAACGCTACGCACGAAATAAAAAAACAAAACAAAAACCAATTAATAAAACAATGAAAACGTCGTTCGGGTGTCGTCAAGGCAAAACTTACCGTACTGAGTTAAGCGCTTCGTTCATTGCGTCTTCAGACCATGGAGTCGGATTCGAACGTGACAGTTCGATGCCCTCGCGTTTGCAGCGTCCGTAGAGCGTTCCTTTAGCGCATTAACATTTGACATGTCATGGAGCGGTGGTTTGGGGCGGGAGGAAAAGGTTTCAATATTTAGTTGAGAGTGGATTTTTGTGGGATACAAATGAATGAAGGTGTTTCTTTTTGTTGTTTTTTTTTTTTTTTTTTTTTATGTTTATAAAAGATTACATTAGTAGAAAAAGTATTAAATTAAATAATCAATATTTTAACATATTTTAAGAGTTAAGAAATTCTTTGTTTTTGTTTTTTGTCTCCCATTTCTTCCTCGTTTTACACCAAAACGTTTTGTTATAGGTGTAAATATGTACGTATCTGTTGATCAAGTCGTATCGTCGCAAACCCATTTAATCCAACCTATTCATTCGCCCTGGCCCATTTCTACCAATAACATATGTACTCACCTGTCGGTATGCCGAATTCAGCGCTCGCTTTCTGGACGGACGTATGGCCGGCGCGTATTGCCTCCAATGCACGCTCCAAATCTTCTGGAGTCCATGTTGTGGGTGCGGCATTGAAGGGCGCCGCCAGGCGTATACCCTCACGACGTGCGATCTTGTACAGCGTCGACGAGGGTATGCCGAAGGCTTTCGATGCCTTATTAGCTGATATTTGTCCGGAGCGTAGCGCTTCCAAAGCATTATTGAGGGCATCTTCGTTCCACGATTTGGTGCCGCCCTCCTTCTTCGGCGTTTCGATGCCCATGCGATGGGCCCGCTGCCAAAGGGTGGTCGACGGGATGCCATACGTGACGGAGGCTTTCGTCAGGCTCATATTTTGATTCTTCAATGCATCTAAAGCTGAATTCATATCATCTTGTGTCCAAGTTTTGGGACCATTAAACTGACCTTTGATATCGCCCTGTTGTTGGTCCAAATTGGTGTAGTGCGGCTCATTTTGATCGTTCGGTGAACCGTTGGCGATCATCATTGAGTCCTCGCTCGTATCGGAATTATACATATCTAAATTTGGTCGAGAGAGAAAAAGAAATTGCAAAATTTTCCTTTAGTTACAAAGTAACATTTTTAGTTTTTTATTGTACAGGAACAAAAACTATGAAACTTATCAATAATGATAGCGGGCTTAAATCAGTCAAAAATAGTATTTTAAATTTGATAGTATTAAAATCAATTGTATTGGGACGAAATAGTAAAATTTCAGTTTTTCATTCAGACGAGAAATAATTTCGCAAAAGCGTTTTTGGAGATGGTCAGAAATAAATTCACAATTTGTCAACATTAATTGAAATATTGTTTATAATATAGTTGGGAACAAATCAATCTTTTTAATTGACATTGTTTTCTGTTTTGAGTTTTCCCATGTATCAGCTTTAAAAAACTGCTCGATCACAGTTGTAATTCTGCTACAACTTTTTAAAATAGTGCTAATAAAAAATTAACTTCCGATACTTTAGTATGATGTTCAAACAACGGGAGACTAAAAAATCATTAGAAAAGTCTTTAAACAAAATAAGTCATACTCTTTCGAAACCCTCCAACAAAAAAGTCAGTCAGCTAACGAGTTCGAAAACAAAAAGAAAAGTACAAAAATATTTTTAGAACAAATTGTAAGTTTGAAAACTCCTTACATTTAAAAATAGTTTGAAGTTTCAAAAATACGCAGGAAACTCATAGAACCAGAATTTATATTCAAATTGATAACTTCTTTTGAATCGAACTAAGCTAAATAGTACAACAACCCTATGAAATATGCTAGAAGTGAAAAAAAAGACTTACCCATATGCCCAGTGGTCATCATGTTAACAATTTCTGGCGTAATAATCATGCCCGGTTCGTGTTTTATTTGGCTCGGATCAATCTCCATAACAGTCGCACCGGTGATTTCTTGATGCGTCTGTTGCTGGTGTTGTTGTTGTTGTTGCTGATGCGTTTGCTGTTGATGTGTTTGCTGCTGCTGTTGATGTTGTTGCTGCTGAGATTGTCCTTGCACCAGTTGTTGAGCGTGCAACTGATGTTGTTGTGATTGATGGTGCTGCTGCTGCTGTTGTTGTTGCTGCTGTTGCTGTTGTTGCTGCTGCTGCTGTTGTTGTTGCTGTTGCTGCTGCTGTTGTTGTTTCGCTTCAATAACTTCGCTTTTGATGTGCTGCACCAGATTTGAATTGCTTTCGTCGCCTGTTTGATGGTGCATGGTGTGCATTGGAGATTGATCGAGCCGTTGTATCATGTGCTGGGCCAGATGATTGTCGATATCGAGCGGTTCGGTGGGATCTAAAAACAAATTATTAAAAATATTAGAAACGATTTTAGAATAATTGACCGCCGATTTATTACTTAATTAATGATGGTAATGAGCGCGAAAAGTGTGATAGGACGAAAAAGTCAGTTTAGATTCAGAGGTTCCAAAACATTTTTATTTATCAATAATTTTAATTTTTGTTTGTTTCTATGAAAAATGCTTTCCTTACATATGTATTTTATTATACCAATTTATTTATAAACCGACTACACAATATATAATTAATTCTACAATATATATATACTATGTAGAACCCTGTTACCCTAATATCCCTTCATTGTTAACAATGTATAATGGTTTTAAAATGCTTGTATAATAATAAATTGGCAAAAACGACAAGAAAAGAAGTTAAAGATTGTGATTGTAAGAAAATCTTTTCCAACTGATTGACGATATTTTATTAAAATTATCTCTGCCTATTTTTGTTTTAATAACTATAATTTTTTTTTTATCAAAAACGACTTCAACAAAATGTCACCTAACAAAACTTTTACAATTTGTATCTATAAAGAACATTTAAGAAAGTGTCTGTCTGTGCCGTGTAGGTGTCTTGTCGCGAGAGATGATAGGCGATATAGTACCGAAAACTCACTTGATAGATCACGCGTATCGGTGCTGGGATTACAGGACAAGTCGACGTGTTCCGTTACGGTGACTGGCGTTGCAGACGGTGCCGGTGGTTCGGGCGCAAAATCCAAGAAGCCCATCGGTACGCCCAAGATGCCGCCGTTCTGTTCACAATTGAAGAGGAAAAAATTCAAAATTAAAAACAAAACCCATTTGAACAATTTCAGAGAATTTCAAAAACAAGTTGCCCAATGCTGAGTCCATCGAGTCAACCGCAGATCACTTACCATGCCCATGCCTAAACTAGTCATATTTTTATCTTTTCCGTCGCGCGCTACTACAATTTGTGTGACAATGGCGGTGCCGCCCGGTGTTGTTACGGTTGTGGTTACTCCTCCGCCTGCTCCTGCACCAGCATTCGCATTATTCGATATCGAACCGGACGAGCAATTCGATGCAGGCGATGCAACAGACGCGGCAGCGGCAGCAACTGCGTCGGTCTTGCAAATCTTATGCAATGTGGGTTTCTCCGAATCGGAATCTTCACCGCTGGCAACAAGCGCTGCTTGTTGTTGTGCCGTAAGCGCGGATGTCGTCACAGTCTGTACGGAACCGGTTACGGGTATATAACTGCCGGTGGAGGTTTGTTGCAGCGAAACGATTGCGGCTTGATTTTGATTTTGTATTAGTATCGCCTGTGGATGTTGTTGCTGCTGTTGTTGTTGGTGGTGTTGTGTTTGCTGTTGCTGTAATTGTAGATCCGGCGATTTAGAGCGCTTGCGTACACGTGATTTGCGTCCAGCAATTTGTTGCTGCTGTTGTTGTGTTGTTGGCACGCCCGAAGTAGTGGCAATTAATTGTCCTCCAGCGGCAGCGGCGGCGGCAAGTTGCTGTGCGTTCACCGCGTTTACGTTAGCCAAGCCGTGTGTCGTTAGCACTGCTGCATTGGCTATTTGTTGCTGCTGCTGTTGTTGTTGCTGCTGCTGCTGTTGCTGATGTTGCTGCTGCTGCTGTTGTTGCTGATGTTGCTGCTGCGCCTGTGCCTGTTGCTGCGCTTGTGTATTGGGCGATAGCGGACCTGGCGCTACTGTGCTTACGATATTGCCAACAACGGTTTGTTGTATATTTTCCGAAACGGTTATTGTCGCGGTGGCGGCGTCGTTTAGATCGTCGGTATTTTCGGCGGTCTCGCAAAGTCCTTTGATTTTCAACTGTTCGGCGGTGCGGAGCAAACCCTAAAATGATGAAAGAAAATTAAATGTTAGTAAATGGAAGGTAAGATTAAATTTGTAATTTTTTTAACTAAAGATTTTTTTAAATTTTGTGAGCATCGAAAAGTTTACTTTCAGTTTACAAATACAAATATATGTATATGGCTTTTACGATCTGATCGGATCTCCTTTAAAATATACAACTTTTAAAGTGTTCATACAGATATTTAGTTGTTCACTTTAAATACATCCTGCGATTTCTTTTGACGCAGTTTTGCAGTGAAGTTCAATTAATCTTAATCTTAACACGCGCCTGAACCCGCTTCTTTACTGAACCCAAAACAAAAAAATTGCATGTGGCAAAAAAAAATATCTTTAGGAAAAAATCAAACTCGTTTTTATATATTTCTTTTTTGCTACACTCCATTAACGCATTTAATTAGGAAAAAAAAGCGACCAAAGAAAACTTGAAGAAAAGTGTATACCAGAGTTTGTACTTTTAGCCTCAAGTCAGGCTCACCCCCGCCTCGCCTCATTTCACACTTCTTCCTTCAGTTGGAATATATTAACAAAAAAAAAACTGGAGAAGAAACCCCTTTACGCAGTTTTTCTGTATATGAGGAAAGAGAGTTTTTTGTTGTTGAATTAAATTTTTTATTTTTTACATTTTTTTTACAGAAATGCGTAAATTTGTTATGTACCTACTTTCGGCCTTAAGTAAATAAAAGATACAGGCAGGAAGAATAGCAGGAAGGAAGAAAGGCAGGCAGGCAGGCAAAAGCTGGCCGGGCAAGCAGAAAAAAATTCTTTGACAGCGGCAAAAATGAAAAGAAAAACCAAATGAAACAACAACAACAACAAACTTGGCGTTGATGACCAACAAACGCCCACTTGAACCGCAGCAGCACAACCCTGCCTCCAAACGTCCGCCACCATCAGACCAGCAGCAGCAACCCTTGCCCGATTTCCCAGCCTTCTCCGCTTCCTGTCTGCAGTGTGCGCGCGCGTTCTTAACCCATTTGCATTTCAACTTCACGGCACAAATTTTTTTAAATAAAGCAAAAAAAAATGTTTTAAGATAAAAGCAGGCAGGCGATCAAACGAGAAAGAGTCGGAGAAAAATTCTCAACCCAACAAATTTTTTCTAAATTTTTTTTTGTATTTATTAAGCGGAAATAAGAATTTTGTCTTGTGTTTTTATTTTTAATTTAAAAAGAAAAAAAAAGCGAAAAAAACTGCGAAACTAAGAAAGGATGAAGTAAATATTTGCCTGTCCAATTGCGTTGCCAAGATATTAAGTGGGCGGGGTGCGGCATGGGCAATATTATCCCGCCCACCAGCACACAAGGCATTTGGTCGCAGGCGAGGAGGTCACTTTTTCCCATTGCCTTTCGGAGAAGAAAATGACTTCCATTTGCACTGGACGGTGTTGTTGTAATTATTGTGTGTGTTGTTGTTGTTGTTTTAACCCAACTTAATGAATTCGTAGGTGGCCTGCCTGCGCCTCCTCTTTGAAATTTTCATGTTTTTTTTTTATTTTTGGGTGCGGCGATAATTTAATTCTTGTTTTTTTTGTCTTCACGGTCGCTTATTAAAATTAAGAATTTTGCGTTTAAAGAAGAGATGAAATTTTTTTTAATATAAGAAAAATGCAATTCTGTAAATTAACCCGAGAAATTTTAATTTTCTAAATTTACAAAACTTTTATTTTTTCAAGTAAATTTGAAGTTTTAAATGTCATTTTTGTCGCATGTTGATTCTGAAGAAAAATGCACAAATAATAAAGAATATTTCAACTAAAATTGCATTTGTACCAAGTACTCAATTTGGTCAATTTCTTCCGAACTCCTAAAAGTATGCTGCATCGCATCGATTAGGTTCAAAAATAAACATTTTTTAATCGGACTCAACAACATTTTAGACACTTTCCAAAGGCAATACAACAAAAAAGCAATTAAATATTGTACTCCTAACATTCACAAACAAGTGCAGCTGTGCAAGTGTGACTAATTGCAAGTGTATAAATGGTAACATAACCTACAATATATTAAAACCATGTATCAACAAAGATGTTCGATCCTTCTATACTTCATTTGTATATATGTATGTAAATGAAAAAAATATTTTTTCATAGGTTTGCACTTTAAAAAGTTCTTTGAATAAGAAATAGACAAACTTGTAAAAGTGGGTGGATTCGAGGGAATAAGTCTTGGCATAAAAGAAAATCACAAAACTTAAAGAAGAAAGTCTAAAATAAATATAACTAAACAATCACGTTACACAATTTTTATATGTATGTATGTATGTATGTATGTATGTATGTATTATCAACAACAAATGTATTTACAACAAAAAATAGCAAAAAAAAATCACATTAGCATATTTTTAAAAGTGACAACGTCACACACGACACAAGCAACAACATTTGCATACGATTGTGTACCGCAGCAGCACTTGGAACCTACCCTTTGCCTATTCTACACACACACACACACACAGAAAAAAACCCACTCCTAGCCCATTCATGTACTCGTACATACGTCATGGAAACAGCCTGCTCGCGTGCTGCACTCTGCTGTTTAAATATTCCGAATGCAGCGATGAACTTTTGTCCAACAACATTCGTCGAAGCAGTTGTCATAAGATACGAGTATGTACACTTTCGCCATTGACGTAGTTTTCCAAGTTTAATATAAAACTAAATAATATAAAAGGATTCAGACAAAATTGTGACTGGATTTGACACGTGTTTGAATGATATTGATTATAAATACAATTAATTGTTAATTAAATTAAATTTAAAGAGAATTAATCGTTAAATACAATTAATCAAAAATTTGATTGATCGTAAATACAAATGTTCTGGCGAAAATTATTGTTTAGATCCGTTTTCATCCGTTTGTCATGTGACTTAAACAATTACCATCCAAGTGATTAAACTACACTAAAATTGACCAAATTTGTGACTACCGAATTTTAAAGTTACTGTCACAAGGTTAGATAACTATTTCACCGCTTCGCTCATTAATGATTGAATTATTTAACTAAAAATAACAAAAACCTACGTTTAGTCTTTACAAACGATGGTCACAATTAAGCTGCTGCGTCAAACAATTGTCATGTGGCGAACTATTAAGTTATAAGTGGCCAAAGAAGTGACAATGCTTATGACCAGAGTAATTAGAAGAATATCTGTCGGAGAAGAATTTTAATTAACCATTTCAAAATATTTGTTTTCAAAAGACGGAAGGCAGACTTCTGCCAACCGACCAGACCAGTTAAACCTTAAATAACAAAGGCACACACGACCGAGGGAGGGAGGGAGGGTGAGGTCAAGAAGAACGCATAGCAACGGGACCTGATGATGAAATCGTATCGAGAGGAGGATATGAGCAATTTCACAGGATGAAACACAAGAAGGATGGATAAGAGCAGTGGTCGGCAGCTATTGATGCATGAAATGCAGTAGGGTACACACACGCGCTCAAAGATAAACGAAGACTTCCACGACGTTGGTGCTGATGATTATTTTCAAAAAGAAAACACACAATAAAAAAGAAAGCAAAATAAAAAGAAAAATTCAATTGCAATAAAAATTGCTTCCTCCGGTGACGGCAGCGGAGGCAGTACAACGGAAAAGGCTTCAGCAACAACGCCAGCATCCGTTTGAGGCGAAGAAAAAGAAATGGCGCTGAGACTGAAGCGAAACGCATCGGTTGGATGGATAAAGGCGGCAGTCAGTGAAGGCTGCTGCTGTTGCTCTTGCTGCTGCTGCTGCTGCTGCTGTTGATGATGATGATATTTCACTGCCGAATTCATATACGCACTCAAATTAAATTGCATTGGAGACGTTGCAACCGACTGCAAATGGAAAAGGAGAAGGCCCGGTAGTTTCAAAGGATACTGTCGAGTATAAATAAAAAAAAAAACAATTACAAAAACAAAAACAAAGTAGGTATGCAGATCTTTTGAGCAGTAACGCAAATTGCAATTTCAATTGAGGGAATACGGTCAGCAGCAGGAGCAGGAGCAGCAGCAGTAAAAGGAGTAAAGCGAAAAAGTGGCCGCAACACTGTAGCAATTAAAAACAGACAGACCGACAGACAGACAGTTTTCTTATTTTGAAATGTATTTGCTATCGAATAGATACACAATGGTACAATTTATAAACTTCAAAACAGTCCAACAATGAAGGTATAAAAGAATATTTTAGTTATATCAAAAATACTTGACTTCATATAAGTGAGACGCCGCCTCCTTAAAATCGGTGAAAAATCAATAATTATCAGCGGTCGCTCAAATACAATTAAAAACAGAATGAAAAAAAGGCGAAAAAACTTAAAAATATAGAGAAATATGCCCAGTAGAGCGCCATTTACTTGTACAGCGACCAAGACAACAGCGCAGCGCGAGGGTTAGGAAAATGTAAAACAAGCGCAGAAAGCGTTGGTCGGGTGGACGACGTTCATACAAACCGTTCGGTTGGTTGGTTGGTTGTTCGGTTGGCCTGACTGACTAACTCGCTGGTACGTAATCAAAGACAACGAGAGAAAAACGAGAAAAAAACACCACCCAAGGGTTTGAAATTTAAGAATTTTTTCACTTGGTGATTGGGTTCTTTATTTCTATTTTTTTTGTTTTTCCTCATCAACAAACTCACCCGCCCACCCCACTTTTGAGCTGAGTTGTGAAAGAACAGAAGTAGCGAGGGAAGCGAAGTGCTTTTGCACCCAATGGGCAAATACCGACACAGACCGCATTGCCAACCCCCGAGCCAAATCAAACCACCTCATTTCAACCCACACCCATTTAAATCGCTTCGTTTTTTTCTTCTTCTTCTGGATTTCTCCCTGCAACATTCGTTATTATCACATTACAGAGTTATCAGTCCCAAGAAGAGGATATGGAAAAATAAAAATAAGTAGAAAAAAAAAACGAAACTAAACTAAACGAAAAAAAAGGAAAAAATTCAGTGGGTACACAGAAAAATGTTTAATCTCTAAAATGTGCAACTCACACAGGCAGGCGGCAGGCAGCCGGATGGATGGATAGCTGGACACAGGACAGGACAGGACTCGTCGTTGCAGGACAAGTGCGGGGGGTATATGGTAAAATGAGTTGGCGAGCTCTTGGTTAGGGTGGTGTCAGTTAAAAAAAAAAATGAATACAAAAATGCAAAGAAAAAACTAGGAGAAAAATCATTTAAAAATTTGTTATTTTTTCTACATTATTTATTGCACATCATGATTTACATAATACGATACCTTGTATATGTAGTGACGGGTGAAACTGTTGTTTAAAAAATAACTGCATTTATAACTTTCTAACAATTAACTAGTTAACTAACAAACAACTAACTAGTTAACCAGAAACAAACTTACTAACAAATAATAAACCAATAAAAAAAAACTGACTACAAACTGACTACCTCATAAGTAATATTTTGATTATATTTAAAAAAAATAATGTTAAGACGTTATCAGTGATATTAAAAGTATCATTTGTAATTTTGTATTTTTCGAAGGGACTTTGCGGGAATGATATTAAAATCTCTAAAATGATACAATTTCTATTTAAAACTGAATTAGTGCTACAGTTTCACTCGTCACTGCTTGAACATATGTATGAATGCATGTATATACAAAGTAGGTATGTACCAACTCAAATGCCAAAGTGGTGCTGGATGATATACTATATATATTGTATTTTTTTCCAACTTCTTCAATTTAAGCCATGATGGCGTCTAAAGTAGTATGTAAATTTTGTAAATGGTCGAGGAGGGAGGTTGCGCTAGCCTCGTTGGTTGAGTGCTGCCAAGTGAAAAACAACAAAAAAAATTATATGAAAGCGACTGATTTTTTTTTTAAAGAAAAGTTGTATTTCAACTCCCAAAAAAAATAAAAACAGAGAAACTTAAGAAAATGCTTAAAATTAATTATCAGACGCTGGGTTAAAGCAGCGTGATTTCGATAAAGTATAGCAAAAGTGGAGTTTCAGGGACCAGCAGCGAGGGTTGAAGTGAAGAAGTGTCCGCGAAGAAGTGAGCGCGCGTGATTGCGACATTATTGCATTAATTGAATAGTCGAAGAAAATAGAAATCTTGCAATTTGTAAATGGAAAAACAATTTACATTTGCTTCAAAGGCTTTCGTAAGCATGAACAAATAACGCTAACAAATGAATTCTTAATTGTCTATTGTCGTCGGTTTCCAAAAATAATTACACAACTCTAAGAGGTGACTTTAACGCGCTGAATGAAGACTCAAAGGCAGACGACATTTAAAGGAACATTTTTAATATTATTTACGATACAATTTGCTCAATAAAATTATTCAGATGCCAAAGTCAAAAAAATATCCCGGTCAGTTTGAATGGACTTTTCGATGCACACAAAACTTACGATCACATTTTATTGGCGAGATTAATTTGTTTGTCACAACCAATCTCAAGAGATGATACCCTCGCCCCTTGGCATTTGTTGGGTGATTGTGGATATTTACCTGCAACAAAGAAAAAGAGAAAAATTGCAAATTAGTTTCAATTCAAAAGAATTACATAAATAAAAGCTAAGATTTTCTACTTCTAGAATTGTTCAAATGAGATCATACGAAAATAACAAAAACAATAACTTTAAAAGTAGTATATACATAATTTAACAATGAGAGCAAAAAAAAATAAAAATATTAAAACGATATTCTTTTAAACGCGACGAGCACGTTTAAGCGGATTTAAGCCAATTAAGCATTTGGGAAAGGTCTTCTGAGCTCAAGTGGAAGTGCTCGGCTGGTGTCAATGTAACCACCAGCAGCAGCAGAAGCATGAAAAACAACAACAACAACTATTAAGAATAGCTTGCCCAACACCGACGATGGAAAAAAAAGAGTTGCGATATAATTGCCAAAAATTAATGACAAAGCAATTTATATTCAGGTTTTTTCTTTTTCTTTTTGAAATTATGATGAATTCTATTATTCAGGGAAACGCTTTCGAAAACAATTAAACACACACACACATACACACACACATACACACACACACACACAAGAACCGTGTTAAAACCAATGTTAAAAAAAGAGCGCATACTTCACTTGAGAGCACAAGACGGAGAGAGAGAGAGACCAAAAGATATTGCAGTTTTTAAGCTTAAGCTTTTTCGGAGCTTTAAAGCTCCTCACTAATACTGGGCTTTAATCACAGAATTACAATTTAGTATCTCATTAATTAAAATTCATATTAAAACTAATTATTCTATGGGTATAAAACTTTTAGCTTATTTTTGCTTTTAAGTTTATTTAAACTTTTGACGACTGCTTTATGATTCTTCATTTCTCGTGATTCTTTGAACGTTCTTTTAATTTAAATATTCTTAAACAAGAATTTTGAATATTTTAATTATTAAATTTTTTATTTTGATTATTTTTTATCATAATTTCTTCGCTTAACTCCGCTTACTTCTGAATACGCCCCTGAGGAAGAGTTGAAACAAAAACTAGAAAGCAGTCGTTTGTCATTTACACGCTTCGCAAGACAAACGAAGTCAAAGAAAGAAATACAAAACAACAACAACAACAACAGCAAAAAAAACTTATCGGAAATATAATTTTGTGTTTTTTGCTCGCCATCAGAAGCAACAGAAAACCTTATCCGCTTACCTCAGATCTCAGCTAAAGAGTAAACTAAGGTTCGAAGTCTTGAGGTAAGGTATGGTGGGGTGAGGTGAGGTGAGGTGAGATGGTGTGTGGTGAAGTAAGCAAGACGTGATGTGAGCTAAGACGCTGCACGAACGAACTATGGGGCCAGGCCAGCAAAGCAAAGCACAGCACAGCGTCGAGCGACGAGAGTCAAGTCAAGAGTTTATTGAACTTTTTTTGTTATATATGTATATGTATGTATATGCATACATACATACATATATATTTTATAGCTATAGTATTAGCAACAACAAAAACTAAATAAATAACAACAAGCGCATACTAATGAGCATTTATTTGCGTAATACATTGGCGGAAAACGTAGAAAACGTTTCAATGTAAATGGCAACAATTTCGTGAATAACTTTTTTTCTTACATCGAAAGGTTTGCACAAACACACACACACACTACTTTCATATTTATTATTAATAATTAAATTAATTGGGATTTTTGATTTTTCATTATTTAAATTTTCGAATTGAATATTCAAAACTGAAGACGAAGAGGTCAGGTCAGCCTTCGGTTTTTTTACAAGTTTTGTGTTTTCTCTTTTTTATAAAACTTCAAAATAGTAATAACAATAAATAAAAAAAAACTTTTGTATTTAAAGAGTTATTGCTTTGAAAAACAATACCTAAAACGTAAAATTAAGAAGATTTTCCACTTAGAAGTAAATCGGCTTCACGTGCTCAAACTTCGAGTGCGTAGTATAAAGCAGAATCTAAAGTTTAGAGCAGTTTTCAAAGGATAAATGACATTCCTCTAGATAAGATTAAAAAAAAATTAGTTTTCAATAAAATTTTTTTAAATACTTCATACGAACGAATTCGTCAAGGATTTGCCCAAAAGTGCAACAAAGTTTTTTGGACAAAAACTTAAACAAATTTAAAGCTTCCTCTGCTTCTGCTACATGCTCGTAACTCTTATCAACAATTATTACAGTCGTTCGTCGCCAAGTTTCCACGTGATTTTCGTTTAGGGTTTCCCCGGAATTTCCCGCCGCCAACTTGAATTTATATTCGCCTACTTATCTTTTGTTACTTTTTTTTTCTTTTAGCTTGTTGGAGGATCTCTTTTCAAATGGCTGCGGCGACGTCGCCCTTGCCTATTTCTTGTTTATTATTTTGCTTCTTTTTGTTTCTGTTGTTTTTGTTGTTGTTTTCTTTGCTTGTTGGCCCCCTTTTTCGACTTTTGCTTTTTACTACTGGCTGCTGCTGTCGCTGCCGCTGCTGGAGCTGCTGTTGCATGTGTGTGTACTTTATTCGTATGTTCCTTTTTCGCCGTTGCCGTTTCGTTTCTTCTCTTATGCTAACGTCTCGCCTTGCCTTCTAAGTCACTTTTCTGCTTTTTATAGTCCATAAATAACAACAAAAACAAAACGTGAAAAGTTTTTTTTTTTTTTTTGTTACTTCGTTTTTATTATTATTTTATTATTGAGCATCTCCCACGTTCGTTTGTGCGTTTTTCTCTTCCGCTTCTTCTTTCACGTCTGTTTTCATTGGAAAAATTCAACTTTTACTTTTGGCTTTTTTTTATTGTTTTTTTTTCTTTTCTTTTTATTTATTTCCATGCCTCTTTTTGTGTATTTTTCCTCGCATTGCGCCTTTTGTTTTGCTCCTGTCGTTTAGCTGCGTTTTCGTTTTTGCTCATTTTGTAATGTGTTTATTTTGCATGATTTTGTTGCTGTTGTTGTTGTTTTCGCTTTTACTACTACACCGTGTATCTTTCCCTTTTGATATTTTTGTTCTATTTTGTTGATTTTTACGCTCTCCCCCTCGACGCCGCCGTTTAACATTGACACGGTTTTCATCTTTCTTTTGCTTATATCTTTTGCTTTTTATATTTTTGTTAGACTTTTTATTGTAATGTTTTTGTTGTTGTTTTTGTGTGTTTGTTGTGTTTTCCTTATTTTTACTTTACATTTGAAAGTCGCGCGTCGTCGTCGTCTCCGTCGTATCTTTTTATCGCCGTATGTCGACGTTGTTCCATTGTTGTGCCATCGTCTCGTAACACATAATAATTTTCAATTTTCCTCCTCCTCCTACTCCTGCTCTTTCTTCACATACGACTCTTGCCGCCCCTTTTCTTGCGTTATTCTTTCCGTAAATATTTTTGTCGTCGTTGTTATTGTTATGTTATTTTTCGGTTTCTTTTGCTTTCGATTTTTTGTTACCTTTTTATTATTTTAGACAAGGTCGTTTAGTGTCCTTCTTGTCGGAATTTCCTTAATCGTGCGTTCCCTTACAAACTGCTTTTTCCTCTTCATGTTCGCTTTTCGCATTTTTCAATTTACATTCAATTTTAAACTTTTTGTTTTGCAACTCGCAGAAGTTCGTCTTTTAACTTACGGGATGATCTGCAATCAGCGATGTTGCTTCTCTCTCTCCCATTAGTACCTTGCTTTATTTTTTATAATGTGGAAAACCTTTCGAAATTATGACATGTAATCTCAAAGTGTTAATTAGACACTGAACATTGTTAAATTAACACTTTCTTCATATCTAAAAATGTCGAAATCAACATTACAAATCTTGTCATATTAACACTGCGTCATATTAAATTAACAATGTCATGTTATTATAACACTTCAACGCAATGTGAAATATATCGTGTAAGATTTTCATTTTCATAGAAATGATATTAAGCATGTCAATTTTACATGTCCTAATGTTAACAATTCTAGCAAAAAACTTATTTACAATTTTTCGCCTTAAAATGTTTCACCTTCTCATATTTATTTCAATTATTTATAAAAGGATGATGTCATAAAATTGTTTATGGAACACACAAAAATCATAAACAAAAGATTGATACAATTCTCCACAGATGTGAGAATTGTTAAATTTACAAATTCACAAATGAATGTTAATGATAAGTTTTGAAGCAAAGGGGAAGGTGAAGGGGCAGAGGAAGAAAAGAAAAAGTTTTACACCAGAAATAGCTTAAATCAGTGTCAAAATAAATGTTCCAATTTAGAGTCGAACGAAATAGGTTGTTGCTGTTGTTGTTTGCAACTAATTTAAAATTATTAAAATATTCGTTAACAATTTATGAAGTCGTAAATAGCAACAACAAAAAGCAAAAGAAAAAAGTAAGTAAGTTATAAGCTATGCAAATACGTTTTCGATTTGTGCGCTGGGCAGCGGAAGTACTCCGCCGGTGTTTCGCATTGCGAATCGAGCCCATTTGGAATCGTTTAAACTTATGTAATGCTTACTTGCAAATGTGTACTTGGAAGCAAACTTCATTCAGAACAACGCTGACAAAAGTTTTTGAAGTTTTTTGTTGTTGTTGTTGTTGTTGTTTTGTTGGACATGCACGGAATTTCAATTGGAATCAGAGTGGCATTTTAGTAGCTTAACACAAAAGCCTGGCTGGCGAGAATTAAGAATTCAATTAACATAATTTAAAGTGAAATACACACACACGCACACACACGCATACACACACAAATAAATAAATAAATTTAATATGAGTGTTCGAAAACGTCGTTTTTCGAAGGTGGGTGCGGATTGAGCTTTGAATTAAGTGAAGTATAGTAGTAAAGCTCAGATCAAAAGGCTGGAGTAACCAGCAAAAATTAAAAACTTGAATTTTTTTCTATTAAAATTTAGAGACTTTTGGTGAAGACTGTTCTCAAAAATAAAAAAAAACTGTCAAGAAACTTACTTAAATACCGAAATTTGTGTAACTTCCAGTTCCATAAATATTTCATTGACTTTTGTAAAATGGATTTTTTTGTATTTCAGTCGTTCGTTAGAAATTTCGTGAAAGTTTAAGATTGCTTGACAAAAACAACAACAAAATGGTAGAAGAAAAAAATTTACACCAAAAATTTGCAATGCTAAATTGAAAATAAAACAAAGGCAAACAAACAAAATAGAGATACAGCGACAACAACAAATACAACAACTACAAAGTTATCATCATGCAAATTTATGCATATCTAAGCCACTTTCAACAAAGAAATTTTTTGCGTATCTGAATTTGATTTCAAGTTTTTTCTTCTTTTTCTTCTTTTTATGTTGTTGTGGTTGTTGTTGTTGTTATTTTTTTTGAAGAGATATGAGATATTTTTCTGCACATATGCTGCCCCTGCCTGTCGGAGTGTCGGGAGTAATTTTTGTTCGTTTTCTTTTTATCTGTTGTTGTTGTTATTGCTGTTGTTGTTTTTGTTGATTCGAATCAATGTTTTCTTGCGTACATATGTAAAGAGCGTGTATCTACACAAGTAGTACATATTTTACTTTATTTATATTTTTGTCGAAGGCATGAAACCATAAAAATGGCAAATTAACCAACAACTACAATAACAACAACAACAACAATGAGATACACACAAAAAAAAACTACATACGGGTATGGATACAAAACGTCGACGACGACAACGACGACAACCGGCGACGGGGAGCCCTTCAAAAGAACCAAACCATTGACTGACTGCACGGTAGGCACATATGTATGTACATACGAGTAAATTTAGGTAGGATGATGATGTATACAGCTGTATGCAAAATAATAACACTCAATAAAACTTAAATCAAAAAAAAAGGATCTCAAAATTAAATAAAGTTTATAATAAAATAAAAAGTTGTAAAGTTAAACAATGATAAAAGTCAGATTTGACCATGAAAATTCTTGGAAAATAACTGCAATATAATAGAGAGAAAAGTTTGACAATTGTTACCAAAATTACCGAATAAATTAAAAATTACTTTTATGATTAGTTTATACCAAAAACTCATTCAACGTAATAGCAACATTATTTTGTACACAGCTGCAGTCTGCATGTATGTTTGTTTATATGTTTGTGTGTGTCTGAATCCCACAATGACGACGACGACGACGACGACAACGACGCCGATGAAGAAGAAGACGTCGTCACCGACTTGTCCGTCCGTCCGTCTCTCTGTATGTCTGTCTGTCTGTCCATCTGTCGGTTTCAATCAGCAATTTACCCAACCATGCATATTAAGCCTCACGATTTAGTTCAGTTTTCTGTATGTACATTTATTTATAAGTTTTCAATACGAACAATAAGAAGAAGAAGAAATTCCCTTCGCTTGGCTTCAGCTGGCGCAAGCTTAGGTTCCGTTCCGTTCAGCTCAGTTCAGTTTGGTTTGGTTAGATTCAGTGTTCAGCAGCAGGCACACAGTGTATTCTACAGTTTTTGTTTTTGTTGTTGTTGTTGTTTTTTAAACAAGTCGAAGGTTGAAGGGTATTTTGTGGTTTGAGTGTGTGTGTGTGTGTGTGTAATATGCGCCCCATTTTTTATACTTTTTTGCATAAAGCTTAAACTGATTATAGGTTCGCTTGCTGTAGAATGAGCACTTTGTTTAGTTCGATACATGATATGCATCATGTCTGGTCTGGTCTGGTCTGGCTAAAGTAGCGAGTCTTCATCGCCAGTCCATTGTAGCGTATGTCATAATTACTAGTTTCAATTTCAAAGTACTTAATTAATACAATAATCTCCAAAGTATAAATTAACCCAAGAACTTTTTTTCTACTTGAGAAAGGATTTGAAATATTTGGGATATTACAAAAAAATCTTAATATAAAACCAAGACAAGCACAAAGTCAAATTCTTATAAACTATTATAACAAGCAGACTGTCAAACGCGACAATTTGTTGTTTTTGTCTTGCGATCAAGTGCACGTTCGAACGATTTAATTCCCATATTATGTACGAGATTTCATACTGAGATTTCCAAAGCATGCCATACTAAGTGATCATTCTACATGCTATATACAATATACATAATGTATGTATGTATGTATGTATGTATGTATGTATGTATGTATGTATGAATGTATGTATGTATGTATGTATGTATGTATGTATGTATGCATGTATGTATGTAGAAAAGTAGATGATTTTGCCCATCAACAAAGTCATCTTAATAATCAGTTTTCCCATCATCACATGTTGTGAGTAAGCAAAAAGTATTTACAAAGAGTCTTTGGCACATGAAGATTGCCTCCGTTCTGCCACCATAAGAAGATTTCATTAAAAATTCTGGTATTATTTCAAAACACTTAATTCGAGTAAATCAAGCATGAACACTTAAAAACAACAAGCTATAAAAAATTCAAAATGCCATAAAGTGAGAAACACTTTTGCCTTTAGTGTAATTTTTACATTACACTAATGTAGATTTGACATTACTTAATGTAGATTCTACATCGCTTAATGTCAATTTGATACTAATAAAGTTGACAAAAAGAAAGAAAAGAAATACCTCAGACAGTAATCAAAAATATGCATTTACAACGGAATACTTTTATAAAATATGCTTTCGAAGGAAGCGCTTCCACATTGCTAAGGCGAATACCGCAAGAAGCCAACAAATATTTTAATTACTTTTGCTAATAATTTAGTTATCTAATTTTCAAATTTTATTGTAGTGTAGTCAAATAGAAATGAACTCACAAACGACCAATCCAACTGGTAAAATTTGGCCTGTAAGTCAATTTAATGTTTATGTGGCATAAAACCATAAAAAAAACAACAAAAAAAAACAATTTGCAAATACTTTTAGCGTACTTGAAAGTGAAGTAAGCATTTTTCGTATTACTCAACTTAAGGCGAAACCGGCTCTTCTCAGCCCGACCCGACCCGGTCCGTTCTCCGGCTGCCTGCCGGTTGATGCGACACATTAATTTTTGCCGGTTTTTCGCGCTCCTCGTGTTGGCCATAATGTTAATGATGTCGTCGTCGTCGACAACAACAACAACAACACCAGAAGCAACAACAGTAACTACTACAACTGTAGCTAACAACATATTTACTCCACGTAGTTAGTCAACTAACAAACATTGCCACCAGGTTAGGTTGGCTGGCTGGCTGGTTGGTTGTTTGGTTCTCTTCAAACAACTTCGACGACTTCTTCGTTTATTTTTGTTGTTTTTTCTAAACCGCGATTTTTTTTTCTTTTTTGCTTCTTCTATTATTATTACTTTTTCATTTATTTTACTTGATTTTTGTGGTGGCCATAACCATGACTGGCTTTGAGGTCAACAAACAGCTGGGAACGTACAGAAATCCATTAAAACTGCCGCTGCTGCTGCTGCTTCGTTTCTCGTGTATGCGAGCGATAGTCTGTGTACTATTATTGTGTAAAAAAAAGACTGTTTTGTGGTATCATCAACAAATGTGTGAATGTATTTGTTTATTTAATGTGCATGTTGTAGTTGGTTCACATACAACGAAACAAACGAAAACGATTCAAGACATCGACTTCTTTTCGGTGGTTTATTTTTTATTTTAATTGTATCGATGATCAGGGTTCGAAAATATATTTTAAAAATTATAAAACTTAAAATATTTATTTAAAAAAATTTTACTTTGTAAATTTTTAAACTTTTTGAATGAGTTTTAAAATTATATTAAAATAAATTTAAGAAATTTTAAATACTGCATTTTGGATATCTTCAAAATTAATTTGGCAACCCTGATGCCAAAAGACGCAACTGAGTCGTCTTTGGTCTGTGTCTGTGTCGACTAAAAGCTGTTTTATACACACGTTTTTCCCGCATATACACACACACTCACATCTCACACAATCACACACATTGAGGAATTCATGTTTCTTTTGAGTTTTTGTTGGTATCGGTCGGTGTCTGTTTCCCGGTATTTATGTGTGAGAGTTACAAAATACCTTTGTATGCAATTTGTTTGGTTGTGTTGGTGGTATTCTTCGACATCTCTTCGTGTTGTGTTTGCATTTGTGGCCGTCTTCGTCTTCGTCTCCGTCGTTCAATCTTGGTCGTGATTAAAATTGTCAGCTCGAAGCCCCACTTCCATCAGTCAGAGCAGCAACAACAACAACAGCAGCAGCCATATTTGCGTATATATTCGCTATTCGATTTCTGACTGAAGCCTGGCTTCTTCTGGCTTCTTTTACTTCTTCAATTAACTTTACTTTTCTTCTTCTTTAAGGCTTTGATTGTAATTCTCAAAGGTTTTGTTTGTTTACTCTTTAGTATTGTGTGAAAATAAAAAAAATTTGCTTTCATTTTTTTGAAACAAATCGGATTAATTCGGTTTATAATCAAACTTCTTTTTAAAGCGACTGAGATGAAGTTAAATCATGTAAGCTTTATAAATTAATCAATAACGAAAATCTTTCGAATAAAAGTTTACGAAAATTTTTATTTTTTTGTAAAATACACAGTTAATCTTAATAATAATAGCAACATTTTGTATTTTGAAAAAGAGTTCTCTTTGTTTCAATGAATTATCGTTCGTTGATTTAAAATTTCTAACTTGATAATTGCTGCCAAACGATAACAGCTGATTGTATCAATTAAACCAAATCGGTTTTACAATGCTTTACAACATTCCAATACCAGACGTTTTCGCCTGTACATGTATCGTTTCTGTCGTCTATTGTTCGAAATACAAAATGATGTCAAAACAACGTTATATAATATTAATCATGTTAATTCATAAAACTTTATTATTGAATTTAGGTCAGAACCAATAAAATAAGCCCCACAAAAATATGTAAATACGTCATCATTGAAGTTCCTTTTATGCTTTATATTCCAATTTATTAAAAGCCATTATTGCAAGTTGATTAAATTGAAAGTGAATCATCGAGCGAGAAATCTTTTTCATTGATCAAAAATAACATCGCCTAAAAACCCATTTTTCAAAAATGTAAAACGTTCAAAGAATTCGAACGGAGTTAATAAGCGGAAAAAATCCATCCATAAAAATGCAAAACAAAATAACTGCAAAAGCCAATAAAAAATTTAAGAAGAACAAAAACCGATTGAAGGGAAACTATTATAGTACTACAGCAGAACTCGGCAACATCTTATGCGAAAGTTTTCAAGGACGAATGCTGGAAATACCAAGGCGCATCTTACTGGCAAGGAAATAAATAAAGAAACGATACGAGACGAGTCGAAACGAAAAAAGTGCATTCGCAAACTCGTTTGAAATAATAATAAAAATAATAATATAGGTAAATTACGCCAAAAGATACAAACACGAAAAAATAATAAAAACGAAGACAAAAATAAAACGAAAATAAAGTGGGTCTACTACGAGAAGTAGTACTAGGCCAAGCAGGCAGCCAGGCCAGACAACATAACAAAACCTGGCATATGTGTAGCCTACATAAAAAAAACTAAGTTACGAGGGAGCACCCCAACGACGATGACGATGACGACGACGATGACGACGGTGGCGGCGGCGACAAAACCCAAGGAGCCGACAGAGGAGCAGCAAATCGCGCAAACAAAATAAAAATAATAATAATACAAAAAAAGCGTCGAAAAAGTAGGTGCTTCGAGCGCATGTAGAGAAGAAAGGAAGGAAGAAAGGAAAAATCATAGAAAAACTGGATTTCGGTTATGAGAAAAGAAATAAAACGATGGAAAACCCGTTCGGCGAAAAAAAAAGTCATATTATAAAATAAAATAAAACCTCCAGCTGAAGGTTACAAAAGTTGGCCTGGAATAAAAGAGAGAAAGAAAAGAAGAAGAAAAAAACAAAAACAAAATAAAATTATGATGTTGCGGCATATTAAAACTCAACCAAAGAGGCGCATGCAACCGACCAACTAACTCAACCAGAAAAAAAAGGAGTTTCAAACAGGAAATTCTACGTTAAAGACGTCAAAGAGGAGCAGCGCGCACACAATTATGCGTAATGTATTGCCTAGCGTAATAGTAATAGACTCTCATCGGTGAAGGAACCGAAACTTCATTAAGCTATTAAAATATTCGAATATCGTTTTTGACTATGGATCGATATGAGAGCGAAAATAATTCATCAATTTAAAAGTTTCCCTTTATCAAATCATTTAATTGTAAATAATGAATTTTTAAAATAATTGCTATAAATATTTTTCGAAAATTGTTGCATTTATCCGAATAATCGCATACGAGTATTGGCACTTACGCCATCCCTAGGCATATCTGCTATGGCATGTATCTGATGCAATAAGGAAAAAAAGAAGAAGATTCAAAGCGGCTTCCTGCCGCTTGTCTGTAAGAAAACGAAAACTACTTATGAGAAGTCTTGGCTGAACTGGTTTAGGCAAACAGGTTCTTTATGGCTGTGATTCGAATAATCTAATGCCAAGATCCTTTTCTTCTTTTTTTTCGTAGTACATAGAAAAAAATCCGCATTTATTTACTTGGTTAATCAATTGTCTGAAGATTTCCAAATTGTATGTGTAGTTTTCAGTAAAATATGTAAAAAATTATACAAAAATTGTTAAATTTCGAAAACTATCAAAAACAGTGCGTTTCATATTAATAAGCTCAATATTGAAAGTAGCAATTGGGCGTACAATTTTCTTACATTTTTGTCGGTGTATATTTAATATACTACCTGCTCTGTTAGAAAATGTAAACCTTCCTGTTGGAAAAAAAAACAAAGAAAAAACCTTCTGACGAACAAAACTGAAAACTGAGAAAATTGAAAGTCATTTTTGATATTCAGCTGAAGCGTTCAGGTGTCTGTCTATAGCGTTTTATTTAAGACGACGAGTAGAAATAATAGATTCGGTCAAATATAAAAAAGAGGATTTAAAAGTCATTGTACAATATTTTGGGGTGCGCGATAGGATTTCTTCGATTGAATGGAATCAAGGCTCAGGAAAAATAACAATAAAAAACGAAAACGTTTTTGTTGAAAAATTCGTAATTATGATTGGTCATTTGCACGAATTTTTTTTTTCATTACTTTTTGGTGGTGTGTTTTTTTTTTTTTCGTGAATGCGTACAAGACAAGTTACGCACTTTTTCACAGATTTCAGATTTCGGAAATGACAGTTCATTTCTTCAAGGTCTAATGAGTTTATGTACAAAATTGTTAAGATTATTTTTTGTCATTTTTTAATTTTTATTATTGTTGTCAGGCAGGCAGGCAGGCCGAGCAGGCGAGGCAGGTAAGGTACTTCAAGTCCAAGTTTATAGGCTTAGTTAGAAAAATTAAAAGTTAATGGCTTGTTTTTGTAATTTGGCCAGGCCAAACCAAACTTAAATAAAAACCCATCAACAACGCAGCAGAGCACCACCATCTACCAACCATCTTCCATTAACCGTCATCATCCACAGCGGCCATAGACCATCACCTGTACTCCGCGCCGCGCCGCGCCACGCCGCACATACGCACAACAGCACACAAGTTCAAGGCTGATTTCAGGTTTCTTTTGGGTTGCTTTAACGCCAACCAAAAAAACAAAAAACTTAAAAATTTAATAAGTTGAAGTTTCGATGGTTCGAAGTTTGTGTTTGTGTGTGAAAATTATACAAAATGATTTGCTGGAATTATGATTAATTAGTGTTAATTACGTGTGTCAATTTTGGCCATTTCAAAAAAGTTTTATTTCAGCGGCGATTGTTCAACAAATCTCAAAAATAAAGTCTTATCGAAATTGTATACATTTGAATGCTTGGAAATACCACCGAATACCACGCTTATGTATGTGTATTGCACAATTTTTTGGCGACTTGATTTGGGTAAAGGTTAATCCACAAGATGGCAGAGTATATCTTGAAATCGATAAGTTTATGAAATCTCAATAGTTTTTAATTTAACTTTAATTTTAGCTTAATATCCATGAAAATCCAAAATTAAATGACATATTGTACAATCGATAATAGCGACAATTAATCGGTCACATTTGATTTAAAGCTCGGGTCACAAAAGATACTTTACAAAGGTTTAACATGGAAAATGATTCTTATTCAGAGTTAAATCAAATTCCAACTTAAGTTTGGTATCATCAAATTTATCTGACAGATAATACGTGGATTTGACAGATATAAAACAGGCACTACAAGTTAAGTAGAAGCTTTATTTTGACTATATGGGCAAAACTTTTTAAATTTGCACCAAGTTCTTACAAAATTTTAAATCATTTTATATTTGAGATTAAGAATCTTTATACTTAATATTTAGGAAATACAAAATATAAAAACTTCTTATTTAATATTTTGACAAAATGGAGGATTGGAAATTGAAAGCAATAAAAAAAAGACAGAGTCACGCCATACAAAAATCATCAAATTAAGTATTTCATAATTAATGCGTAATTAATTACTCGACGCGCAATAATTACAGACACAAACTGCGTTCGGCTTAGCGATCGAATAGGGGCCATCACCGCCACATGGCCTGCCTGCGGTTTAGTTTAGTTTATTTTATTTTTTTCTATTATTATTAAATTTAATTTGAGTACAAACGTCTTGGTTTAAATTAAATTTTAAAAACAGAAATCAATTTTCCGCCGGGGGCAATTGAATTATGCGTGGCATGATTTCATAATTGAGTTTTTACGCGCTACCGCTGACTGAAGAGGATGGCGAGTTATGCTGTAGCTATGTATGGCAGACTGGCTGGTTGGCTGGTTGGCTGGCTGGCATAGTAGCTGACTTGGCTTGACTTGACTTGCTGTTAACTCTGACTGAATGTGGTAGCTGGCTGGCTTTCCTGTCGATTTTCCACATAACAACTTTACAAAATCTAATCAGGTTCGTCGTAGCAATAAAAAAAAAACACAAGAAGCCGCAGCAGCAGCAGCAGCGCAATGCAGCACAACTGCAATTGACTTCTTCGAAAAGCGATTCGAAAGACGTTGCCGAACCGGAGAAAAAATAAAGATTTGCAGTGCGGATTTCTGTTTCTTTTTTCTTCTTCTCTATTGTATATACAAGTGTACATACTGGTATATTATTTTTTTTTTTTAAGCGAGGTACCCATCATATTCAGCCACCGTGCCAAGTGCACGTACGCAAAGTGTTAATTACGAATATTGCTGTTTTTTCGCCGCTCAAAGTTATTGGCAAACAACTCAACTCGACTCAACTCACAAATGAATAAACAAAGAAATTATGCAGCAATTGCTGCTGCTGCTGCAGCAGTAGCTGGAAACGTGGCACAATATGGTACAGAAGCACCATCGCTGCGCTGCCGTTTGCCACCGATTCGCTGATTCACCGTCAGCTAGTCAGCCAGTCAGCTAGTCCGCCGGCCGGCCGGCATACTTAACGACTAACAGCAAGACAGACAGACATACAGACAGAACAGCACAGCACAGAAGAAAAATAAATAAAACCGAGTAGTGTGTTGGTAACCAGTTGGTTGCAACTGGCACAAATGCGTCTGACTGGGGCTGTGCCTCCGTAGTCGAACCGTTACGGTCGGTGTGTGATTTGGATGCGCCAGCAAGCCAGCCAGCCAGCCAAGTTTAAAGTAAAGTTTCACCGCAACAAGCGAGCAGCAGCAGTGCACAAAACTTTATTGGCAACCGATGTTGCTAACTGGGCACCCGTTGCTAACCAAATAGTCACACAAATGGTTTTTATTTGGTTGCGAGAAGTATTCCCGCCAACCAAATGAAACTTTATGGAACTGCTTAATACATTTTTATAATTTTTAAATAAGTTGGAAGCCATTTAAGAAAATCATTGCATTCAATGAGATATCTTTCCAATTAATGGAAGTTCCGCAGGACTTGCCAAGTATACAAAAACGTCGCACAAGTCAATAGCAGACTTTAAGACAAACAAAGAAGCAGAAATAAAACACTTCAGAGATTTCGGAAAAGCAGGCTAAGGTAAAGCATGGTGACTGATACTTAAATGGCTTAAATCCAGAGTGATATCGATATGGCGGCAAACAAATTAGCCATGGTTCAAAATGGGAAACAGAATCGAATTAAGGCATGAACGATGCGAGCGAGAGAGCGAGCGAGCGAGCGAACGAACAAACGAATCGATCGATAAATCGATGGATCGATGGATCATGCTCATCAATTGGATTATGGAGTAGAGGCAGGCAGGCAGGTATTGGAATATGGGTAGTCTATGTAGGAAGGTTGGTAGATATGTAGGTAACAGACGTAACAACGGCGCGCCGTGGTAACAGGGAAAGGGAATACGAATACGGATGAACCGGTTTTGTTGTTGGCGGCGGCGTCGTCAGCGTCGTCGTGTAGAGTACGCGTCAGCAATAATTAATCAATAATAATTGAGGCAACCTGATGATGGCAACCCAAAGACCAAAAAAAAAACCAACCGACCAACCAACCCGACCGACCAGCCAACCAACCAACAGAAGGGGCAGTTTGACTGTCCGCATAGTATATGATATGAGCATATACATACATGCATATAGCATGTACGAGTATGGTGTGGTATGTTATGTTATGTCGGGTATGGTATATGGTAAGCGATGACAACAAAATGGTGGCTAAATGTACCTTACATCCGGTGCTATTGGAATTTTAACTTAAAAATCTTAAACTTAGAACTAAGAGCTTTCCGAATGCACACTCACATGCGTGAATATTCGCACACAAACACACACATGAGAGTGCATTCCAAAACTCATGGTTTTAATAATAATCAAGGAACATACCTTTTCGATTAAAATTGCTGTCAGCTTAAATGGTAATCCGTTAAAAAGTAAAGCAACAAAACAAAAAACTCGTCTCGAGATTGCAATATCCAATTATGAAGCTACGAGAAACGAAAACACGTTGCGTTTCTTTGCACACACTTATTCTTATTCTATTTACGAAAGAGATGTAATGCAACAGAGTGAAGAATATGAAATAATTTGGAAACATACAAAAAAAAAAGAACGACGTATAAAAAATGTGAATAATAAAAATAAAGAAATACGATAAAGCAGCGCAAATGTGTTTTTGTTTAGAATATTAAGCGCAAAGGAAAACAGCTCATGAAAAACGCCGCGAAAAATCACACAAAACGAAACAAAAGACGTTGCCGCGATTAACAAAAAAATATAAAAATAAAAATAAAAAATGAAAGAAGTAAAAACCGAGTAGAAAAATAAACAAACAAAAAGTAATAAAGCGAAGGAACAAATAAGCAAAAAGACAACGACGCAACGACAAACAAGCGACTGTCGTGTTTTTTTTTTACATTTTTTATTGGAGAGTTACTCCAGAAAAAAAAAAAAAACAAGAAATATAAATAAAAAATAAAGTACAAAACGAAAACTTGTACGCGGCGAATGTGGAAACACAAGTGGTAATGTTGCCTGAAAGCAGAAGACATCAATGATGGTGATGACGCGTCGGATGGAAACCGGCGACCGACGACGACTGCGACGACGGCGACGGCTTCAACTATTGATGGTTGGAAAGCAGCAGCAAATCGGAGGGGAGCCGCACAAACTTTTCAATGTCAGCCAAGGCAGACAGCTAGACTAACAGACGAACGGACGGACGGACAGACAGACATACAAACACAGACGAACGGATGCTTGAACTAAGTCTTAGTAGAGCTGCACTAATATTAAATGCTGTAACTAAGCGCGAACGATAATTGAAATTTTTACGATGCCACAACGATAGATTAACGTAACCACACGACCTTTTTAACGATGATTTTACGATACTTTAATATTTCTTTAACACGCTTTTAATTGCATATGCTGAAAATGTAATCATACGTTATTAAGACGACACTTAAACAACACTGGACAATTGTTTAACACTTTTGAACGCGTTAACGTTTCGTAAAAAAACTAAATGAAGTCAACAGATTCTTTGAGACGACACTTGAGAACGATCGTTGTTGAACAAACTTTGAGTACGTGAATTTTGCAATAATAAGAACGAAAAAAAAATGTCATTCACACATGAAAAGTGCGATTTCGGAATCATCTGTCGGCGTATTTAGACAGAAAGTTTTATAATTTGGATACACTTGATATACTTTGCGTTGGCGTTAGATTTTTTATTTGTTATCTTATATTACGTACCGGCTTTATCGACCGTGGAACTGATATTTTTATTATTTTTCTTCTTTTTTTTTTGTAGGTAATTTTTCCTGACTACCGCGCGGCGTTTCAAATTCACTGAAAAATTTGACGAACGACGGACGACGACAAACCGAACTGAGAAAGAAATCGTACTGAAACCAAAGAAAAGCAAGAAAAAATTCCAAAACCCAATTTCAAGACTTTGACTTGGCTTGGTTAGTTGCTCGCTGTGCTCGCTCGCTTGTTTGCTTGCTTGCTTGGTTGGTTGGCTCGATTCGTGTCGTTTTGACGTCGCGCTTGTGGTCATTGTATCATTGTAGTGGTGGTAATATGCTCGATACAGTATCTGTGTGTTCGCATACATATTGATGTGTGTGTGTGTATGTTGTATCTGTGTGATTTTATTTTTTTGTTGTCGATGTATATGTATTGGTTTTAAGCCGAGCATAAGCAGCACAGCACACACGACAGGTAGACAGACGCAAGTCTTCGAAGTCGTATTGCTCAATACTAACACAGGTAAAACGAAAAAAAAAAAAAAAGATACAAAAAACAAATACAACAAAAATACAAATTTGCCCGTATAATTTGTATAATGTGTTGTTGTGAGGTTTCTTCAAAAAAAAAAAATACAAGAGAAAAATTTAACCAAATACCTAAGCGATTTGTTGTATTGCACAAGTATTGGTATTCGATACCTTATGAAGAATTATCGCGCGAGATACGAAATACGTGGTCGTTAAGGTACATTCGATCGTTCGTTCGTTCGTTTGTTCGTTCATTAGTTCGTTAGCATGTTCAAAGTGTGAAGAACTCTTCTTGATTCAAATTTCCATTTTTTAATTTTCGGCAATTCGGTAATACGATATTCGAAATGCTCTTAATTTTTCATAGAAAATACGTTTCAATTAAAAGAATAAAAATACTTTGGAATAATTTTACAGATTACAAAATATATTTAAAAACAAAATCATTTATACAGTGAAATTTTGCTGACCCTTTTTATTGTGATTATTGAAGAACTCTCCGAAGAATAATACTTTAAAATAAGCAATCTATAGGCAAGCTAATGCGATGTAGACTACTCCGGAGCACATCGGATCTTTATTTTTTAATTTCCTGAATACGTTTTTAGTTACATTGAATAAGAAGTAAAATGTTTGTCATAATTATGGAGAAGTAGAACATGATAATTTTTCTTATTTCATGCCCTTCACGTATACAGTTGGCAACACTGTTGTACAAAAAATAAAATAATAATAATCGTTATAAGCTTCTACTATCGAATGATTTCTAAATCAATTAGCAAATAGGCAAACCAACCGTTGTCAACGTCAACATTCAGCGAGCGAAAAATAAGATCAGATGAATAAGAACAAATTTATTTCTTTAAATTTGAAAACAAAATGTATCGACTAGATAAAATTATGCTTGCATGTATATATGTATACATTAAAATACACACATACTCAAACACGAACAAATTACAGGTAGTAGTACAATTTAGTGTAGTAGAAGAAGAAAAAAATAAAAACCTTAAGACGAAGACGAAGACGATACGAAGACCTAAATGATGTTGTTGCTTTTATTAGTTGCTGTGTTGACGAAGATTATTTGATATCAACACCAGTGAGTGTTGTTTTGTGTACACATAAATGTATTTAAATATTAAAATGCACACACACACACACACAAACACATTAACACAAACACCAACACCAGCACATGCGTAGGTACAATACAAACTCAAACTTATTCCAAAAACGACAACGACGACGTCGACGAAGAAGTCGAGCATTCCAAGAAACCACATCAATCGAATAAAGGAAGGAACCATTCACATTCAGTCAGTCAGTCAGTCAACAGAGCAGAGAGACCAGACCCTAACGTCCAGGGATCTGCAACTTGTTTAGCTACGAATTGCATTGCGAGACACTGAATATTAAATGCATTTGAGCAAGGCAAGACATGAAAGAAAACGCTCCCTTTGACAAGCAACCATTACTAGAAAAGCAAGGCAAGACAAAGACTAACAACAACACATTAAGTGTGGCATTTTGCAGATCACTGCTACACCGACCCGACCCTCTATATTTTTCGGCACGATGGTCACTCAGGTTGACTGCTTGAACTGAATGACTGACTGACTGACTGACTGAGTGATTCTCGGCTGGATGAGATGCCGTGAAATGAGAAATCGTTGCGCTCGAGAAATAACGACATTTTACAGGCACAGTTCGTCAGTCAGTCAGCCAAGCAGGCAAACAGGCAGGCGGACAACAGGTAATTTCGAAAATATTTTCGGGGAGTGTATCGAAAACAGTCGTCGTCGTCGTTGTCGTCGTCTTCATCGTCGTCGTCTTAGTCTTAGTCTTAAACGCAATCGGAGTATGCGATTGTGAGTATTTTTGGAATGCTGTAATTAAGCGGAATTCGAAATGCGAGTCGGGGTTCGTCGAGGTTTTTATGATCGCATCAGACAGAACCAACCAGCCAGCCAGCCAAAAAGAGACTCATTGTTTTGTTTTTCTTTCTTGTGTGTTAAGAGGCGCCTGCCTCACTCAGCTGAGTTGTTGAATTTTAGAAAGGTTTTATTACACTTTCAAGTACAATCGAAAATGGCCAAAAACAATTAAAGACCCGGCCGTGTTGGTACTAAACGAGAGTAAGGTCAGCAAGTGCTGCGTTGCTTTGTTTCGAATGTTACTTACAACTTATGGCAGAGTAGGAAAAAAAATGTCTTTGATGAAGTTTGATTCTTACCTGAAATAGAAGAGAAAAAACAATTGTTAGTATTTGAATGCTATTACATATATATAACTTAGAAATAGTTTAAAAGATAATATTTTAAGAAATGCGAAATGAAACTTAGAATCTAGTACAATGAACCTAAATTTTATTGCTGGTACTAAAATTCTCATTTCGTTTTAAATTAATATTATTAAACAAAGATATCAAAAAATACGTTTTAATTTGGATGCAATTCTAAAATATTGCCCAAAGATAACGTGTGGTAACTGATAATTGAGCAATTCTTTAGTACAAAATTGTATACTAACATATATAAAAAATTATCATTTATATTATTAAAAATTTAAAATATGTGTGAAAATCGTCTCATTAAATTAAAAAACGTTTTTTTCACAGCGAAAAAGTTTGCTTCTCTTTAAACTAAGATTAAGGCCAGTTTTTGTTACGCTTTGAGGGAAAAACAAACTAAGCCTGGTCATCTTCTTTGTTGGTAATCTCACACGACGCACATATGCGTCGTCTTATTAAAAAATGAAAACAACAACAACAAAAAAACAGCACCTTTGTGTACACAAAAGGTAACCAGACCAGGCCAGAACAGAACAGCAACAGCAACAGCGAAATAATCTGCTCAACTGTAGTTTAGAATTACAGTTTTTAATTTCAACTGCTAAATGCAGAAGCGGCCTGCCTGTCTGACTGCCTGCCTGTTCAGCCTGGTCCGGTCTAGTACGTACCGGCGGCTAACACGTTCGTTCGATACTTTACTTTTACTACAAAAAAATCAACTAGGCAAAGAACAAAAGAAACCGAGTGGGTATTTAGCAATTGCAATTGCCAAGAACTATTGAAAGAGTAGCAGGAAAGAGACAAAACATTCGAGTGAGTGAACTAGTAAAAGTCGTCAGCAAAAGCACCCCGGGCCCATGCCCAAACCCAAGTTCAGACCAGCCCAGCCCAGCCCAAACAGAAAGCTTACAAATCAAAACGTGCACTTGAACACGAAAATTAGTTTGTTTCGAAATTAATTCTAAATTCGTATTCGATTAAGTTTAGATTCATTTTACTTTAAGATCATGTTAATACAACATTAAATATTGTAAAATTAATGTTTTGTTTATAATAATGCTGAACAATATTTAATATTGAATAATAATTTAAAATACTGTCGTAGTGATTTATTTGCCAAAGAGTGCCAGAACGAATTTTTAAAAGTTTCGCATTTATAAGATTTTTCTGAGTGCATCGCTCGAAAGAGAACAGAAAAATGCAAAATTACTTCTTTCTAGTTGAGGTTTTTTTTATGCATTTTTTGCCTCCACAGAACATTGTATGCCGCACAGCATTTAACACGGCTTCCTGTTGCCACTGTGCTGCTTCTTAGATCCGTCGTCTCCGCCCCGCCTTCACTTTCCAGTTGGGTTAGGAAGTTAGGTGCTCTAACCTTCCACGCCTTGACGTCTCATTTCCTTCACTTGTTTGTGCTTGTTTCGCTTTTTTTTCGTTTGTTTTTTTTTTTAACTGCTCCTAGTGACATCCAAACTGTGTAAATTGTGTTTGTTTTAGCGTTGCAATTTTTCTGCAATTCTTTTTCGCAACGTGAAAAATCTACCAGAGCCTGCCTGCCTGACTGCGTGCCTGCTCCGCCAAACTACTCGGGGAATCTTCATTTACTTCCGCCGCTGCAACCATTGTCACCCATTTAAGCTGGCTGACGTCTGACTACAGCGAACCGTTCGTTCTCCTTCTTGTAGCACATTTTTATTTTTTCAACTTCTTCTCCGCCTGCCTAAATGCTGCGTGAAAAACTACTTCGGAGTAACCCATTAGGGAATCATTTAGGAAATTTATAATCGATTTTTTTTTTGACTGTAAAATAATTAAATTCACTATCGAATGCGAAATCGACATTAAAATCACGACCTAAACATTAAGGAGTTTTTTTTTTTTATTAAGTTACTTCTCTCTTTTTTCAAAATATTTCGAAAATGTTTTAGTTTCTCGACTGGGTGTTTTGTTACGTCATTCGCTGGCGTCACTACAACTTCATCGTCGTCGTCATCTCGCGTAGCGTACAGAGAATGGTGCCTCTTCCTTCGTTCATCCTTTTTCTTAACCCAACACTGAACGCCGTTGCAGTATCTCCTAAGTTTCACCACTTCTGTCAGGCAATCAGTGCGGAGCGCGCGAAAAAGCAGGAAGTATATATTGGAAGGAGGCCACCGCACATTTTTTTCTCACTTTATTTCTTTGCGAATTTTTTTTTTTTCAAAAATGGAATTAATTTCTTTTGTATTCGTTCGTTATTTAGTTTGCCTCCACAGAAACATAGAAACACCGATATCAGCCGCCGCCGCCGCTGCAGCAGCAGCAGCTCCGCCTCGCAAGCTCATCACCCGGTAAAGGCAGAAAAAATCCTTCTTTTTTTTTGTATTGCTTGGACGTTATTGCTGCAGCCGGCATGGCTTCCTTTGTAGAGGACTTGCGGCTCCTACTGCTACAGCTACTGGGAAGAATCGTGTTGGTTTCCCATAACTCTCGACTTAGAGTGCAATTTTTTTTCCAATTGTTCATTTACTTGGACACATTTTTTTGCCTTGACGTTCTGATGTAACTGTGGGTATGTGGCGCGCGGTTCCAAGGAGTCTGCTAGTTTGGGCAGCAGATACTAACTACCTACGATAGATTTTTCATTAAAAACTACACAAAGAAACACATTTAGGATACCTACACCCAAAAGAAAACCGACATTGTTTTAAGTAAAAATTTAATATGTAGAATATCAATTTTACATTAGCAAATAGAATCTTTTTAATGTATTATTAAACAAATTAAATAATAGGAATATAAAATGATTTTTTTATCATAGATTTTCTTTTTAAGAGGTACCCCTTCCCTTCCCGGTTTTGAGGTTTTTCTGCAGAATCAAATGAAATGCCTTTCCTTTGCACTTTCTCCTCTATGTACGTTTGCTAATCCCCAGCGCACTAAATACTGTCCGGAAGGTATCTCTGCGCTGCCGCAACCCCTTATCCCCACCCCATTTATTGCCCATCCAACTAAGCCATTTCTTGCCGCTCTGGCGTTGGCGCTCCTTTCGCAATCTGCATTCCTTGTTGTGGTATTAGTTTGCTTTTCGTGATTTTGTATTCGTTGCTTTTTTAATTTTTTTATCTCGTGGATTTTTCTGTATTTTTTCTTTCTTGTTTAATGGTAGGTACGAGTTTGTTTGTAGGTACCCAGTTGGATTCAAAGCATTTTCAGTGTGCACAGATTTAATTACAGTTCTCGGGAAGATAATCGAATTTTTCCCATCTGCATGTCGATTTCCTTCACTTTGAAATCGAATAAATTCTTTGCTGCAATTAGGATTTTTTTCTATGTACTTGTTAGTTCATTCGTTCATTCGTTCATTTGTATATTTGTTCATTTTTCAATGTACATACACATTTCCTTGTTCTGTTCTACAGGCTGCATAGTTTCTTTTTATTCAAGTTGGAAAATTTAAGAAATCCAAAGTGACCCACCCAAAGAGCAAAATCCAAACTTAATCATAAAATCCATAAATGTTTGATCACATTTAGCTGAAATGACTTTTTAACTTAACTGCTAATGTATTAAAGTTTTACAAGCTAAAAGTAGGCGACGTCTAAATAAAATGTAGACACAGCAAATGTATTATTACCGAAATAAAGAAAATGTTCATAGATAGCTCCTAAAAGTAGGCAACTTAAACATTTTATATTCAAATAAAGAAGTATTGAGTACATTTTAAATTAATATTATTAATTTCGAAAGATTTTAACACACAAAAAACTCAAATTTTACCACACTCGCTTAAATCAAAAAAAGTAGACCTCAAATGGAAAAACTTCAATACGAAACTTAAGCTACAGCACCCAAAAGTAGGCAAAAGCAAATCGTCTACGTTTCAACCAGTTGCTTATTCAAAAATGTCGGTACATTCCAATGCCATCATTTGCCAGTCCCACATTCGTTGAATTCTAACCTTGCTTTAATCAGAGAAGGCGAGCCACCACCAACCGAGGAAATCTTTAAATTCCTTGCATTCTACAATAAACGCGAATATAAAAATTCGCTAAAATACTAATAAAAAGAAAAAAGGAAAGGAAATAAAGGAAATCAAATTCAACATTTCTATGCACTCAACGTCGTCGTCGTCGCTATATACAAACACCGGCGGCTGGTCTAAAAATAGCGGAGCGGAACGTTGCTTTATATTTTCGTGTTTATTTTTTTTTTATACAATACCTCTATTCCGCCATTCGCAAACATAATTTTTCAAGTGGTTACAATGCCGGTTACTGGTGGAAAACTGACTGAAAAGTAGTCGTAAATGTGTTGCACTGGGTGGGATGATGGCAGTCAACGTCGTCGTCGCCGTCGTGAACATGTGTGCAAAAGTTTAAAAAGTAAAGTTAACATGACTCTGCGACTCAAGGGCCATCAAGGAACGAAACGAAACGACGATGATGACGTCGAGATGCGATAAAAACGGCAACCGGCATTTTTCGTTTCGCTGCTGCTGCCGCTGCTGCTGGTGGTATTTGCTCGCTCGTTCGGTCGGTCTCTCGGTCACATGAGTTTTGTCTTTTGCAATTTTTTATGTTATTTTTGTTTTCGTTGTTGCTCTTTTATTCAACGTTTCGTTTTTGCTTTTATTTTGATTATAATTTTTCGGTTAAAATCGACGACTACACACGATAATGATCACGATGATGACGATAATGAGGAAGACAATGATGTGAAGAAAGACGCGTAATCGAGAGAAGTTTTGTTTTTTCAACAAGTTTGTGGTTTTTTATTGCGTTAGCATACTTTTAGGCTGCATCAGCTTTAAAGTTGTTTTTTGTTGTTTTGGCATTTAATAAATAATCAGTGCTATTAAAAATAAATTATTTGCTTTTAAATTATCTTCATAAATTTATTTGAGTTAAATTAGTTTACTTATTTTGTTGCATACATTTAGGCAAACTCTTGGTAATTGCTAAAGATTTAAATTTTTTTTATCTTTTTATTTCAATCAAATATGTTAAATAAAATTATTATTATTACTTCGATAATTTTCAATATTTATAAATATGTATAAGCTCTGAAATATATTGCCAATGGAAGGTAAAACAAAGCCTATTTTAAGGATTGAACATCTTTTTTTTGTTTTTAAGAATAGAGTTTGTCAGTTAATCTATCCAAAATGTTTGTTCAATCTTTGGATTAACGATTTTGAATACTTCAACTCAAGCATCAAACAAAATATCAACACAACATACAAATTAATACAAAGCATACTTTTAGGATAAATATATTTTTATAAACACTCAAATCAAACAATTCTTAATTTTTAGGGCATACATTCAGGCACAAATCAAGTGTACCCCAGACAGTTGCGGTGGTGTAATTTCTAAACTTTTTAAAGTATGCTTAAAATACTTCATACATAAAACTGCAGTCGATATATTTGAGCATAGTGTTACCACCATCCCGCAACATTTTACCAACGAAAAAATAATTAAAATTAATGCTACAAAACACACACACACACACACAAAACGAAATGTGTAACTTGAAAAGAAATTAAAATGTTCATACCAAAAAAAAAACAGCAACAAAAAAATGCAAATGAAGCACGAGTGTGTGTGTATGCTTCGGCCACACAACAACAACAACAAGAGTTCCACCAATCAGACTAGAGACCCCATATACCGAAGGATAGTAGTTTTGACCAAGAATTAAAAAAAAACAACAACAAAGATAGAAAAATTAAATTTTATTCCAGCGACAGACGGACGAACCGTTAGGTAGGAGGCTGAGTGGGTGGATGTTCATAAGGTGGTGCGATGATGGGCAATAGTGGGGGGTGACGGTCGAAGTAAATACTACAAAAATGAAATCTATATCTTTGGCGCAACAACAAAACTTGCAAATAAAAAATACAAATTTGAAGAAAAAAAAATTTAAATAAAAAAAAATGCTGCAAAACTGAGTTGTGCCACCAAACCAACCACCCCAAGCCCACCCACACCACCTTTCCGTAAAACCCACAACTTTGTTGCTTTTTGGCATGACTAGGAAAAAAAGTATTTGAAAAATACAACTAAGAAGAAAAAAAAAGAATGGAAAAAAATTAAAAAATGTTCAAGAAAAAATGGGTGAAAAAATTTGCTGATGAGGAGAAAAAAAAGGTTTATGGATGGCAACGTTGTTGTTATTGTTGTTGTCGTTCGTTGGTTGGAGTCGTTGTGGCAGTCATCGTCGTCGTCGTCATTGCTGCTGCTGCTGTCGTATATTTGTTGTTGTTGTTGTTGTATGTGTTGCCAATGGCGCAACTAAATCGAGAAAAAAAGAACGTATTTCTTTCCTTCAACTTTATGTAATTATAGCTTTGCTGCTGAGTGTAGAAGCGCAGCTGCAAGAGCGGAAGGAGCTCCTCGGTGCTGCATGATGTAGGTTCTGGGCTTTTTTCTCAGAGACACAAACACACACACCAACAAATACACTTAGGGCAATCCGGGGTCATTTTAATTTGAAGCAACCCTTGACTTTGCTAGCAAAATGTGTGTATGTAGTTATGTAAATTAGTCTGCCTGCATAGCCAGTCCAGGACTTAAAAATATTCGTGAACCTTTCGGGTAAGGTGACACGTTTTCGAGATCCATTTGTCGCGCTTTTGAAAATGTTTTAATTTTCATTCAAGCGTATTTTTGACATTGTTGCAGCCTTAAATTCCACAGAAGCATTTCGATAGAGTTCGTTCAGCTTTCATTTTCTCTCTCAATTGTTTACATTTTTATTTTTTTCATATACATAATTTATTTTTGAGTTACATAATTGATGTATTAGTGCCATATAAACAAAAACAAATGGACACAACACAAGTATTTGTAAAGTTTATAAATTTGCCCCAGTTTCCCCTACACAAACACACACACATACATACACACACACAAACAAAGCCAAGTCGATTGTTCATTCAGCAATGATAAATGCAGACACAGAGAAATACAATGGCAGCAATTGGCGCCTCTCATGTGTGGGTGTGGGCATGGGCATGGGCGGGTACATGAAGGTGGAAAATGGGGTGGGTTTTCGGTTTAGGGTGTTTCAGCGCCAAAAGGCTTGCGAAGGGGGTACAGAACTGACGAAGGCACAAGTGACACACGAGGTAGGGGATGTGAGTGTGGGTGTGAGTGTGTTTCGAGTGGGTCGTCGCATGCATAATCCTTAAGCTTTCAAACACGAGACACCATACCAGAAACGACAACAACAACAACAGCAGCAGCAGCAAACTAATACATTAAACTTTAAGCCTTCGTCGTAGTCGTCGACGGGGGGAGTCGTTAGATACAAAAAAAAAAACAGAAAAAAAATTAAACAAAACATTTTTTCAAACGAACAAAGAAAAAATGCTGCTGTAATTTTTTAAGCAACCTTTTCGATTTGTTTTTTTTTTCATTCTTTCTTTCTTTCGGTTTTTTCCATGTCCGTCCGTGCAGCTAAATTTTTATGCAATGGCACGCAGCAGAGCGGTTTAAGCTCCTATAGATATGCAATGTTATTTTGTAGCTATGATGTTTTTTTTTTTTTTGTTCATTTCGGTTTTTGTTGCGTTTTGCATAAGCGCAATCAAGCGGGCGGGCGTGTACATTTCTTAAAGCTGCGACCGAGTCCGTCCGTCCGACCGACCGACCGAGCAAGCGAGTAGCGTTTGGACTTAAGCATTCAACAGCGAAAGCATATAAAATACAGGATTCATTATGCTCGTACTCGTACATAGAGAAAACCACATACACTGCTGGTCATAAGACTGAAGCAAGTTTAAGTAAAATTTTTCTTACACTAATTTTAAATTAACTTAATCGATTTTCTGCTTTAATTAAAAATTATTCATCGTTTTTTTATTATTTTAAAATGGATAACTTCCGCTAATTTTTAAACCCAAAAAAAAAAATGTATCTTATAATTCCCACAAAAGTATGCAGCGAAAAACTTAATTCGTGGCATTGTACCCCTTGAAACATGTTTAGTAGCGCTATATCCGGAAGACCCGGGAGACAACTTTTTCCTGGCTTTAAATGACTTTCAAATTTGTTAATAAAAATAAATAAAATCTTTGTATACTTTTCGGCTTAAAGCTTTATTCCTTAAATCGTTACTCGAAGCTGAGTGTTTAGCTTAAGTCATTTTTCTATTCTAAAGTATACTTTTAGGCGTTAATTTTGCGTTTATTTTTTAATATAAAAAATTATTTTTATATTTTAGAACAAATGTTTTCTAATTAAAAACATTTTCATTTACACTTTTGAACCACTGTGCGCCGATGTGAATTCGATTGAGTGCACACGTTCCCTTACAAATACAACGACAGAACTTGCATAAGTGCAATACACACACATACACAAACACACATACAAATGCGAAAGCAATACACTTGCATTTGCTGCTACTGCTGCTTAATTTCCTTAACGCCCCAAAGTAGACTTTGTTTTTATTTTTTTGCATTTTTTCCGCTTTCTGTTAAATACGCGCAAACAGCGGCCTTATCCGGTACTCGTTTGTTGTTGCTTTTAATTTTTATCATTGTCTTTGTAGTGGTCTACTGTAGTTGCTGTAAATGTATGTGTATGTGTGTTTGTGTAATGAATATTCTTTGGTTGCAGCCAGCAGTTTTCTTTTTTCTTTACATTTTTCAAACTGCTGAGAAGAAAAAATGCCAAGCGAAAATTAAAATAAAAAACAATACAAAATGAGCATTTTTGTGGTGGCGAAACCACCACGTTCCTTTTTTTTATATATATATACACATACATATATATATACTCGTATATTAACTTTTCTCGTAATTTTGTACTGCTTAAGCAGCCTTGAGCAAAAACGAAGTGCATTACTTTTTTTATAATTAGAAATTAATTTGCTTTTACATCTGAAGTTTGCGGCCTCTTAATTACCTTTCTAATGACACCTTAATTATTTCGTTAATAAATTTATCTTAAATAACTTTTTTTACATATATTTTAATCGGTTCCAAAAATATGGCGAGTGAAAAAAAATCTCAATTCGAGATATACAAAAAAGTTGAAACTTTAAAGCGTAAAAGAAGCCAAATTCACTGACAGATCGAGACAAAAAAAAGTTGCAAAAGTGCAGCCAGCAGAAAGAGTCTTAAAGAAGCGATTAGTTAAAATAAAAAACCAAAACGAAAATTAATCGCAGGAGGCAGAGTAGCGTGCAGAAAAGGGGTCAACCTGCAAAAGCACTCAAATACAAATTTTTTATCTCAATTTAAAAAATTGCAGCAGTTTCTGCACTTTCAGCCCTCGGCGCAGCAGTTTGTGGCTGTGTAGATAACAGGGCCGCGTGGCGGTATAAGAACAAGGGGAGGTGCATGAGAAGGAAATGGGGCAGGGGGGACCCTAAATGTCTCATGCAGTACTCACAACGCTCGCGCCATTCATGTAAAAATAAAACACTCGATGTCATTCACAATCAGAGAGCCTCTTGGTTGGATCTCCCAATGAGAAAAAGTAAGACAAGTAAATGTAAAATTGGAAATAAATTTCAGCGAAAACGCAAACCAAGATTTGAATCGATTAAAAAAAATGAAATGTATAAAATGCGACGACTCTGATGACTTTCTTTTGCACTTTTTATTTTTTTGCTCGTCGCGCGGAAACTTGCGCAATTTTTTTTCTTCTTAAGTTGCCAGCCATGAATTCTTTATTTTATTTTATTTTATTTTATTTTATTTAACATTTCTGTCGAATGTTCTCTCATTTGTGAATTTTTCTCCAGGCAAATCGAGAAAAAATAAAACAAATTTAAATAAGAAGAAAAATAAAATAAAGAGAAGCAAAAGAAATTGAAAATAAAAAAAATCACAGCTCGGAAATACCCTGATTACGCTATCGCTTCTGCCTCGGCCCTTCTTTTCTACGCTTTGTTGCAGCAACGCCAATCACAGAGGAAACTCAACCGCCCGCCCGACCGCCTTGGCCCACAACCATTGCTCACTACAGAGACTCTTGTGCCGCAAAGTACTTTCTTTTATATTGAGCTTTCAATTATATTGAGGATATTTCTCAACAATTAACTTTTTATTCAAACTTCAAATATAAAAAAGATTAATTATGATTATAAAGTTTTAAAATTATTATTTAACTTTTAAAAAAACAAAATTATATTCGTTTTAATAAACACTTTGCTGCTAATAATAAAAGTACTGTGCATTTGGACGCATTCATTGCATACCAACAGGCGCAGAAGAAATGAATGTGGGCAGAGTGGAGGATGATGGACAAGGGGGTGGGCGAAGACTACTGGGTGATGTGATGTGCTTGTGTTGTGGCTTTTGGCTTGATAGCCCGCTATTGTGCTGGGCATAATCATTGGCGACATCGCCGCAATTGTTGTTTTTTGTTTGTTGTTGTTGTTGTTGTTGTTGCTGTTGTCAGTTTTGTACGACGACGAGTTCAACTGATTTCGGTCCGTTTAACTCAGCTTCAATTCAGCGATTGTTGTTTTTGTTGTTTTAATTTTTGTTTTATGCCAATCGCGAAAAGACAAGCGACCTGGACAAAAAGCTACTTGCTTGTATAATTGCTCATCCCACCCATTTCACATTGGCGACCACATTTGAAAAAAATATTTGAGTTAATTTATATATTCAGTTGATTTTAAGCTTTCTTAAGGTTGAAGATTTTATAAGTTTAAAGCTTTCTTAAGGTTGAAGATTTTATAAGTTTAAAGCTTTCTTAAGGTTGAAGATTTTATAAGTTTAAAGCTTTCTTAAGGTTAAAGTTTTCTTCAGGTAAAAGTTTTCTTTAAAAATGTAATTTTTAAAGGTTTAAAGATTCTTTAGATTTCCTAAGCTTTTAACTCTAAAATTTATTGTTTCGGTTTAAGCCTTTTAGATTTTGATTAAAATTTTTTTATTTCTTTGTATCGATGACTTAGCTCCAAAATTTTAAGCTCACTTCCATTCGAAATTTTAGGGCTTCAAAATATATGAAATAAAATCTCAAATGAATATTGACAAACATATAAAAATACCAATTTTAGTATAATTTTCTCATTTTACGTTAACGCCTTAACTTCTTCAAGCAAGCAAGTCACCTTCGTTTTGGAACAGTTAAAATCAACTAGAAAATGAAAATGGATACAAACTGGGTTGGTCAATGGTCGTGCCAAGAAAACTTTGTTGTTTGCCATTTCTTTCGCACATAAATTTGAGTCCAAACTTTTAGCTTCACCAAAGACAGTCGAACAGCGACTCTGGACTGACAGGCAGGCAGCCGGAGCGATCAACAACAACCAGTCATGAGTTTGTCAATAACTTTTTCGTTATGGTTGATTTTATGCTATTGATTAGTTTTCTTCTTAGCCGAAAGTATTCTTGGCAATCGCTGTAGACGCAGTTCGGCTAGAAACGGGTGTGCCCGCTCGAAATTATGCCGTATTTTATAGCATTTTAGTGTTTTCTAGTTTTCAAATTATCTCAATTCATTTTGTGTGGTATTAATTGAATTTCGATAATGAAAACGATTTTAATTGTATTAGAGAAAAATTACAACTTGGACTGAATTTTTTTTTAATTTAAACTTGATTAAATTTTTTAAGAATGTATTTAAAATTCTCTAAAGCGATAAATTGACTTGAATAGACGAAACAAAAAAATATTCTCTCTCTAACGTTGTTTTGGTTGAGAAGAAGTTTCTCTTAAGAATGTCTCTCTAGCGGCAAAATATATAACAAATGATTCCTAAGGATTATACATTAGGCAACTGGATTAAGTCTCTTCCTAACAAAGTTCTAAGTTCCATCAACTTTTTCCTTGGCTTCTTATAATTTTATTTGTTACATATGAATAGCGTTCAATCAAAAACCGATGAGAACTTTGAATATTTTAGAGGATTTATGGGTATTCAATCAATGTATCTCAAAAACAAAAAATTAAAATCAAATTCGTTCTTTAATATGGAAAAGAAAAGTTTTGAACATACCTTTTATTGAAAAATGACAAAGCTTCGAATAAGGTTTATCCACAAAAAAACAACTGAGTCATTCGACGTTATTAGTACGTTATATGAGTAGTAACAAATCGTAGTAGTAGTAGTTGTAGTAGTATTGTAGTAGACGGAATCGAAAAGACGAATTTTTTGCACAATTTTTTTTTTTCTTTATTTATATTTTTTTAATTTTTACAATAATCACACACACACACACACTTTTTACGTTATAAATATTATAAAAGATTTTCTGGTTAAGAAAATGGCGCTTAAACGCGTTTTGACTGCACGTTGGAGGAGAGAAATTCAAGTATATTAAAATATGTTTTATTTACAAAAAATATGACAAAAAGATAAACAATTTAGTACAAATATAAGCTGCAAAGAAAGTGGTTAAGGCTGTGGGCGAAACAAAAATTAATTTCAAAACTTCATTTTAACTGTGAGAGAGAAAGAGAGACGTTAAAACGTTATATCAATAAAAGAATACTTGGCTGGGCTGTAAAAAGATACAAGGAAAGAGAGATAAACAATTCAACAATTTAATGATTCCAAAAGAGAAATTCTTTGTAAAATATTTATTTTGAATACTTTTGATTTGGCGAAATTCCTCTTGTCGTTTTAAAAGACAAGAGAGAGAGAGAGAGAGTCAATCGAAGCGTTTAACTTTTTTTTTTTGTATTGTATTTTGTTGTATTTTATTTTTGATATTTCTGTATTGTCTCGGAGGAGGGCTTCAATAAAAACCGGAAGAACAAATTGTAATAAAATTAATCGCGATTTACGCGACAAACACACGAAACAAACAACTCAATACAAAAACAAAATCACATATGTACGACTATGACGACGACGACTACGACGACTCAACAGAGACGATAACGACGCGACCGACCCGACACGACGACGGACGTACGCGATGGCGGCGAAAAAAAGAAAAATTAATACGACCAAGGCGAAAACCTCAAAGAAGGAACAACTATGCTCTACGTAGCAAGCACTGTGAAAGCGCGCAAGCTGAGCGGAGCGGAGCACAGTAGCACCACACAGCAAGTCACAAAGTCAAAGCCGCGGAGAAGCAGCAGGAGCGGACGCACCGGGACTTGTAATGTCGGTAATGTAAAAATGCAAAGCAAACGTTACGTGTAAAGAAACGCAAGCCAAGTATGTGTGTGTATTTGTGTACGTTTTTATAAGTGTGTCTGTGTATGTATGTATGTGTGAGTATGCGAAAAAAGAAGAAGAAAAATAAAGACAGCCAACGCGCTTACGGGACAATAATGTAAACCAAAATAGAAGGAAAAAATGAAAATAAAAAGGAATAAAAAAATATAAAAAAGCGAACTAGCGAGGAAAACCGTCTGACGAAACGAACTTGAAATTGAAAGAATAATAATAAAAATGGGATAAAATGCGAAAATAATAAAAATAATACGAAAACAAGAAAATTCAATGAAAGCGAAATGCTGCGCTGGTGGGGCAAAAAGGAAACTAGAAAACTAGAAAACCAAAAAACAAAACTAAGCAAAAAGTTGTTTAGAGAAACCAAAAACCGTTTTCGCGTCTTCTTTAAAGTCAAACAACGGGAATGCTACTTTAAAACCGTTAAAGACATATGCGAAATATCGCCTGAGAGAGAGAGAGCATACAAAAACCAGGATTAAAAGAAAGTCTTTGCGATATTTCGAATCAAACAAGAGAAATTTCAAGTGAGTATAAGATACAATACAAATTTGCGCGATATTTTAATTTTTCAAATGATTTGCGTTATTTCGCTTAAGAGCACAAAAAGAACAAACTCTCGCGCGATATTTTTTGACTTGAACAAACAAAGTAAAGGGTTCTCTTCGACTTGTAGTTTTGACTGTTCAAGTCGTATTCATTATTTAATTTGAAATTTAAAGTAAAAGATACTCTTTCGAAACAATAACAACTTCTCAAAAAAAAGTTGTTCTCTAAAAGCTTCAAAATTCAATTCAAAGCAAACCTTTCATTTAAGCACAACACAAAACGTTAATTGGTTGATTTTAGATTTTCAAAAATATCCCCAAATATCTTGACTTTTCCATTTTACAATGAAACGAGTTGTAAAAGTTGAGCTATTGTCGCTCAAGTAGCCAACTAGTAGAGATAATTGTAGACGATATTTTGTATGAAAGCTAACAACTACCAAAGGATATCTTATTTACACTTTGAGCGCGATTCCCGATACCAACTAAAGTAGGTAACAAGATTTAGCACAAGGAGGAATAACGTGTTTCTATTTAAATACGACGCGAAATGAAGAACTCTCGTGCGATATTTTCAACCGATAAATTCCGTTGGCGAATTTGTGATTAAAGTTGATACAAGGCGATATTTTTTTGTAATGCTACGCGCGATATTTTATTTGAAGCGATTATTACGCGACAAGAAATATCGCTTGATATTTCAACTTTTGGATTTCTCACCGTATGTTTGGCATAAAACAAATCGAACAAAATAAAGAACTGTGGCAATTATATTTTTACGAAAAAACGATTATAGTAACGATGACGACGACTACGACGACGCGAGACCAAGAACAAATGTTGTCTGGCAGCGGATGGATCCAGAGCAGAGTCACGACCGAGAGTCACCACTACTAACTAACAAACTCCAAATATGACGACGATGACGACGACGACGACGACGTCGAGGAGGAGCAGTACACAGCGCGGCGCGGCGCGAGCTAGCTAGCGAGCGAACGAGCGACGATGAACGATGATGAACAGAATTACAAATAAAAGATGATGCCAAAAGACGGCAGCAACGGCAACGGCAACGACGACGACGACGACGACGACGACGATTAGCAGCAAGGAGCAGGCCAAAAAAAAAAATGGAAAAAACACACCAATTGGAAAAAATTGCAGAGCGCACAACGACGACGACAACGACAACAACAACGAAAAAAATATCAAGAAAAAATCGAAGAGAAGCGCAAAATAAAAAAAATGCGAAAAGGCGGCAGGCACAGTGGGCTAAGAGCGTTCAAAATATATGCAGCAGATACTTTTGCAGCAGCCAGCGTTTTCCAAAGGCAGGCAAGCAAATATATAAACTTGGTATCGATGAGAAAACTTTTTCAAGGTACACCGAAAATATTTCCACCAAGATTTTCTTAAAAAGTTTTTATTTGGAAAATATTTTAAATAAGTTCATTTCGTCGTTTTAAAGTAATTCTGAAAACAAACAACGATTAAATAAACTAAAAACTAGGAAATAAAAAAATAAATTGTTACATTCAAAATTTATTTTCGAACTTTTAATGACGGAACCGAAGTGAAACTTATTGAAAAATGTATCAAATTGGGTTCAAAATTTCAGCAGGAAAATAAAAATCATACTTAATCAAAATTTTTAATTTTTTTTAATCAAATTTAAAAAATTAAAAAAATAACAAACTCGACATTTGTTCTTTTTTTTTTTAGTGTAATATTCTCCACATTGGCCACTCATTGCAGGCAAGAAAAAAATTGAGCGAAAGAAGGAAAAAAAACGGGGAGGAAAAAATACAAAAAAAAATTCAAAAAAATTGTGGAGCGAAAGAAAAAAATAAAGTACATAACACCACTTCCATCACTTCTGCCACCACCACCAGCAAACCAAACCATAACAGAGTCGACCAGACCAGACCAGCAGAGCAACTGCCAGTCAAGTCAGCAGCGCGCAGAGCGCAGCGAAGAGGCAGCAATGTCCAACTTAAAGACGACAAAGTAAAAATGGAAAAAATCTTCTTCTTTTTTCGATTCAACACGAAAAGCCCAAGTTTATGTTTAAGAAAGAATTCCCATGTTTCTTTGCAGAATATAAAAATCGAGAAGAGCACAAATCGAAAGATACAAAAAAAAAAGCAGCCTCGATAAAACCGAGTGGCGGCGGCAATTGCATTCAGGCGTCCAGCGAACGGTTTATTGGATGGCGGCAGCATGGTGAAGAGGGGGGCACGAACGAAAAAAAAAACATATATATATATATATATGTACATATGTAAAAGAAATTAAAGGAGCTGGGTCGGTGAGATGGAAAGAAGGCAGAGGAAGCCACGTCGCGCAATCGGCAAAGAAAACATGCCTGGAAACAAAAGCACAATTGACACAAGTTGTCGCTTGGTCAGTCGGGTCGGTTTGGCTGCTGTTTCGCTGCTACTGCCGCTGCTGCTGCCGTCACAATGTGTGTTGGTATTGCGAATAGCTGATTCAAGCGGCGGCACAGTGGAATACTTATGTAACATAAGTCAATAAAAATAATTTTTGTTTTTAATAATTTTATATACAAACAATTTTTTAATTTTATATATTAATATTAATTATATTAATATCATATATAAAATTAATTATACAAAACAAAATTAAATTTTAACCCACTGTGCGACATCAGCAATGCTTTAATACACTATGCAACAACAATAACAACTACAGTCACTACTACCATGTGAACATGAATTGTAGAATAAAAATGGAAAGACAGACGTACGCTGGACGGACGGACGGATGAACGGACATACCTCCGGACGAAGAAGAAACGGGACGAATAAAGAAGGGTCGCAAAGCGGATGGATGGCTCGAACGGTTGCTTTTGTAACTGGCAAACGTGAAAAACAAAAACAAAAAAAAAGAACATTTTTCTTACTGTGCGCTCTCAATTTCAGTATTTTTTCTGTGTTTTTATTTGTATTTTTTCTCTTTAACTAAAGCTTCCTTCCAAGTCCAATTGCAGTCGTCTCGCTCTAACACGAGACGGCGGAGACGGCCGCAAGCATGCATAAAAAAATACTTGGGAAAAAATTCTGCACAGAAAAATACAAATTGTAAAAGAAACGGCACGAGGAAAAAAATGAAAAAATCGTGAAAAGGGCAAAGTGGGTGGGTGGTTTGGTGGGTGGGGATGTAGTGAAAGACGGAAAGGGGGTCACAGGTGCGGGGAGAGCATGAATAAAAAGGTGCCCAAACCACCCTCAATGTCGACGACCGACTTTGTCAAAGAAGGCGCAAGGAAACGAGGCTTAAAGCGGGCAAGAAAGCGCAAAGGGAGCAGGAAGACCCACAATAAAAAAATTCGAGAAAAAATATCAAACTATAAAGATAGCAACAACAACGAACGACGGCGATGAGAATGTGAGTTGTACAAGTCGCCACTACAGCGACACATGCGAAAGGAAGGTGAAGCGCGTGTGTGTGTGTTGGGTGGGATGCAGTGGTATGAGGCTGCACCAGCAGGAGTAGGGCAACCCTGACAACAGTGGACATAATGAAAAGAACAACAGATAAAATTAAGAAGCTATTCTAAAGTCGCCTCTAGGATCAGGTCACCCTGCAAACGACAGCGAAGGCAATAAAAATTGAAACAGACAAAAATATGAAATTCAAAATCTTTAAACGAATGCGAGTGGCACTGCAGAAAATACCAACGACTTCTTCAGCCAACTCCAAACCAACCCACCACTCCGCTTCGCTCCAAACGCAACGTTCAAAAATACAAAGGAAAAAAATTAAAAATTTACGTTTTAAAAATGCAAGGCTACGCGACACCACCTGCTACGAGTAACAACATTTAAAAAAAAACAACATTTAAAGCTTGGGGAAAGCAGCGAAAAGTTGGAGAAATAAAAAAAGTCATCAGAATCGAATCGTCGCCGCCACTTGAACACATAGGACAAGCAGGGAAGCGCTGCAGTCGGCAGCATGTCGGAACGGTGCAGACCGCCGTTGTCCAGGGCAAGTCAATTGGCATCGCGCGCTTGGACAACAGAACAGAGGAAGACTCCAACGCACGGCATGGGCAAAGAAGCAGCAGGAGCAGCTGCCACAACGACGACAGCGACTCGTCGGTCGGTCGGTCGGTCGGCAAGTTGAATAGTGAACTGCAACGCTTGCCTCATCCAACGCTACGATACGAGAGAAGTGCTCTCCAGTGCAAAACTTCAAGAGCCCTTGTCTCCGGCGTTGTCTCCGTCCGTTCGTGCTTCCTTCTTCAACGCTACCCCGATCCTTCGACCATCTCTACATGCACACAAAAAAAAATCGATATTTTGAACCAAGCATAATAAAGGATAAAGTTTTACAAGTTTATTTTTCGATGAAAAAAACAAAAAAAAATTATAAATTTCTCAATTATTAAGTAAATCAAATCTTAAAATCAAACTGTGAAAAAAAGAGTTAAATATTTTCAGTGTAGCAAAGGCAATCGTCGTCGACGTTGCTACTGCCTCTTCTGTCGTTGTGGTCTGCGATGAGCGAAAGAAAAAATTTACAAAGCGAAAAAATCCACGATAAGAGGAAAAAAGAGAGCGAACAAAATTGCGAGGAAAAAATTCAAATCGGAAAACTGGAAATAAAAATCCGCAGCCAAACCAAGAAGAACGAACGAACATGTGCAGGAGCACTAACTCACACAAACACAAACAAACTCACACACACTCGCACTCGAACAGTGAAGGAAGGCCAGGGAGAATGCGAAAAAAAATTCTGCAAAAATAAAAATGGAGCAGCATGAATGGGGGACGGACATGAAAAAAACAAAAAAAAATACGAGAAAAAATCAGAAAAAAGAGGGGAGAAAAAATCGAAGCAACTACGAGACGAAGGCATGGAAGACGACTTGAGCGGAGTCATTCAAGCGTGTGGAGCGCATTTGCGCCGCTAAGTGAAGAATGTGTGTGTGTGTGTGTGTGATTATACAGTATAAAAGACAAGGGGAGGAAAATAGACGTGAGGAGTAAAATATAAAGCGGACACTCAGACTCGCTGGCACTTCGCTTTAATGCACATAATGCAGAAATGCCTTTAAATAAACGTCAGGTAAATAAATAAACAATGAATTAAATTTATTTTTTAAATGAATGAATTAAACAAATAAAAACACTTAAAAAAATAATAATGCATTTGTTTATAAAAAAGCGCTTTAATTAAATTAATGTACTAATTAGCATCAATCAAGTTTTAACTGTGTTGAAATTTATGCCAAAAGCTTAGCAAGTGTCCTTTAAGCTTTAATTTCAAGTTCATGATTTTAATTTAGAAAAAAAACACATGCTGAAAGCTCAGTGCGCCATCTGGCGCATACTAGATACAAGAGGTAAGAGCGACAAAAGCTGAGGCGCAAGTCACACACAGCTGAGGTGGTTGTTCTGCTGCACGTAGTAAATGTGTCGTATTGGTTTGCGTCCGAATATGCCACTACGTTCGGGTTGTTGTCTATGCTAATAATCATTTTCGAATATTCGAAAATGCTAAAATTGATGCAAGGAATACCTTTTTTTATATTCATAAATTCAATCAGCTACATTTGAAGTTATAAGCAAGGGATGTCAACAATTCTTATTAATACTTTTGAGCTAAAAATAAGATGTTCATTTGGAAATGTTGTCGTTGTTTGACGATAGCTGATTTAAAAGTTACAAACGATAAGTATTACAGAATACCATTTACCGACAAAGCACCCGATTCGAAATTCAATATCGAATTACAAAATACCATTTTTTTTTTAGTTTGGAATGAAACTAAAGATTCAGTTTGGAATCACATAAAGTTAAAAACTATGACAAAATATTTTAAAACTTTGCTTTACTTGCATGCTTGAGCTTCATTTTGGGCATTAATTTGTCACTTCAAAGCGACAAAAACTCGAATTAATTAACAAGTTTAAAGGACCTGAATATACGAGAACAAATCAGAAACAATTTTATTTTTTTCTAATAAATAAACTTAGTTTAAATTTAAGAATACCTTTGATAACTGGTAAACATTCATCATTTTCGACTAAAGTTTAAAGTGTTGTAAAATATCTATTTTTAAAAAGCGTTTGTTATAAAAAAATTTTTTTTAGCAAAAGATTACAAAAGTTAACACTTTAATGCTATTCCGGCGATTGATATATTAAACCATATTTTCTGTTTAAAGCGCGTGATAAGTACTTGCAACTGAAAGGCAAGGTCAAGAAGTAATTTAATTTCTGGTTGTTATTTGTTTGACAAAGCGAAAATTATGGCCAACTGACCTTTATAATTGTTTCAATTATATATAATCAATAAATAAAGGGAAATACGAATAGAATCATGCGAAAATCGAATAATTTTCACTCTAATTCAATTATTTGATACTTGCGAGTTCTGCATTGAAACAGTTAAAAGATCAAAATAAACCTAATTTAAAATATTTAAATTTTTTTAACTTTTTATGAAGAAGTTGACAAATTTTGTACATTATTAATAAAAACATCAATTGTTTAAAAAGTACTAATAATGTAAAATTTAAAATTTGTAATAACCAAAGTCTATAGAATTTTATATAATTCTATTCGAATAATGGAAATTTTTGAAAAATATACTCGCATATGAAAATTGAGTAATGAATTCATTTGTTAAATACATTTAAAAATCGGACTGAAATTGCAAGCAATGCAACTACAAAAACCCAAACAACAGCCAAGGCAGGCAGTCATTTGTTTTCCAAATAAATTTGCATCAATTATGCACAAAATAAAACCGCACTTAAAAATGTACTACGTGAAAAGTAACGACAACGACGACGACAGGCATGAAGGAATGCATAAAGAGAAGCGTAAACCGCAAAGCCCAACCAACTTAGCTGAGAAATCGAAAATCGATATTAATTAAAAAAGTTTTTTTTTGTTTGTTTAACTAACAGACACAACGTGCGTCTGATATAGCAGAAAGTGTGCAATGTCAAAGTAAAACTATGCTTCAGTTAATTGACTGTCAATTACGAGGAGGCCCGCAATGCAATGCCAACATTTGTACTTTTGTTCAAAATTTATTTGTATATGTAGAATAAACGAATTTCATCAACTGAAAAATGTTTCTAGTTCAAAATTTATTCTTGTTTCAACATTATTATTATTATTATTGACTATTTGTATTATTCGAATATAATTTATTAATCTTCAAAATATTCAAACCATTTGGAAAATAATCGTAAAATCTATTTGAAAATTTGCTTATTTGAAAAATGTTCGTATTATTAGGAAAAAGTCATTTTGTGAATATATTTCGAATACTTTGTTGTTTGGAAAATATTCGCATTAATAAATATTTGTAGAAATCCAAAAATATTTGTATTATTTAAAAAAATATTCGTAGTGTTGGGAAAACAAATTGTGTGATGCGAGAAACATTCGTTTCGTTTTGAAAACATTTGTATTATTTTAAAATAAATGATATCACATTCAAATGTTTTTGAAAACTTAAAATGTTACTGAAGCACATTCTGTTTGACCAAAGAAGTACTTATTTATTATTTGCATAATGATTAAATTCTTTTGAATTTGTTGATATTAAAAAAGTAAAGTTAAATAATAAGAATTATTATTCGAGCTCAAGGTCCTTTTAACAAAATAAGTTTTTTGTTAATTTTTAAGGCAACAATGATATTGCTTAAAAACTTTTCATCTTAAATAGAAAATATTCGTATTCGTATTCAAAGGCAGCCTTACCTGTAATTCGGATTCGGTCACATCGATTTCACCGCGATAAACAAAATCAATGATGGTCTTTAGATCGGTGAAGATAATGTCGCCGGGTAGGATAATGGTCGGATGTTTACACGGATTCTCGAGTAGTAATTTTTGAAAATACGACGAGCAGGCCGAGAGCACAACCTGAAATTGAAAAAGAAATTCATGGTTATTTGAATAAAGCTATTTGAGAGAAAAAGAGACTGACCTTGTGTGCCTTCAGCGATCCATGCTCGCAGGAGAGCGTTACATCGACAAAGGACAGATCCTCGCGCAATTGCTGGAACACCGAAGTCATGGTGTTTTGATAATTATTCCAACGTAAACTAAAGTACTGATGACTTCGTGCTGCCATTTTGACGGTTTTGTGGTTAACACTTTGACCTCGTTAATTGTGATAATTTTGTTGATTTGAATTAATTCAGTTTAAAACTGAAATTCCTTCTTCTACTTAAGTATTTCGTGTTGCGCGTTGGATTTTGGAAATCCGTCTACGTGCGTTATCTAAAATGAGAACAAGAAAAGAATCCAAAATTAATATTTTCATATGTGCGATATTAATAGTATAAGAGAATTTAAAATATTTGTTTGCATATTTGTTTAAGTTAAATTTTTAGTAAAACACAACAAAATGCACTCACTCATTTTCAGGTTAGTATCTCTTTAAATTAGTTCAAAGAAAAAATGCACCAAAAAGTTTTTAAACAATCACGAAACAGAGCGAAATATGCCAAATACCAAACTTCTGCCTAGCTCACAGCACAAGAAACTGTCTTTTAAAACAACAACAACAACAACAACAAAGTGCAACAACAACTGCAGCATTAAAAGCCCTTTTTCTTTAAAACTGAAAAGTGCAACAGACAGGCAGGCAGGCGGACAGACATCAGCGAACGATGGAACATTCCAGGCAAGAGCGAGTAGCAGCAACAACCGACAATGCTGCAACAACAACAACAAAAAGTTTCAGTTTCATTCCGAAGCATTTCAATGCTTTTCCTTTTTTTCCACACATTGCAAAACGAAAAATATGTTAAAACCTGTTTAATTTTTTTTTGTTTGTTTATTTTTGTTTGGAATATTTTTTTCCGAATGTGCAACATGAATTCCTAGTTTCAGAAAAGGAAAGGATGCTGAACGTTGCAATGAAATGACGAAGCCTGCTGTACACACGACTAGACAGACAGAAGGACGGGCATACGGACAGACAGACAGACAGACAGACAGACAGACAGACAGTCAAAACATCATTTTCCAACAACAATAACAACACATAAGGATGGATCTAAAATAATAGCGTTACGAGTAACAAAAATTAAAACTACGAAGTACAACAAATGCTCAAGAACTATTTGTGTATATAGTTAGAGCAATAATTTAAAATTTAAGCAAACATTTGCAACAAATTCAATGTGTAAAATTAATAAAATCCAACAATAAATATTTATAAACAAAGCCAAATACTAGTAAAAGGCATGGTTGAATAAGAAGGTTAGGAAAGTAGAAATTTAAAAATAAAAATTAAAAAAAATGTAATTTTCAAAGGGAACACGGGAACATTGAGGTGGAGAGGGACATTTTTATACTTTTCTCACCTTAATTTATTACACCATGGTAAAGCCTTCGTTTAAGGAGAAAATTCTTTTCGTATTTTTAAATATATATTTCTCTTTTTATAATAATTATTAATATTTCTATTGTTGTTATTAATTTGACTATTGTTTAACAAAACTCATCGTAATTAAACGAAATTTATTGGTCATCATTTCAACTCTTTAGCGAAATATTTTTCCTGGCTCTGCCCTTGCCAAAAACAAGCTACATCACATCTTCCACAACCACCCACACCACCTCACCCCTTCCCTTCTATGCTGTGTGTGGAATATTTTCCGCTGTTTTTCGTATTTATTGCTAAATGCTGAAAATGCTGCTAAAATAGTTTTTGAGCTCTATTCGATATGTGAGAACATTGCAGTGCATTCAAAATTGTCGAGGAGATTTACATACATACATAACCATTGAAATTAATTTAGGCAACAGGGGTCTAGCTGTCAACAGGCATACGCCAATCTGACTTCAGTCGTTTTGAGAAGTGAAATGAAACTTTTTTTTTAAGTTGAATACAATTGACAATAACAAATTTTATTGAATTTAAAATTAAAAAATTTAATCAAAAGCAATTTTTTAAATAGATCTGAAAATGATTACATACTGTGAAATCAGAGTAAATATTTAATTAAGTTAACTATAAAATTTTACAATTACGAAATACAACAAAATTCTTCAATTATTGTTTAGGCCCTTCGATAATGGGAGCCCTAGCTACTTGTTTGCTTACTTAAACACCAACAAATGCAGTCAGTAAAATCACCAATAAATGCACTTAATAAAGGCCCAACAACAACAACAACATTAACAACAACGGCGACGATGACAACAACGACAAGCTCCACAAAAGTTTCATGACCTCAAGCGCAAGACTCAAGCCAAACAACTTGTTTGCATGCTCAAACGCTGCTTGGGCACACGCTTAGAAGCAAAGCCCTCGATAGAGCAACTAAAAGTAAAAAATAAAAATAAACAGAAATAAATAAAAAAATAAATAACCAATAAACTCATCCAAACGAGCAATGAGCAGCAACGAACAACGAGCAACACACACCACAAAAGGGCACAAAGTGCTGGCTCTGGCATCCAACAGCCGCAAACAGCAAACACTGCCGAGCCGAGCCCAGCTCAGTTGAAATAAAATTCATTTAAATTTTTAGTTCACTTTTTAAAGCTCAGTCAAAGTCCGTCCGTAGACAGACATGGGGGCACTTCCATAAAATTGAATTATGTTTTAAAGGGACAAAAAGTGCATTCAACTTTTTATTAAACAAGGACTGCTATTTTTTGGTTGTCCCTTCGTAACTCCTTCTGAATAGTTTTTTAAATATTTATTTATAATAAAAATTTAAATGTTTTAATATTATTTTCTTTAATAGAGTTTCCCCTAACAATCCCTTCCAGAAGCATGACTAAAATCTGTTTTTTTGCTTTCAAATAGTTGCCGCTTGATTACTGCATGGAATTTGTGTCATGTTCGAAGTTTTGTTTAAGCGAAAGTCTGAGCTGAGCTACAACAAATATTCCAACGTTTCGTTGCTAAATAAAGAAAAGAGGGAAGACCCTCAAAAGCACATCCATCCATCCAGAGCGCTTATTGAGATAGAAAAATCGTCGATTATCAACGCTTTTGTTTTCGTTTTCGGAATAGCGCTTGTTGCATTCTTTGCTCCCACCATTTACGCAAAAATGAAAGCAAACATGTGCAGGGTGTAACAAAAAACAAAACAATAACAAAGAAGAAAACTAAAAAAAACAAACTCTTGCACAAAATACAATTTAAAAGAAAAATTGAAATTGCCAAAGTGAATGAGTGGGCAGGCAAACACACGTGAAGAGGCGCGGAGGGTGCGTAAAATGGCAACAAAAACAAAAAACAAGAACTACGTTCTTGGCCCTTCTTCCTGCACACTTTTTCGTTTCTGCCAACAGTTTTTGCATCCCCTCCCTAACCTCTTCGAACAAAATCCAGCAACAGTCGGCGTCGTCCGCCGGTGGTGGTGCGTGTTTTTTATTTTTTCCCTTTCTTCACGGCCAGCTTTGCTTCCATCCATCCACGCGGCGGCTATAGCTGTTCGTTTATTCGCTCTATTGTTGCCGCTTTTTCTTCTCTATTTTTGTATGGCTGCTGCTGTTGGCATTTTTGTTGTTTTTGCCGCCGCCACTGCCACTGCTGCTGCTGCTGCTGCAAACGATTTTACTTTTGGCCATTTTCGTCGCCGTTTGTCTTTGTCATCATCATCATTGTTGTTTTTGTATTTGTTGTAACTAACGTGTTTGTTGTTTACCACTGGTCGTCGTCGTCGTTGTCTGTCTTTCGTTTGTCTCCTTCTTTGGTTTTGCTTTTTGCATTTTCACTCAAGTTTTTCTTTTCGGTTTTTTTTTTCCTTACTTTGTTATTGTTGTTTTTTTTTTTGCTTTTATTGTTCCCATTTTTATTTGGAAAGTTTTTCGCCTCCTTTTGTTGTTTTTGTGTTGTTTTTTGGCGCAAAGTATCAAAAAGATGATTAAAAGAAAATTGAAGAAGTGTGATGTCGGAGGGTGGAAGAAGCAGCAACAGCAGAGTCATAAAGTGTGTGTGCGTGTGTGTGTCCGTTTGTGTGTGGGAAGACGGTCGAAGCAAAAGGCAAAAGGTATGAGCTGAGGAGACAGCAAACAAGAAAGCGAGACACACAAACACACAAAACAAGTTGAAGTTTTTAAACATTTTTGTTTTGATTATTTTTATTCTTTGCAAAAAATCCTGAATTGGATTTTTGCACTGAATGAAAACTAAATAGAATGAGAAATGAAATACCCACACATATACACACATACGCATGCTGGCACGCATGCTAGCACGCTCGCCGCTTTAATTAAAAATTATCTAAAATTAACAAACCAAAAAGTGTTGTCAACGCTTTTTGATTTAATGTCACAAGCGGGTAAATCTCTGTAAGCTTATATATTTCATTTATTTTTTTTTTACAATTGTAGTATTTTATTTAGTGTGAAAAGGAAAAAGGTATTTTTTTTAAATACTGTTTCTTTGTAACTGAGAAGTGAACCTGGGATTTTCCGCATCGAAGGCTAATATACTAACCAACGTACAACAACGCCGCCCATGGTTGCCTTGATTAATAACTAAATTATTCTTAAATGAATGAAAGGAATGTCAGGTTCATAATACATCCAAATTATGGTTGTACACAAATCAAGCGACAGGTAGATAAGCGAATAAACTCGACAAACAAAAATCTTAACATACTGTTTCTTTGTAACTGAGAAGTGAACCTGGGATTTTCCGCATCGAAGGCTAATATACTAACCAACGTACAACAACGCCGCCCATGGTTGCCTTGATTAATAACTAAATTATTCTTAAATGAATGAAAGGAATGTCAGGTTCATAATACATCCAAATTATGGTTGTACACAAATCAAGCGACAGGTAGATAAGCGAATAAACTCGACAAACAAAAATCTTAACATTTTAAAATCCTAAAAATAGATTCTGCAATCATTGATAAAGTTTGATGGGGCGTAATTATTTTTGAAAAACCAAACAATACTTAAATGGTTTTTTTAATAAAACGAAAAAAGGTAAATAAATTGTTTTTAACCTTAAAAAAATGATTTATGTTATTGATAGACCCAAAAGAAGGTAAGGTAAAATATTGGGGTTTGATTCTACGAAAAATGTACTAAACATGTAATTAAATTGCATTTTTTTAATTAAAATCAATAAATTATCTTATATAAAGATGTAACAATTAAATAAAAATTAAACAAGTTCGTTTGAAGATTCAAAATGAAGGGACAAAAACGAGAATTTTGGGACTCAACGGGTTAATTTATAAAAAAATATCATAAGACTAGAATATAACCGTTATATTATTGCTCATTTAATTATATTATATTTTAGTATATCATAAGACAAAATTTATTATTATTAATGTGGCTTTATAACCTCTTTTAATTCATCAACCAATTTTATTTGAAACACTGTCTTTTCATCAAAATATCTGCCACAATTAAAGTGTCTAAGAAATGGTTTTCAATTGACGCAATTTTGGACACTTTATTATTGAAGATATTTCGAGTAAAAAATCAGCATTTTAACTAAAGTTCAATTATGAATTAAATGGTTAAGAAATCAGCAGCGGGATATAATTTTTTTAGTATTTCAAATCTTGTTTTTGAGCATTCAAGTCTTGATATCGAACTCTTAAAATTTAAATGTTTTAACAACATTTTTCCTAACAATGAAAATCTCTGTTATCGATTAACGATGCCAGGAATAAACTCTCGGAGAAACGATAATTACAAATAAAACCAATTTCTTTCTAACAACGCCTCATTCGTTTTGCAATGATAGAAGTTTATAAAGAACTGACATTGATTGTAGTTTATATGGCCATAAAACCATTAGCTTTTTGATAATATTTTTGTAATTAATTTAAGTAATTTTGATATACAAAAACAACGCACACATGGTTCCGAGTTCTAAAGCAATTTAACATAAATTGAATGGCAACACTGTCCAATTAGTAGAATAAAACTACGCTAATTAAAATTTACTTAATAAAAAAAATCATCAAGGAAATTCAAAATTATGCGCTTATAAATAAAGTAAAACAAAAAACAAATCACCAGAATTTTTGGCATAAATTGTATTGCAAAAATGTTTTCTTCTTTTTTGCGCTTACCTTTGCAATATTTAAATTTGGATTTTCTGCTGCTGCTTGGCGGCCGCTGTCGACGTCACGTTCGTTCACGTAGGTAGAGAAGAAACGCCAAAAAAAAAATTAAATAAAATCGGTGCAGAGAACACACGAGAAAAATTGTTCTTTTCTGGCTGGCTCAGAAGAGTTCACAATAGAAAAAAAAATTATTTTTATTTTTTTCGTCACACAAAAATGTCCGCACAATTGTTCGCTCGGGCTTCAGGTATTTTTTTTCTCGCTTTTCGTTCGTTCACTGTTTTTTTGCACTCGTTTTCACAATTACAACAACTTTTTTTCTTCTGTGTGTTTCAAATTTGCGACTTTCACAATGTCTATTTGGATTATTTCACTGTTTTTAATGTTTTTCGCAGTTCATTTTAGAGTTTTTCAATTTTATTTTCAGATTTTTTTCTATTTTTCAATTTTTTTCGTCGTTATGAGATGCAGACACGAAGGAATTCTGTCAAAGAGGAATTTCAAATAATTAGAAAATGGATTTTTCACTTCGTTCGTCGTCGTTTCTGTTCGTTCATCTTCATTCGTTCGTTCGTTTCGTTGTGTGCCTTCGTGTTCGTTCACCATTTTCGTTCAGTTTCTTCGTGTTGCGTCGTTCGTTTGTTCGTTCATTCGTTGTCTCGTCGTCTATTTCGTTTTGTAGCGCGTCCGCAGCCCGGAACACACAGAACAGTCGTCTCGCTCTGTTGCACGTATTGATTTTTTTTTTCATTTGTTCGGTGGTTTGGTTTGTATTGCTCTCGTTCGTTAGTTCGTTCGTCCGCCTGTCTCTTTTGTTCACTCGTTCTTTTGCATTGAATTTGCCTGCGTCTTGATTTTCATCGCTGCCCCCTTCTTTCCGGTCGTAATAAAAAATTATTTTCCTATTTTTGGACTTTGCTAGTGTTTCTTGTTTTTTGTTTGCTTCTATTCGTATTGTTCCTTTCTTTTATTGCTTTTTTTCTGTTCTGAAAAAAATAGTTTTTTTTCCGCTCTGCTACTTTGGGATTTATTTTTGTTTGTTAAGTAGGCAGCACACAGCGCGCAATAATGTTGAATGTGTACGTAAAGAGAACGCACAGTGGGCAGATATTAAGCATTATTTAAAATTATATATTTCCATTCAAAGAAAAAGTAAATTTTTAAATATATTACGATCTTTTATAAAAAAAAAACGGATAGTCGAGGAAACCGGCGGATAGCCTAAAAATCATACATTACTGGAACTTTGAAAACATCTCAATACAAAATAAACTGTCTCGATCTCTTACTCAGGTTGAACTTAACCCCCTTCAAACTAGAGCTCATATGATAAAAAGTTATTTAATAGAGCTTTATGACCTCATACTGTTTTCTGTATCGTCATATTTCGAGTTGTTTTATAACAATAAAAAGTAAGTGGTTTGGCATTGTTGGGAATTACGGAATTCTACTTTGATTCGAAACTCATGTGAAATTATTTGAAGACTTTAATCGTTTTAAAATATTTAAAAAATCCTTAAATATTTTAAACTTTATTATACTTAATACTGGCGGTTAAACTATGTTCAGGTCTACTGTGCATTTAATTACCAATTAAAAGCGATTACGAAAAGTCAAACTAATAAACTAGCATCAACAGCAAAAAGTAGAACAAAAATTATGTGAACGAGGGAAGGAAAATTACGTACATAAACTGGGGATATTTAAATTAAAGCTATTGACAATTGCAATTTATTTGTACATATTTAAGAAACATTTTTTTAAAACTGGGGTGAATTAAATAGAAGACCGATTATAGTGTAGAATGTGAACAAACAACGAACGGTCGGATAATTTCTACAAATGCGCTAATTCCGCTCACATTTATAAATTGAAACGAACGACAAAAAACTAGAAATAAAAACTAAATTATTTAAATAAATTTTTCAGCGCGCGCTGCTGCTGATTGACAATTCAGCGAGCGCGCTGCGCTGCACTGCAAATAAACGAGAACTGCCGACGTCGTTAGTCGCAATCAAAACGGCCAATTTTGTTTGAGGGAAAAATTAGAACACCGTCGCGGGCATGGGGACGCAAAAGGGGGCCGCGCACAATGTACGCCATTTTTAAAATACATTGCACGCAGCTAAAGTGGCGTTGGCGACGACAACGACGACGGAAATTCTGTTATGCAAATGTGTCGCCGTTTCGTTTTTGCCATGAATATAAATAATTTTTTTTCTGCGATTGGAATACAAAATTCAATTTTTCCTTTTTGCAATACCTTTTTTGAGAGATTATTCCCACTGTACGGTAGCACGCAATTCCAAAAAAAAAATTCGCTCCTTTTGCATGCTTTCCGCGCGCAATTTAATATTTCTATAACTTGTTTGCGGTTTTTTTTGTATTTCTTTTTTCTATTATGTATTCTTTCCCGATGCAATGCAAAGCGTTACCTTCTGTCCGTTTTCTCTTTTCGGTTTGTGCTTTTGACACCTCTTCTGTCGACGCTGTTCTTCTTTATTTTATTTTTTCTTTTTTGCAAAAAGATCGTTCTTTTTTCGTCCGTCGTTATACACGAAGATGGCTGGCAATTTTAACAAACAAGCATACGAAAGCACACGAACAAATGAACGAGTGCGTGAAACGAAGACAAAAAAACGGATTTCGTTTTCTCGTCGTCGTGGGCAGCAATGGCGGCGATAAATTTTGTGTAAAAACAAAAGAAATTAGTTTTTTTTTTTGCTTTTGATTGCTGTACGTTTACAATTTTTATTCTGCCGTTTCTAGCTGTTTCTTTTTCGCTTAAATACAAACAAAATTCTGTTGTTCTACTTTTAGTAATTCGCGTATCCTTTTATTTGTTAAATTATTTTTTTTACACCGTCGTTGAACAATTTATTAAAAGCAAAACATTTATTCGTCTCTCACTATTATCGGTTTATGCTTCTTGATTTATTTCTTACGAACGATGCCGGAGAAGGAAGCCGATTAATTTGTCAACGTCGGCTAGTCGAACATACTTGTCTGAGGCGGCTAAAAGCCGGCGGTGGCTAAATAACGTTCTAAGGCGATTAATGAAACGATTCTGATTTTTTTTTTTTAATAAAAAAACGGAATCATTTTTTGAATAACAAAAATTCGTAGGTATTTATTTCTCAACAATTTATTCAAAATTTATAAAAAAAAAAAAACATTTTAAATGCAAATAAACGGTTTCGAAAGAAAATTGAGTAGGTGAAGTCTTTTTGAAAGCCGTTAAATTTTGTATTGTGAAAAATAAGGGAATGATTTCCAACTATCTTCTGCATTAAAAATCTTATCAAATGATTTCATAAAATATGACGGTCAAGTTGATTTTAATAAATTTTAGAAAAATGTTAATAAACGTTTTAATCCTGCAGGATGTCATGTACGCACTACAAATTCAAATGCATATTAATAAATTTTAAAAAAATCTTTCCTTTCAGGATGTTATGGACAACATGGTCAAACTTCAAAGAAGTATTGACTTTCCAAAACGACACGATTTTAAAGAATATTTGGCATTACCAACAAGACCACTTTACATTAGTAAAGATTTTCTGCTTAATTTCGATGCTATCCAGATTTAAATAATTTCTACCGGACAAGCTCATATTCAACATTCCCGTACTGTATTCTTTAAAACTCTTCACCATTCCATCGATTATCTAACCGGTAACCGCAAAGCAAGCATTAACTCGGCTTTATTCATAGGGCTTCCGAAGCGCCTATGGCATCGTGACGATCCGGAGCTTCTATCAGAGTTTGTTAATCTGAGTCCAGAATTTCAGCATCTGGTGTCTGCTATGTTGGACGAACGCCGCGCAAAATTGACATTTGCTTCACCACAACACCCAGAAAAAAGGAACTCTGCTCGTCAAGAATTTATGTACAATCAGCGACTTAAAACAAAAAATACCAATAAAAATATTTGTTGGATCATCTTATATTTAAAAATTTGTCTTCAATATTACTAATTTTTTTTTAATTACTAATAATTTTTAGAATATTTAATATTTAAAAAATAAAATTTTAGTATTTCATACGCTTATGTACGTAATTAACTCGGTCATTGGCTGTTTGGAAAAATTTAGCCGTTACTTTTTGAAAATTGACGTCAGTGTTGAATTTCTTGTTGAAAGCGGCTGAAACGAGTTTTATAAATATGAAATTATTTAAAAAAAACTGAGTCAAACAAAAATTTTACTAACAAATATTTTGTTACTTCAATTGTTGGACCTACTTTGTATTGCCAGGGTAATGCTCATGTCACGAACACTTCTTTTCTGCGTTGTACCACTCCAACAAAAGTTTGTTGCCACCGGATCGGTTAGAAGTGTACGCCAACATAAACGTATATATTTTTCCGGCGCCGGGCAGTCAATTTCAGTCAAATTATCAACCTAGAAAAATATTAAAACCTTTATTAGTAAGATCTATTTAAATATTTTGACAAGACGAAGTTCTAAACCCTCTTAAACGCTTACCAAACACTGCTCCTTGTAGACATCCTCGTTAATAGTTCTTTCAAATTGCCAAAACTCGTCAGTATCATTTATGGGTTTCTTGGGTAAAACAGACATCGGTTTTCTAGGTGGCGGCGTGGCTATCGAGTGTACTTCGAACTCAATCTCACTCTTTAATGGTTCGTTCATCGAATCGTCGTCAGAGCGACAATCGTTCACAACAACGGGTGCCCTTTGTCTCTTTTTGTTTTTCATTTTGATTAGATTGCCTGAGAGCGATTCTTGTATTTGGGTTTTAAGTAAGGCGTTCTCCTGGCGCAGTGCTATGACTTCGGTAAAAACTCGCTTCAACATGTATGTCATATTTTGCTCCATACGGTCCATTCGCATCAAAAAGCCTAAAAGTTGAGTGCAACAATAATCGTAAATTGTACATTTTACCGTTTATTACATTCCGACAAACCACTCGACTCGTAAAAGATATCGCGTGGTTTATAAAAAAACACCCGCTAATCCGGAGTCTTTGTTATGTATTTACCTTGTCGTACATCTGCAAGAAGAAATAAAATAAATAAATTAAATGTTATGTATTGAATAAGTAAAAAAAAATACATTCCTACCTTCCAAGGTGAGGTGGTCCAATTTAATGGCCGTAGGTGCGAAAATACTTTTCCCTCTGCCAATATCGGTGTTGTCGAAGTCAATGTTATCCATTTCATCATCAAACTGCTGAAAAGCAGTCTCGCACATACCAAAAGGATCGGTTTCCTCCATCTTTTTTTTGACAGCCTTGATGCGCCGACTCATAATTTCAAGTGTTGGCAAGAAAACTGTGCAGTAATAAAAATCCGCGAATGAATGATTTAAGAGCGTTTGTATTTATTATGCCGCGAACCACAAGCAGAAATTGTTTTCTTCTCTTTTGTATGGTATTAATTGTTCGTTCTACATGAAATTATGTATAAAACTCTTCCGTCGGCGCCGTTTATAGTCGAATTTCAGTGCACGAATTCTTTTTCGACTCACAACATTCAGAAAGATGCTCTTAAAGTGACGCGACGCATATTTTTATTGCTTTTCTGTTTTGATTTGGTCTGATTCGTGTATGTAATCTCGAACAAATCATTTTTTCGATTCGGCCGCGTAATCTCGAACATTACCTGGATTGTTTACTCTTTTGATACTTCATGTACGTCATTAAAGCTAAGTTGATAATTCTTGTACGTCGTATTCTACTCGAAATTTTGTAAATTTTTATTTAAAGGTGACTTTTGCTTTAGCTGACCACTATTTCAATTTTTTCGTAGTATCGAAAATGACAACGTTTAAATTGGTATACCAACAAAAATATACTTAGTTTTAGTCACATCATCGATTCGCTCAAAATTATTGTTAGATTTAAGGGAAACTTAAATGATTAAATTTAAAAGTAGCATTAAAAGAAACTTAAATGCCCCATATTACACCATGCTACATACGATGAAAAAGTTGATTACTTTTGAAGAGATCTAAGAAAAATTGGTTCGTCTGTTTACAACACGAAACAATATATGACAACTTATATATACTTATATATCCCTAAATTGTATTATCTGAATTATTATTATCAAACAACCGATTTTGGTGACACTTGTCAATCCCTGAATTAGTTTTCCAATGTATTGAAAAAGTATATTCTTACATTTCCAAATGTCTCACATGAAATTTAGATCTTTTAAAGTTTTTTGCTTAAACATAACTTAATATAAAAAACTACATCACACGGATAAAATTCAAGTCATTAATTTCGTTTTCTCTTAATTTTGTTTCTGAGAATCTTGACCATTCGATCCTTTGCATAAAGAAAGTGTTGCTGCGTTACTCGCACAAATTCGCTGGAGCCTTTAAAATTCCGTTGAAAAGCGGCTTAAAGAAAAAAAAAATGTTATACAATTTTAAACATTAAGAAATAAAGATTAAATGTACTCTGCAGCGCAGCTGTGCAGCTTAAGTCCTTGACGGACGGCTTTACGTCGGTGCCGCGCCAGCAAAATCCCTGACCCACGTTATCCGTTATGAGCATGCGCCAACAGTTGCGTATATAATGATCCGCTTTTGAGCTGTAAATGGCCTCCATTTCGTTGACCTTTAAAAAGTTCATATATTTTATATTTACATACAACATTAGACGTATAATTCAGAAATATGTTTTAACGTAAAACCACGGCGTCGCATACTCACAAGTCGTTCTTGCCTGTCTGCATCCTCTTTAATGCTTTTCTCAAATCTCAAAAAGTCTTCGATTGTATCAAACGGATTGACGGGTATAACTCTATTCTCATCGTTACTTTTGGGCAGCGTTTGCACTTTGGGTTTCTTTTTTTGTGTCGAAGTGTTTTCCGAACACTCACTTCCTGTCCCCTCCTCATCCACCTCAAATTTAAGTTGTTCTTCTTCAGTGTCGTCATTATAAAGTCGAACGCACGGATATGGTGAGGATACAGTGTTTATAATAACTGGTTCTTTTGCAGGTACCGAAGGTATTGACGTTGAAATTTTTAGTGGATTGTGCGTAAGCGACTCTTCGACTTTAGAAGTTAGAATAGCGTTCTCCTTGCGTAGCGTTATTACTTCGCTGAATAGACGTTTAAACATGTAAGTCATATTTTGCTCCATTCGTTCCATGCGCATCATTAAAGCTATAGATTATTTGATTTAATACTTTTTTCTATTTTGTTAATATTTGCTGATTAGGGTCCCGAGCGCTTAAAGGCATATTTACCTTGTTTAACATCTGCAAGCAGAGAAAATAATATATTAATTAAAGGGACTGAATAAAACTGCAAGCAATTCTACCGTCCAATGTGGTCTCCTTTAAATTAAGAAGTGTTGGCGCGAATATGTTACTAGCTCTTGCACCAATACTCTCGTTGAAGTCAGCAGCAAAGTTGGATTCCTGGAATTCGAATGCCGTTGTATCACACATCTCAAAGGGATCCACCTCGTCCGTTCTGTTGCTATGCATTTTCAAAAGTTTATTTAACAAATGTCAACTCGTTTATTGAAATTTTTTAATAATTTCTTATTATTAACTTAATTAGGGTAATTTTATGAAAGAGCAAAGTCAACAAAAACTGACACCGTTGAAACCGTGAAATACAGTTCTTTTTTTTTATAAGTTTTTCAAGATTCGAGTTTGATTTTGTTTAATTAAAAACAATTCAAGTACAAACAGTTAACGACGGCATCGATACACAAATAAACAATGCATCCAGCTGATAACAAAACCAACGATTTTGAAACAGCTGGTTCGATATACCGTGGACTAGAGATGCGCAAATCGCTGTGCTGGGTTATTGAGTCAAGTGTGCTGGTCACATACATTTACTATACAAATATATTGGAATTGGCATAACAAACCCCAAGTGGCGACTGCTATTTTGGTTCCTGTTGTTATCCACCATCATTGGTGTGTCTTGACGCGGCGCTTCTTTCTCAGTTGGGTGCTTTGCACTCAAGTGTCGAATTAGGTTGAACGTTGACTTGTTCGACACCGAAAGTTCCTTACCGCAATCTAAGCAGATGACTCTTTGATCTTTAACTTCGGAAAAATGTTGCCAAACATTGCTCGTCTTTTTCGAGGCCATTTTAAATGACAGAATTCGAGTCTAAAAATATTAGTTTGGGTTTTGAAATTTCAAATGAAAATTAAATCAAACTTACAGAAATTGATGTTAGCTCAAAAAGCGAAGATTATGATTGTGCTGGTTGTAACACAAACTCAACATATCGATTAAAATATCGAATCGCAAGGAGTTATCCAGGGACCGTGATGGTAATCATTATGACTTTCATTTAAAATTATTCATATGTTCAGAATATTCATAGAGGGGATAACGATGTAATGTAACGACGTTATGTTAAAAAGTTAATTCTTAATTGTTGTGTACTGATAATTGCAAGGAATTCTTTAATATCTACTTTTAATACTTACATTATAAATACCTATTTTAGTGTAGGAATAACAACTTGAAATATTAAATCCAGGCAACTGCAATTATGCATTGATAAATAAAAATAATAAAATTTAAAAACTTATTTTATTATTATTGTTCTTTGAAGTTTTGTTCTCTTGGCATATTCTTCATTCTTCTTTAGTCTGTCGTTGGCATATCGAAAGAACTTTTGTGAGTTTCGAACATATATTCCGTCATCTTCGAATCGACGCTGAAAGGCACCTGAAGAGAGAAAACAACAAATTATATATATAAAATTTATCAATATAATTTTTAGTTTTATTTTTAAATTTATACTTTGCAGAGCAGCAGTGACGCTCAAATCGCGAATGCTTCTTTTCGTTTCCGTGCCAGCCCAAGACATGTGCTTAGCTACCTGATCCGTCATAACTCCGCGCCACAACGCAGCCGGAAAGCTGTCCCTTCTCGTGGAATACAATGTGGCGAACTCATCAATCTACGGATTAAACACAAAATACTTTAAATTCCTTTCACTTTTCAATTAAAACCAATTTGACTCTTTGTTTTACAATATACTTACAAAGAGTTGTTCTGCCTCAGGATTTTCGCTAATGTACTTTTCAAACTTTAAGAAGTCTTCCAATGCAGTAAACGGCATTTCCATCGCTTTGCCGATTTTAGTTTTTCCAACGGTTTTTGTATTTGGTTTGGCACTGTTCGTGACTGGTTTCAGATCAATGACTTTCTTAAAAGATGTGCGAATTTTGGGCGATTCTCTTGTTGTCTCATCATGCTCAAACGAATCGGCATCAAAAGCGGTATCAAACGTCGATGGTGTTGATTTTTGTGCAAGCGCTTCTTTTCTTGCAAGCTCCGCGATTTTTGCAAGCGCCTCATTTTTAGCAAGCGTCTCTTTTATTGTAGCTCGTAAGACGGCGTTCTCTTTGCGCAGTGTGATAACTTCGGTGAATACACGCTTGAACATTAACGAGACATTTTTCTCCAGGCGGTCCATTCGAAACAACATAGCTTGCTTCACATCTAACAGACATAAGAAATTATAAATACATTTCAGAATAAAATTGCAACACATTAAATACCGTCCAAAGTGGTCTCCTCCAGATGAATGGCAGTTGGCTCCAAAATACAATCGTCCACGCCATTTTGCTGCGTGTCATCCAAGTCATCGAAGAATTCGGCATCGAATGCCTCAAAGGGATCATCGTTCACCCTGCGTCTCTTCGGTGATGCAGCTTGAAAAGTAGCAGGAGCCTTTGCACTCTCGTTCTTTAGCACGTATGCAACCCTGTCGCGGCGTATCATCTTTAATTTCAATCGCTTTACTTGTTTATTTGTTTTAATCTTGTTTGTCGAAAACGCGTCGTGCAACTGAAGAAAAAATAACGAAACGACCGCCGTATCGTTTCGTTCAGATTAAATGAGTTTCGTTTTGTGTGGATTTTCGATAACCCGGTCGGAAATATTTTCAATGCACGGTAGGAAAAACGTGTGTGTGTCATATGAGAATGTCACACAAAAAATTACCCAAAATTTTTTCGAAAATGTATTTTTTTAAACTTATAAAAAAAAGCAAATGTGCTTGACAATAAATTTCAACATGGCTGCTAGTAAGGGAATCATATTCCGTGGATGATGTTTGTATCATGGATGCTCACTTTTTGGAAGTCTTCTTTATTTAAATGTTTTTGATTTTTTTATACAATATATATAATTGCGCTATAATATAATGGTATATCGTCAATGTAAGATAGATACATATACATACATATATTTAAATAGTTTTTTAATAACACATATTTTGATTTTTATAATACATTTAAAATGTTTTTTTTTTGGTTTTTTTAGGAAAGTGAACTTTTAATCCAGCCCTAGTAAAAATTCACTTCATTTTTTTCCAAACTAATTTAAAAAAAAAATAATTAACACAATTTCAAGGTGCATTATACTAAAAGTGGGTTTCAGTTATCACTACGCATATTTACACATTCTTCACAGCTTTGGTTATTATACATTTTAGTTTAGGACATTGTAACTGTAGTCCGGTGCGAGGTCCAAGTCATCCGCCTGCGAGTTATCCGCATCCTCAGTGCTTTGCTGGCGCTGTTGTTCTTCTTTCTGATGTTGTTGCTTGCTAAAGAGAGCCTTAATGGCCTTGTCCATGGGATTGCTTTCATCGATGGCATCCTTGTCTGACTGACTCAACAGCTTGGCAGCTTGCTTGATGTCGTTCTTCTGCAGCAGCGCCTTGGTGTGATTGCCACCCTTTTCCTGTTCAGTCGCCGTAGCCGTTGCCGCATCCTTACCGAATCGCATAAAATTCTGGTCCATTTTTCCGAAACGCATAAAATTGGTCGCTTTATCTGTGGCATCTCCTCTGGTTGGCGTGCGTCCAAAGCGCATAAAATTATCCGGCCGACCGAAACGCATAAAATTTGTATCCACTGGCCGGGCGACCTTCTGATCTCGTCCGAAGCGCATAAAGTCCTTGTTCGAAGAACGTCCGAAGCGCATAAAGTCATCGGATCCACCACGGCCCAAACGCATAAAGTCCGAGGGATTGCGTCCGAAGCGCATGTAATCGCTGGCGTGACTTCGTCCGAAACGCATAAAATCTGAGGGCGCTCGACCGAAGCGCATGAAATTGTCGCCGCGCGAATCACGTATACCTTCGCTACTACGTTCAGAGCGTTCAACTGTTGTCCGGGGCACCTTAGTCCAACCACGATCCAGACTGTTGACCTAGTTTTAAAAAATTAAATTATTTCGAATATTTCATTAGTTCTATTCGAAATATAAAGTCACTTAACACTGGACACCCACCTCTGGTAATTGCTCGATTTGCCTCTTTCCGAACCGCATAAAATCCGATGGCGAACGTCCAAAACGTATAAAATTTTTATTCAAAGATTTTCGTTTCTCCTCGTCCTCGTCCAAGTCGTATTTTGAGTGCAGTTTTGAATGCTTCTGTTTAAACTTCAGCACGATCACATTTTTCGAATAGTCAATGTTGACCGATGAGATCGGATGCAGAAACTCAACTTCGGTTTGATCGTGTCCACTCTTTACAAAAGGTATGATGTCACCTCTTTCGGACTCGACGGAAGATGACTCCTCGCTGCCAGGATTGTTCACGGTATTTTTGTCAAAATCGCCATCAACTTCCGGGGGTATTAAGGCGCTAAGATCGTCCTCGTTGTCAACGTTTATCGCATTTAAACCATAGCGGGGAGAGTCAACGACCGAACTAAATGTTATCGTTTGTAGTTGGTAAAACGAGAGCAGGAAAATCAATAGTGGACTCATATTCTGCATTATGCGAATTACTGAAATTAAAAAAAAAATTATTTTAGGAGTCTGCTTTGAAAAAAAAAACAGGTTATATATTGCCCACCTTCCCAAGGACCCTTTTGAAACTAGATAATGAAACTTGCGCAACTTTTGCGTTTATGGGAGAGCGAGGGAAGTTGCTGGTAATTTCATTTTCGTTCGCTTTTCCGTTTAAGAAACTTAAATCTTTCAAAGATTTCTAAGGATTTATGATTGCCCGGTGTGGTCGCAAGTGTAATTAACAATTGCCTAGTTTAAAAGGGACAGAGTGAACAAATTTAAATTTTTCGCCCAGAAAGAAAATCCTTTACAGTAGAGCAAAATCGCAATTAATCAAATAAAAATGTAAAAATTAAATAATAAACATTAAATTCGAGCGAGAGCCCAGCAAACAACGCTTGCCTGTGAGCGCAAACAATTTCCACTTTGCGGTCAAATTTGTTGTAATTTGTTGGCAACAGTAATAACAGCAGCAGCGCTAACAGCGAGAGCAACATTAGTACCTTAACTGGCAGACGCAAAAGCATCGTCGTCGTCGTCGTCTTCGTCGTTTGGAAGACAATGTGCGGCGCGCCACTAATTAACCATAAAAAATATTGATGTGATAATTTTGTAAAACAAGTTAACTGCAGAAGCTAAAGCGTACAGCAAGCAACCATCAACAGCCAAGAAGGCGGGCGACGACCGAAGGTAGAAAAAGAAGGCGAGCAGATGCAGTTGCATTTGTGCCAAGAGAACTTTAGGCATCTACATGGATGGCCATGGATGCTGGAAAAAAAGAAAGTAAGAAAGGCGGGCGGGCGCTATGTGAATATGTGGCGCATATTATTAACGCCATTAACGCGCAAAATGATGGCGCGAAGATCATAATTTCACGCTTGTGCACCATAATTTCAATAAGGAGTAGCTAACCCGTTGGCTGGCATCGTAAACGCTGCTTCTTGTGATTTTTTATGTTGGACGTGGGATACCTAACGCGTATGACGGCAAAAGCACTGCAACTCAGCACGCTTTTAAAAGCAATGAAGCGGTATTAATTTTAAGACCTGTCTGGGAGTAGAGTACTCAGACCAGGGTTGGCAAGAAACTGAATTATTTTATCTTTATGAGCAAGACAAATTATAACTGAGTTATAGAACTAATATTTAAAAGTAATTTTTAAGCAGACTATATGCATTTCGGAAAACGTTACATCCACATTCACATACATAAGTGACATTTTCATTTAAAGCCTTATGAGAGTTTTATAAGTCAAAAAAGAACAATTAAGACTACAAGGGAAAATAAAGTATCTTGAAAATATTTTGAGCCCGAAAAATTTCAAATTTTCAACTTTGCGTAGACCGACAAATTTACTTTTGCAATTAAATTCCAAATCACTCTTCTGTGGACTTAATCGTTCTCAATCCTTGGCGTTATTGATTCCTTCTTGTTCAATATATATATTCTGCATGAAGCTCAAATATTTTGGCTATCTTTTGGATAATATCTTCTTTTAGCATAACTCTTATACAAGAAAATCTCATGGGAATATATTTTTAAAGCCATCTCGTTAGGTTAGTTTCAGAGTTTTTCTTTTCTTAGGAAATTGTCATGCCAACCCTGAAGCAGACACAATCCTCTTCGAAACAATGTACCAAAGCGTGTAAGCAAGGGCGACTGCCTTATGTAAATTTACAATACAAACAAACGTGCGCCAAAGTATTAATATCAAAGACAAATTATCGAATTATCAAGCATTATATGCAAATTATGTTGTTTGCTTGTATGTATGTATGATATGTAAAAATAATATCATCGACAAATCTGAGCAATAAAATATCACATTTCATTTCATTTCATACGAAATTGCGATAAAGGAAGTTTTTTTTTGATTTTGATTTTGTGTATGTACATATGTAATTGAATTATCTGTTGCCAAATTTACATATCAATTGAAAAATTCGCACTTTTCCTCATGCCAACTGGTGGCAATCTAAACCAGTTCAAGTCGAGTTGTGCCGCTTTTGAACTGAGTGTGCGATATGTAAGTATGTATTGTATGTATGTATGTACACACCATTTGTCATGTAATTCATCAAAAATGTCATTTGTCGCTTTTTTGACAGCGACTGTCAGCACAAACTTAAAATTGGACAAGTCCTTGTTGATTGATTTAAGTACCTGTTGGTATGTTGCTTCTGGCTGGCTGTCTGTCTGTCTGTTGCATATGCAAAAACAACAAATTTTTTATTTTAACATATCTTGAGTGTTGACAAACTTCGCGAGGAAAATGATAATTTTTCATAATGTTGCATAATATCTTCTTTTGTTTTTAATAAATGTAGTGACAACAAATCATTTGAATACTACTAAATCAGTCGTTGGTAAACCTTAAATGACCTACCAGTCAAATGACCCTACAAACTGTTGCTAACTATGAGAGAATTGTGTCCCCATATGGGATGGCATATTATATTATAAGAATGTGTCTTTTTTAATGTTAAAATAAATGAAATCTGAATCGCATCGTTTAGTGCCAAATATTTTAGATCTGACTATTTTTTTGTTGGCAAATATTTTTCAAAAGTTATTTTAATGCAGAAATTATTTTTGCCTGTAATTTCGTTATAACCTATGAAATGTCTATTGCCATTCCAGGATAGACATAAAAATACTGTAACATGTAGTCGTCAGAATACAACTGACTAGAAGCTAAGAGAAGAGGCAGTTTAGAGAAGATGTGCGGAGACATGTATTACGTCATTGAACCTCAGCAAGCTCAATCTCTTTTTTTTGCTGTATGCCAATTGCCCAACAACTGAGTAGATAAGGTACTGTTGAATTTTAGTCCCCACAACCAAACGATGGAATTACGATTAAATGAAAAACGTTAAAATTTGTACAAGTGTGAGTCAATTGCTTAATTTATATTTAAAAATGATACTGAAACTAAAACTGGTTAAAGGTTAATCATACGCAACCTGCTTTTATTAAATAAAAACAATGACAATATTACTTATACTCGTACATTGTGGCCATGTTAAATGGTGAAATTGCGCAGATAGGCTCACTTGTTTGCGAATGCAACTGTGCGTACGTGGGGCTTAAATATTTGCGGCAACCAAAGAAACCTTTAAAGCAACTCTCAGCTCCATTAAAAAAAGAAGAAAAAAAAAAAACAAAAAGTTACGTTGGTAAGATTGGTTAGTGCCGGCCAAAGTAAGTGATAATAAAACGAAGTAAACACTTAAATTATGCGCTTTACACACTCACATACATACAACATTTATAGGCACATATTTATGCAAAACCGTCAAGACGCGACGCTAAAACTAATATTGACCCTTAACTTTAGCGCGTCGACAGCGAAAAATCAACTTTGTTGGCATGTGAAAAACGTCACTTTATCACTTCATCACTTCATCAAAATGACGAAAAACTTTGCTGGACAATTGAGGTTAAATTGAAGCTGACAACAAAGTAGCATAAGTCGACTGTAAATTGTGAAAGGGCCAATAGGGGCTACTCCAGCCAAAGAGAAGACACCAGTCTCACACATTCGTCAACAATTCGCAAAATCATAAAAAAAATCCAACAACAAATCATAAAATTGACAAAATTGTCAACGTCAACTCCAGCGTCCAACTTCATTCAGTCTGCCTCATCAACTTGAATTAGACAGTCGACAGACGACATGCGTCTGGGGCATGGCGCAGACAAAAAGTTGGCTAATTTTGGTCAGTCGTCTGGTGTGCCTACTTACCTATTCGCATAATTAAACAAATATTAACATCGTTGTTTGTGTGTGCTTATTGCAACAATAATGGTTGACTTTTTTGCTGGCACATTTAGGTAGAAGAAACTCTGCCCAAATGCGTTTCGATGCTAACGTGAATATTACGAGTAAGTATCACACAGCTGGCTTCTTCAGCTTTAAACCGAATTGGAGTCTCTTTAGGTTACAAATCTAAGAAGTTGTTGCGAAATTGTAATTATTGCGAAAAGGTGTTGCACTCTATTATAGACCTTTACGATTTGTTTAGCTGTGGTAAGGTCGAAGAGAAGATTACCAATGCTATGTTTAATTATATGTTCACAACCTTTAAAACCTTGGCTGCCATAAAACTTAACTAAATACGTTTAAACTTACAAATTTAAAAAATGTCCTTTAGTCCTTATACAAATTTGAATAATTTCGTTTTCTGATTTCAATATATTTAAACTTGCTGAACGATTTAAGCAATCTAAACTAAAGATTAGTCAAGCAAAATTAATGTTGTACTTTTGATATTTTTGTTCTGGCTTGTGAAATTCTCAACTGACTTGAAATAAAAAGGTCGCTGAGTGAGCATTAAAGGACTTTAAAAATTTACAAAATACTACTGATAAGGATGGTGTGGCGACCTGCGAAATGCTACTAGAAATGTACTGGTATAGTTCATATTTGCAGTAGAAATGGTCTTGAGAGCTAGAATTAAAATAAATATTTTACGACCAAAACTAAAATTTAACGCTTAAACAATTAAGCACATTTGCTTCTTACACCTCGTTTACCTTACAAGTTGATACCACGTATATCAGCTGTTTTCAGTTTCCATATGAAAATATAAATATAAGCGCATATAAATTTATCAGGCAAATTAAGTGCGCAAAGTGCGTGCGGAACTCACATCTTGGCAGCTCTGTATTAATTTGAATAAAATTGAAAATTAAAAAAAATAAAATTAAGTTCGAATATACTTTATTTTAATTTTGCCCAATTACCAGATCGAATATTCTTAACCCGTTCGACTCAAATACGAGTATGTAAGCGTACATGCAAGCGTAGCGAACAAAATTGTCCGGCCCGCTGTGGTTTCCCAAAAACTCGACTTAATTTGGAGTCTAATGAATATAAAGTGCCGTAAATAGCACACGGGAATTTCATTCGAAAACATACGTATGTGTGTGTTTGTATGTACGAGTGTGTGTAACGCACAATAGTCCTGCCAATGCGCGAGTGTATGTTTTTTGGTGTGTGTGAGTATGAAATTCGAATCTTAACGTTACGCTTTTTACAACAACTACTATTGTATATACGGATAAAAGGTTGCGTCAACATTATCCTGTTGCTTCACATTAACACAACAGCAACACAGCAACACGGAAACGGAAATGGACGTGCGAATATGGCGAATATTACACATATCATTAAAAAAAAACCTTAAGAGATACAAACTTTACTTATTTATAATTTTTTAAGAGAACATATTTTAAAACTAGATTCTAAACTGATTAGTAGTTCTTTGAAGGTGTCGAGTATCTCTTAAGTCGGGTTTTCAAAATTAAACGTATTTTTTTAAATAAACTAAACTTAAGTTTCATATTGATCAAAAGTTTAAAAGAAGTTTTTATTTGTTTATTATTATTGTTTTTAGTGATTAAACAATGAACTGCCGCAATTTGTAATCGCATTGTGGCCTAAAGTTGTCGCTTCTGGTTTGATTTATTCTTTATTTTCTTGTTGTTCTTATTGTTGTTGTTGTTGCGTTTGCTATAGTTCAGCCATGTCATTTAATGCTCGGCTGTGTGTAATCCACGTTGTGAGTGTATTTGTGTTTTTAAGCGTATTGTCATAGCAAAATTTCAGCGAAAAAGATTTCCGTTCGTCCTCGTGTGAGTCTTTTTCACTACATACGAGTACACGCACACGCACACACACACACATACACGCATTCGAAACAGACTCATCGCGTCGTGTCGCATCCTGTCGTTGGTTGTTGCATACTTTTGCGGGCCATCAATCTTTTGCATTAGGCCGCGCAAATATTTTGCCAGAGAGTTTTAAATGACAAATGATTGTTTTGCATTTCCAGGTGGTGTGCAGCACGACCAAACAACCAAACAACTGAACAGCAGACGCATCATAACATATCACCACAAACCCACACCAACTTTGTGCGTTTGCGTGCTGCGTGTGAGCTGCGTCCGTATTATTTTATCAGAATTACAATAGAATTGCGGGATTTTTTTTATTATTATTTTTTTGACGAGTTTTGTTAAACCAAATTTGAATTTGAATTTGAATTTTAATTTTAAGTTATTAGCGCGCATTTTGCTACCTAATTTAAAAACTAATTTATAGAAACACTCGCGGCCAAATTGGCAATTCCAATCAACATTATTAAACTTATGTGTACGAATATAAGTTTTTGGGTATAATTTAAAAAAAATAACAACAAAAGAAACCTTTAAAAAATTTAAAAAAATATATTCAATTAATTCAAGTGAAATTTTTTTAAGTCCGATTAATTTGACTGTAAAAAAATTAAGTTTTACCAGTTTTTCAGGTTATAAAGAAAATATTGGCCGTACTCATATAAACTCACAACTTTCGTATTTTTATAGCCTTCACTTAAATAAAAATCAAGATTCCAAATTTAGAAAACAAGAGAAAAAATAAGAGAACTTACGAGTATTAATAAAATTGCTAAAATGATGAGTTCACTCTTGAATACTTTGGTAGCGATAATTGTCGGATACATTTATGACCACCTCATAAATTATCTTGTATTGGACATAGAAACAGCTGATTTGTACGATATACATTTGTAAGAAAAACGAGGAATAAAAGGGAAAAAACGAGCTTGAATGAGTACGACTTAAGTTTTTAAAATTTAACATGCAGAATTTCAAAAAAAAGATATTAACTGTGAAATTTTGAAAAAAAAAAATTTTTTTTAAGTTTTGAGTACTTTGTCTCTTCTTTTATGACATCAGAGGCACAAAACTCGAATACGTGAATTTAACTTATAAATTGTAAGTTAAACAAATTACAATTGGTTCAAAAGAAATCGATTTAAAGTATTTAGTATATAGAGCACATTATATGTAACGATAAATGTCTTCCATAGATACTTTAACATTTTGTTCTGTTGGCCAATTAAAAACAACATATCTCATGTGGTAAGCTTCGTGTAATGAGCGTGTTGCAAGAGACATTTTGCTCAAATGGAATTTGAGTAGGGAAGTGTTGCAGTGCATTGTCCCATTCGTGGTGGCTTTCTTATCTTAGATGCAGGACAAGCGTGTATGCTGCACATGCAGCTGAACTACACCAAAAATTGACTTTGACCAATTGATGTAATAAATCGCTTCCAGACCAATTAGACGAATAAATCAATCAAGTCAATTAGATAAAAATCAGTTGAGAGTACTTCAAAAATTAAAAGATTGTTCAGTTTGTTGGAATAGTTTTGATTTTAACTTTTCGTTTATTATTAATTTTAAAAATAATTAATATCAAGATCTTGTTTTTTCATATACAAACAATAATTTAATATAATTTATTTCAATTAATTAGCACTAATTTAAATTCGCAAATATTTAAAAAGTTAACTTACCTTAGCGCCCGTATTCGAAATTGAAAAAGGATTCAATATCCTTTGAATGAATATTCCAGCAAATTAATGAAAACTTTTTTGATTGGTCTTCTCGAAATGAAGACAACTGCGAGTGATATTAAATCATTTAATCATATTACACAGTGATAGTCTATCGATTGCGATTAACAAATTGTATTCAAAGATTGTTGGTGTTTAATAAAACCGTTACAAATTTTTCACTTCCGTTTCCGTTAAAACAATTCAATTTGAAGTTTCTTTGCGCTGCGTTGGTTACTTGTTGCCCGTTAAAATAGCTTCACACATCTGCGTGCAGGATAAGCGTAACATCCTGTTTTATATGCTTGCCAACATCCTTCTGTGATGTGATAGACCACGACAGCAGCAGCATCAGAAACACAACAACAACAACAACATCAACATCAACATCAACAGCAGCAGCAGCAACAAATGATAACAACAACGCGACAAAAGTCATGATGCGACGAACAGAGCAGAGCAAAGATTAGCAACAGGCATGCATATGGTATGCTGGGTAAGCAACAATTTGTTGTTGCTCACGTTTGAAACAGCAACATGTTGCCGCACCGGCAATGTTGACAATCGGTAAATAAATATTTCTTTTCGATTTATCGTTTGTGATATTTCATGTTTTTTGATCAGATTATCAGTTGAACCATGGTTGAATAATTAGGTTAGGAAAGTATTGTATAAATTAAAACGCGAATTGAGCGAACTCACCTCGATTTCTGCCTTATTTCTCTACCTTATTTTAAAGTTTGTTTTTTGACAATAAAATGCGTTGTTGTTTTTATTTACTTTTTAATTTTGAAGTAACCATGGCAACTGTACAAAAATTACATTTTCAAAGATTGAAACAATTTCGAGTTGGAGAGGGGAATTTTTCTACTTTTTTCACCTTACATTTATTCCACCATGAGTTGGATCAATATCTGAAAATGTTTGTTTTTTTTTACTAAATTTTACATTTTTAAGGCTATAACAGCTAATAATAGAGCTATAAAGATTTGACATTTTAAGGTATATATGGCTTTAAAGTGACATAACTCAATAATTTTAATTTTTTAAGTTGGCATAACAAATTGCTGCGAAACATCGAAACAACTCCTCATTCCTGGTGGTAAATGTTAAACAGACATAATTGGAGTTGTGAGTTTATTTTTATGATTGTAATGTGTTAAATTAAAAAAAAAGATTCATTAGCTATTAAATCAGTTCTTTTTGCATTTTCTTAGAATTGAAATTTTCGAGATTTCTCACTTTAACATAAAACTTCGTTGAATGGTTTAGGTAAGATGTCCTAGAGCAAAGTTTCTTTGCATTATTAACCGCTTGTTGAGGCCTTTTCTAAGTTAAAATAATAAAGTCTAAAGGAACATTTGATTCTAAAAAATAGTAAATTATTTAAAAAAAATAATAAAATAATGCAGTTATTAGAAGGCAACCTTTAAAAAACTGTCAAATCTCGTTTATTTAAAATACAAATTTAACATATTTTGTTACACATTAAAAGTACGCTTTAAAAGATCAGAGCAAAAATTACTTTGTTGTAAAACTGGTGGGCAGCTGGCGAATTTTAAAGACCACAGACAACAGGATGTATAAGTAGAAATAGAAGGTAAACATGTCCATATACTCGTACTCGTTCTCGTACATATGTACAAAATGCGGTTGAATGCCAGACAGCGGACATGTAACAATGAGTGACAAGTGCGCTTTGTCATAAATTCAAAATGCCCACGAAATATTTCTGACAAGATGAATGAATGCGGTGACCACAAAACAACAACCGGCATGACCCTCACAGCAATAGCAACATGTTAGCAATAGGTGTATAGGAGCAACAGCAACATGTTGCTGACGAGCGAACAACATTTCGACGCCACGCTGGTCGTCATTTAAGCCTAATACGCAAATTGGCAACATTAAAAACGCCCCTTTTTCGTAAATAAAGTACCGAACAACCCGGTTAAGGATACGAAATTAGTTGTTCCTGCCCACGGAAGACGGCGCGAAGACGTGGGTTTGGGGGTGTGCGTAATTTGCGGTTTTAACACTTTTCATTTTGTGTGCTCTAAGTAGCATTTATGGGCATTTTTATAGCCATGCAACCGGATACACTGTGTCGCCTTTAATATTGTGTTTTGACTCCTCTTTGTGCGTTTCGGACAGGAGCAAGTGGCCGCAGCAGCAGCTGTGAAATGTGGCGTGTTTTTGCTTTCTTTAAGAAGGCTCTTGTCTTGCTGATTTTTGTTGTTGTTGTTCTTGGTGTTACTATTGTTGTTGTTGTTGTTGTTGATGATGTCCTTTTAATCTGTGAGTGATGAAGTGTTCATGGCGCACTCACTTATTTGGTCTGTTTAATTATGTGCTGGAATTTTCATTCGTTTTGTCAGGAGGCAGGAGTTCTGGAGACGTTTTCTTATTTTTAAACGGGTTACCTCGAATAGAGTTCACACGGCTGCCTTAAAAAAGGTGACTGCGTAGGAAATACATTTAAGGCTGTGTTCTGTGTGTTACCTTCGGAAATTGGAGTAGACGCTTGAATGTCACAGTCAAATTTTATACAAACTTACATTAAAGGCAGCGGCAGCAAAGACGAGCACAACTTGCACAAGAAATTATCAGTCGAGACAATTAGATGAAGTATTAAATTTTAATTTAACATAACAACAACGAATAAGTTAACATTAATTTAAAAGGAAACGAAATTTAAATAGTATGCAATATTATTAAAAATACAAAAAATGTTGGTGTAGGGTATTACAAGGTGGCGCAAAATAAGTCATCCGGCCTTCAGAATGTCGGTTGTGGCTCGTGCAGTGTGTGCTGTTGCTCCGTCCTGTTGGAACCACATGTCCACCAGTCCTAATTCGTCCAGTTCGGGCAGAAAAAACTCGGTCAACATTGCCCTATAGCGCGCACCGTCCACTGTTGTCGTTTGACCCGCGGCGTTCGGCCCGATGACTCCTCCAGCGTGAACAGCGCACCACGCAGTCACTTTGAGCGGGTGTAATGGTTTCTCGTGCATCACTCGCGGATTTTCGGTTCCCCAGAAGCGATAATTTTGCTTGTTCACGTACCCGCTGAGGTGAAAATGAGCCTCATCGCTCATTATGATTTTTGCCAACACCACAGACGAATTGTTACGCAAAAAAATAGACACAATTATTCCGCGTTCTTGGGGAGTGTATCGCTCCATGGCTTATTCACTTGTATTCTGTATCTGTCTAGTCCACAAATGTCAAAACAGATTTGACATTGGCGGCCATTTGCAAAAATGAGAGCATCTTCCAATAGGGTGATTTCTGTTGCGCCACCCTGTACTAACCTCAAGCTAACATTTGCACAGCTCAATTGAATACATTTTTAATTAATCATTTTATATATTAGGTGTACAAATAAGTTTCCGCCGTTTTTTGTTAACAAAATAATATTTAAACGATTTTAAACGATGTGAGACTGCTTGCTGAGTGACTTCTAAACTAAGTGCAAGTTCCTTTTGTGTTTGAGACGAATCTTCACCCAATAATTTCTCCAAATCTGCATCCTCGTAAATTTTCGGCCTTCCACTGGATCTTTGTCGTTTATGTCAAAATCACCTTTTTTAAATTTTTGAAACCACTCACGACATGTTCTCTCACTCAAAGCATCCTCATTATATGCTTCTACGAGCAATCGATGCGACTCAGCAGCAGATTTTTTTAAATTAAAAAAATAAATGAAAAGTTCCCGCAAATGACACCTAGTTGGCTCAAATTGAGACATTTTTAGATGAAGAAAAATATATGATGCTAATGCGAACTTAATAACATGATAAGGTTATGTTGTTCTGGAATAAACAAACTAATTTTCAAGTAGGTTACCATCTGCGAATTCCAACGTAAACCTCGTGCCACGCCATCTTTCTCAAAACGGCGGAAACTTATTTGTACACCTAATATTAATGTGGTTTACAACATGCTTTACAAAACCACTCTAATTTTTGTATATTGCAATAGTATCGCTTGGATTTATATGAAGTTGTTTTGCATTCAAAACCGAATTGAATTTTTAAGGATTTCCTCTTTAACTAATTATATTTAAACTGAGCATGGTACTTATACAAATATAATTTGAATTACTTATACTTATAAATATATTTTCTTTCTAGATGCTATATTTCCTGGTAATATTGATAAATCTTATGTGGGCGTGGCAGTTGCCCTATAGTAGCACATCTATTCAGCATCTGAATCTACAATTAAAAGCAGCAAATTAAATACAAGACTTCTAAATTACATGAAGTTTTCAATCTGATCCATATATGAATCCCGCCGATTTGAAAATTAATGTCTAAAGCACTTCAGAAGCATCGTAGTAAAGTTTAAATTTTTAAGGTTTAGTCAGTCAGCTAGGTCTAACGTTGCGAAACAACCAAAACAAATATTTGTCTGATTAATAGGGTAAGAGGTGCTCTCTAGAATATTGAAAATCTATTTGACAAAAGAGCTTAGAAAAGTTGTATAAGTAACAGTTGACATTTGGCAATTCTTGGCTTCAATTGGAATGAAAAATAGTTTGAGAACAAAGCAAGTAAACGACAAATGATGTCATTGTCATGTTAAGGGTTAACATGAAAGTCACATTCTATATTCTATAACTATTAAAAATGAATGTGACACGGCTAACCTTGCGTACAAACGATTCCGAAACAATGCTAAATTAGCTTAAATTTATACGGAAATTCGAGTTAGTACAATAATAACTTTTATTGCTTATTAAACACAAGAACCAATTTAAATTTAACTATCATTAAAAATAAGTTTATAAACAATTTAAGTGCAAAAACAAAAAACATTCTACGATTCTTAATGAAGTGTTGCTCATATTACGCAATTCTGCAACAGCAACAGCAACAGCAAACTTGCAACACTGTAATAAAACTGTTGGCGATGTTACACATCGGTATCAAAATCAACAATAAAAGAAATCGCCATTAAAAGAAACCTCAATAGCAAAAACAACAAAACCAAAGACAAAAACAAAAAAAGAAGTCATGCAGAAATCATTTGTTTAACAGAAAATTTAAAAAAAACCGCAAAGCGTAAAAATCTAAATTATTGTAATTTTTAAAAGACGGACGAAATAAAAAGTAACGACAATTAAAATTAAAAAAAATCGACTACAGCAGCGCCAGGCCAAGCCAAGCCAAAAAAAACAAAAAAAAACTCAGTACGAGTATGTGCGCACAAACATTCGAAACTCATGGATACTCTCGTATCGCTCACTGCAACGCTGGACAAGCACAGAAGAGTAATTTATGGAGCCGAACATTTTTGGGTAGTACAAATCATTGCAGTTGCCGAAAAATTTCGACAAAAAATTTGTAATTACCTTTTTTTTTCATTGGTCGAACAGTCGAAATTTCAATAAGACATAAAAGTATCTTAAAAGTTCGAGAGCGTATCTCATTCGCAAATTTATGTACAATATTTTGTTATTGTTTGCCTTAAATTTCGCTAAAAAAGTGTTAATTTTAAAACAAAACACAAACTAAGTTGTTGTTTTAAGTACATATTATGTTTTCGATATGTATCTACAAGATACTCGTCTATGTATCTCTTCGCATTTAGCTGTCGCTGACATTGACTACACTTTATCTGCAAATTTGTTTCCATATGTTTTCAAATAACTACCAACTAACTTTGCCGGCATATCGACCACTATCTCAGTTTGCAGCTTGTCTAGCCATGACTATGGCCGCCGCAGTCAGTATAACGGATTGGGTACAAATTTCCGTAACGATCTTTAATGGTTTTGCAGTTTGTCTTTCGCTTCTTTTTCGTCAAATCTCTTCTTTAAAGCTTTTCTTCCAACGATCCCTTGAACTTGCATTAGATTGGTTTATATGCTTGCCACATAAAATGTTGTACATTCCTAAATTGTTGAATTAACGAAATGACACATTTAAAAATGTTTCAAACGATACCTCAATCAAATCAGTCGATCTCAATTGACGGGGGACTCCCTACAATAAGCCGGCGGAATAAACCTAAAGTTGATATACTTGGTTATGATTAATTTATTTACTTAGATTTGTGACTAGTTAAATGGCATGTGGCGATAATCGTTTCACTGGTAAAACAAAAAATGTCAACAAGGGCGAAAGCGTTCACATTGAATGGGCGTTTAAACGCTTAGAACAAAACAAAACACTTGCGAGCAGGTTATAAACTGCAGCGCACGCTTTTATTGTTAAATATTTTCCATTACACTAGCGAAATTAATTGGGATTACAGCGAGAGAGCGATCACGATCACACGTGCCTGGCTTTGAGATGCAAAAGAGTGTATTTGGAGATATACGAGTATTAAATGAAAAACAGTTATACTCGTACATACAGACATACAGACGTATGGATAACACAAGAAAATCGCAAAGTGTTGGAATCGGAATCGAAACAGCGTCACATGTGAAGTACTCGTACATCGTCTGACGTCGGCAGTAGCAGTAGCAGCAGCAACATCAACAACATCAACAACATCAGCATCTAAAGCAGTTCCGATCGATGGTAAGCCACTGCAATACCGGATGCCTATCTGTTTATTTTTTCTAAGTAACCGTCTGACCACTAGGGTGGTCTCTGGTTATCAAAACTCGAAATATTTGAGCCACCGAAAGTTGAGCTTCATTTCTATTTCACTGCTATGAATTAGGTTTCAAGTTGCAACGAACTAAAATTCCATTTTACTTTTTCGTGAAAATTAAGTCATTACCGCGTTTCATCATTCTTACTCTCAATTTACTCTTTTCGAATATTTAAAATAATGAACATATTTTAGGACATTAAACGTCTTAAATGTTCATTTCAAAAATTTTTTATCTGTTAATTTACCATGAATTGTCATGTTAATAATTTTAAAAATCTAGGTTGAAAAATATTAACCAGAAAAATTAAATATTTACATGATTTCTTTTCTGTTGGCTTAAAAAAGTTATTTTATTTTCCGTATTTGGTTTCTTTTTCTATACCAATAAGTTTAAACTAATTAGTCATCGATAGAAATAAAATTCTATAATGACAAGAAGAAATAAGGACCACCCGTTCGAATAAGTCGCATTGACTTGTGGGCAGACTACGTCGACCCCCCCCTCCCCCCCTCAACTACTTACTAGTAAACAGCTTCAGAGTTCATATGTAAGTATTTATTTGCTAGTATATGTATTTGCGTGCGTGTGTGTGTGTGTGTGGTAGTGGCTCGGTGTGTTTGTTGTGTTGTGTTGACTTTAGTCTAAGCTGCATTTTAAATCGGTTTCAGTGAGGCTCTCCGCTTAATATTCATAAGTCAGTTCGTATTTAGCATTCGCTGTGAACGGAAACGTAAATTTCGCTTACAAAAAAACAACAAAAACAAAAATAAATAACTTAATATTTACCTCAAGTCAAAGAAGTCAAATTTTTAAACAAGTATGTTTTATTTTTGTTGTAATCAATATTGAATAAAATATTTAAACAAATCGAAAAGCCAAAAGTAAAAGTGAAAGGCAAAGATTGTTTGAACTTTTTAAGGCAACTGAAAAAAAAATCTGCTTTTATTTATTTCCTTTACATCCTTGTCGAATCTTTTGGGTAAGTCTTCCAGCGGTTTGGTGTGACTTTTGTCAACTGACAGTTCGTTAAAAATGTCGTTTGTTGTTGTTTCGTTTGATTAAGATCTGCTTTTGTTGCCAAAGCGCGCAAGTTTGGCTCTAACGTAAACTTGTTTGGTAGCCGCGATTTGTGTTGTCAATGTTTTTATTTCTCTTAGCCAAATGCGAAAACAGCATCTCTTCTGGCATTTTGGCAACACTCCATTAAAAGTTGAAACTGCAATTTTGTTGTTGTGGATTTAAGTGGCAACTCGCGTCTTAACTTGTGCTGAATGTTACCAACACGCACTGAAATTCTTTAAGCCATGCTTGGTGGTTTTTTTTTACAAAAGTGTTAACTGTTCCCACATGTTGGTATTTTTTTCTATAACTGGCGTCATTTTCGGAATTCTTTGGTAACGCCTTTTTTCATTCAATAACATAATTGCTACACTTTGTGGCGGCAATAAGGAAAAACCACATAACTCGAAATGTATCATTAATGATTAGGCACTGACTCTGAAATCGAATAAAATTTTCATTGCATGGAAATCAAAATTAGAAGAAAATATTTCATGAGTTTTGTTGCAATTATCGATTTCCTTATGGTTATTTAGCACTACTAGACTACCACTAATGCAAAGGTTAATTGGTCAAAAACCATTAAAAAAAAAAACGTTTAAATATATTCCGCCGAAAGAGCCGCAAATGATTTTGGCTTGCAGATTCAAAACTGTGTATTTGTAAATGTTGCAACTATTGCGAAAAGCATAAAACCGCAACATGCCACAATGCAAGTTAAACAGCAATCGCGGAATTAATGCGGCCAAAAGATCAGTTAACATCTGTTAGCGTTTTAGCAACTTATTGATAATTAGCTGGCGTATCAGTGGGGTCCATTTAAAAAAAAAACAAACAACGAAAACGCCAAATATATTCAAAATAAATGTTTAAACGTTTTAGGTTAAATTGAGGAAGGATTAAATAATTTATTCAAATTCAAAGGGGTAAGTGCTGGACAAAGGATGAATCATTTTTGCTAAATAACAAAACATTGGAAAAAAGTGCTTCTAATATAAAATCAATTTACTAAGCACACAACTTAGATTGAGGACGCACCGCTTAAAATTTGGTAATTTTTAGTTATGCTTATTAATGCCAGGAAGGTTGTCTCTTACAATAAAAAAAGGACTTTTCATATTTTTTTGTAATTCTTATTCCAATAGTAAGTTAATACCACTGCCAAAAGAGACTGACAGGCGACTTTTGTTGTCATGGTCGTAGGTTCGTATTGTTTTTCTTTTTATAAATCTATATTGAATTCGTATTGAGTGTAATAAAGAACTTAATAACTAATCAGTTAACTATGTCACTGCCAAAATATACAAAGGCTCTATCCAACATTCTTTTCGAAACTTGTTTTCAACTTTCTAATAAGAAATTTGAGCCTTAAAGCCAAAAATGATCATTTTAAAGGTTATACATAAAAGCAAAATCTTTTGTTCACATTTTATTTTATGTCCTTTATACGGTCGAAATGTGGAACCTTAAATCATGATCACGTTTCATACACATTCATTATTTTAATAAATATTTTTTAATTATTTCTAATTAGCAAAATTTTCCTGTAGTTAAGTAAAATATTTTTCAATATTCATACTTGTCTTTTATGAACGACAAATTCTTGTTTAAACGGTTTGTTTAAACCTTACAAAACTGTCGTGTTATCTGCTAAAATAAACATGTTTACTTTAAGTATGTTAAAAAAAAAGCGTTAAGACATAAAATTTGTTTACTATTATTTTATCTGCTTAAGCAACGAACTTGACCTAAACTTTTTATAGTTCAGACGAAGAATGCCTAGGCCTAAAGTCTTCCATATTATTACTTGGACACTCGACGATGACACAACATTTGACTTCAGCTTGAACTTTAAAGACTTTAAACGTTTGCTTAAAGCAAGAATTGCTAACTTTACGATTTTTAAGAGCCTCGTAAAAGTATGGACCCAAATAATTAAGTATTTGCTTAAATTGACATTTCATGTTTACTCGTATATGTATTAGTTTGTTTGGTAACTGCTACCGGTCTAATCCAGGCTAATGTTAATAAGTAATTAGGCTTAAATATTTAACAATGAACTTTGAACTTATTTTGAAGCGTTATACTAAGTAAAACGAACAAAAGATTAACGCTAGACTTGCACTAATAATAATTCATTGATCGAATTTATTAATAACACAAAACCACTTTAAAAGTATTCAATAAATGTTAAAATTACTTTCTTAATACTTGATATACTTTAAATTTAAATTTATTAACAATACCTGTAATTATTATTATTATTGTTGTTATTTTTCCCCATTAACAATTGGCTAACTGAAACCGACATAATCTACATGTTAGCTCACATCGATTTAGCCCCTCACAATCGACTTCAGCTGAACAGTAATGCATTGTATGTAGTGCATTAACAAGTCGACTTAAACACTTTTGAGTCGAACATTCGCTCCGCTTTTTTAATCGCCGATTACCGCATGAGCTGCGCGTTTGCGCGTAGTTATTATGATTATTTAGCGAATCAAGTGCGCGGTAATTGAATTGATCTTGGCTACTAGGATAACATACTCTACCATTACACAATTATTCGCTAATAACACCAAACAACAACAATAACAACAACATTACGACCATATAAAAAATGTATCCAATCAATGATCATCATATTTGTAGGTAAACCAACTGCCATGGAAACCCACTGGCCAACCGTAAACAAACAAACAAAAAAATCAAACAAACAAACAAACAAATCCCAGACGATGAACGCACACGACCAGTTTGACAGCTGCAGATCAAGTGGCTCTTTTAGCGGCTTTCGTCAGGCTTGAGCCAACGTCAAGACTACTGTGCGTGTGTGTTTGTGTGTGTGTACAGACTACTTACTTACTTACTTACTTACTTACAGTCTGTGCAGTAATTTAGAGTGACGAAATCATGTGTGGCATGGTATGGTTTGGTTTGTGGCAGCACGTTCACTTAATCAACGAACTCCGAGACTCCACTGACCGTCATCGTTGACTGCAGTTATGATAGCAAACAAAAACCACAAAATAGTTGCAAAATCCCGGCGGGTTTTTCACGCCAACATAAACAGTTGTAAAATGTTAACAGGAAAATTGCGAAAATCTGACCTAGTTCCATGATAGTGAGCTTGTACGTTCGGTGAAGTGGAAACAATTACTGCGGCACCTAAAATACAATTTTCTAGGTTTTCTCGGCATATTAAGTTGATTGGAACTTGTCCCAGTAGTTCCAAGGCAGTTTAGTCTCTTAACAGTGAGCAGGGTGTTACATTGTCTCATATATTAATTTTCTTCAGCGAGATGCTTTTGGGCTCAATGAGAAAGATTTAGAATTGATATCAAAGATCTGTTTGGTGGATCTCAAGTTTCGAAAGGGTCCTTAATCGGTTTTGGCAACGTTTCCGCAAGTATTTTTTAATTTTAAATACAATATTATTAAATAAATAGTTTACATACAAACGTTTGCATTGCTTTATTCAGTGGACCGAATCGAACCGGTCTTAATTCGGCACTGCCAAAACTTATTGATGAAAACTATTTACCATAATTGCGCCAGTTTGCGAAAATCTAGCGAAAAAGCCATTAACTCTAAGAATTATTGCCGCAATCTGAGCCAAACCGCCACACGCCACAGCGGCAACATTTGCTGCGCGCGTTGGTGATTGCAGAGTTTTGTAACATATTTGCGTAATATAATTTTTCCACAAGATCTCCTGCAATTCTTATTCGAGAGTCAATAAATTTTGTCAAGTCTGTAATTAATCTTTGCAAGTTCTTGTTTGGTCATCGACGGATTCGTCTGAATAGCAATAATCAATAATGTTGATATTTATACAATGTATACAATGGAATATTTATATCAACATTTAAATTTTAAGTTTGGACTTACAAAACTAGCCGCACTCATTTGAACTCATTTCTGGCTCGTATACCACGTTTCCTTTAAAAATGTATACCATGTAAATCAGCTGTTTTTATTTTTCAAACATAAAAAATTAACGCGCTTTATTTGAACTCAGCGCACAAGCTTCGTCAAAAATACATAAAAAAGTGGTTTCATAAAAGGGCGTTTACATATTTGTAAGACTACAAAAATACGATGGTTGCGAGTTTATATGAGAACGGTTATTAAAAATTTAACTCACTATAGTGAAAACTGAAATTCCTTCGGTTACTTAAAGAAACTTATTGGGCTCCAAGAAATTATTATTAAGCATATAAATTTCAGATTTCTAAATTAACGGAATTATACTACATTCCATTTATCACCTATAGCTAAAAAAAAAATCACATAAAAAAACGCTAATAGAGACGAGAAGCACAAATAGCTAATTGGGCACAGAATGCAAAACCATCTACGAAAAAAATAATTTTACAGTTTCTTAAGTTCTAATTTTCTTACGTTCCAACAACACCGAAGCTAGCGTGCAGCTGCCCATTTTTTATTGCAATAACTACCAGCAACTGATTTAGCCCCTAAACCATCAATATCGCACACGCGCAGTAAACTTGTTAACTTTAAAGTTCGGTTTGCTTGCCCAATTTCAGCTTGAACTTAGAAATTGGAACGCTCGCTCGTTCACTCAAGCTTGTGGCCAATGTGTTAATGTTGTTGTTTAGTTTACAATAGCGCATTTGCCGCATACGAAGTTGCTTGTAATATTTGCTCCGTGATTGCCAAATCTACGTTTTAATTGCTTTAATAAACTTGTCTATTACCTATGAAAAGTTTGCGATTTTTTTATTGTACGACAGCGGCTCAAGGTTCGTTGCATCAATTTGTTAATAATAAGTTGGGCAAAAGTTTTGGCCAAAACGAAGTAACAACTTTTCGGTTAATAATCTTGCCTCTTAACTTGTAGCAACTGCGAGTATCCCGAGATGACAGCCAAGCCGAAGTTTATTTACGAAAAGGGTCCCATGCTCACCGTCGACTATGACATCGACGACATCGACGAGGAAGACCGTATCGCCAAGTGCTTTGCCGGACGCAGTCTCTTCATTACCGGTGGCACTGGATTTTTGGGCAAAGTGCTGGTCGAAAAATTACTAAGGTAAGGATGGACATATCCACTAAAAAAAATATTTGAGTCATGTTATTATTGAGTGCATCAATCGCATTTGGAACGTCTTAATGTTACTTATAGAAATGTACGTAATCTCTGAACCACTTATTAATTTTATACGCACGTGATAACCATTTGTACACCAGCTCCGACTACTGGTCACGACCACGACGTGGACAAAACCGAAACCGCTAAACTTGAGCTTATTTTGAAATAAATGTTTCTGTTTGTGCTTGCAGGTCTTGCGGTGAGCTGAAAAAAATTTACCTGTTGATACGCCCGAAGAAGGGCAAAGAGCCCGAAGAACGCATCAAGGATATGTTCAGCAATGTTGTAAGTTCAGGTTTAATGCGTCATCTTGCTGGAGATACTAAATTATGATAAATGTATTGTGTATGTGTGGGATTTTTTACGAGCATCCTTTGCGTTCTTGGAAAGGTGGCGAGGTTAACTACACATGCGTCAGAATGTTTTTGTTTGTTTTAGCATGACTAAATTAATATTATCACGCTGATGTTACGTTTTTATCATATTTGCACAAATGTTGAACTTTTGTGTAGGTTTTAGAAATCTGCGATGATTTTTGGAGTAGCCAGAAAATAAGTAACAAACAAATTAATTCTTAAGAATCATTTTTGTATGAACTGAGTAAAGTACCATAATTCCCTAAATAAGATTTCTCAACTAAATTCTATCATGGAAATTTGCACAATTATTTCTATATTTTCAAGGTTATAAGAAACATGGTTTTTGGAGTTGCCCAAGAGCTCTTGAGTCCCTCTAAAGAAATATTTTCTTCCCAGTCTATACAAAAATGAATTGAAACATTTTTTTGGTTTCAAAAATTTTTTTGTTAGCTTTTTGGTTTAATTTGTATTATTATTATTTTTATATTTATGCAAAACAATTTTCATTAAAAGTTTCTTCGTTTTTTAAGCTATTTGATTTGGTAAAGAAAGAACGTGGTGAAACGGAAATCCTCCGCCAGGTTAAGGCGATCTATGGTGATGTCATGTTGCCTGGTTTGGGCATTTCCGAAGAGGATCTAGAAACTTTGCGCAAAGAAGTCTCCATTGTCTATCATTGTGCGGCTACAGTCCGGTAGGTTTCACAATCCCACTTAACCGTTTATTTTATTAATTATATTACTTTCGCAACAGCTTCGATGAGCCGCTGCGCAACGCAGTTTTCATGAATACGCGCGGCACCAAATATATGCTTGAAATAGCGACCACCATCAAACGTTTGGAATATTTCGCCTACGTGTCTACCGCCTATTGTCATCTGCATGTGAAGACGCTGTACGAGAAACCCTACGATCCACCAGCCAATCCACACAAAGTAATACAGGCCTGCGAATGGCTTTCGGACGAAGAAGTCGGTCGTATAGAGAAGAGCATTTTGGGTGAAATACCCAATACATATGCGTATACGAAATCGCTAGCCGAAGCTTTGGTTGTGGAGAAATTCAGTGAGCTGCCTGCGGCTATACTGCGACCGTCGATTGTTATACCGATTTGGAAGTCGCCAATACCCGGTTGGACTGATAATATTAATGGGCCGACCGGTTTGCTGATTGGTGCCGGTAAGGGCGTGATTCGCACCATGTACTGTAAATCGTCTGGATTTGGTGATTTCTTGCCCGTGGATGTAGCGGTGAATGGCATTCTGGTCGCTAGCTGGCGTAACATTACCAGTGGCACGGATGAGACAAATCGCGTTGCACACATGACCAGCTCCAATGACATCAAAGTATCGTGGGCTGAGATTATCGAATTGGGCCGTTGGGTAATTGAGAATAAGGTACCATTAAACGGTGTGGCGTGGTATCCAGGTGGTTCGATGAAGTCCAACTATTACGTGCACTTTGTATGTATGATACTCTTTCACTGGATGCCGGCTATATTTGTGGATGCACTACTTTGGCTCTTGCGATATCCTCCCGTGTAAGTAGTTCATTATTGTTGGACATGTTTAAATGTACATAGAACTAATAAATTTTAAATGTTAATTGTAGACTTTGTCGTGTTCAAAATCGTATTACCAAGGGCTTTGAAGTTTTCGAGTATTATGCCAACAATGTCTGGAACTTTGATAACTCCGAGGCGCTCAAATTTCGAAAGCTATTGAATAAAAAGGAACGCTTGACGTATGTCATTGAGAAGATCGACTTGGATCTGATCGATTACTTTACGCAATGTGTTCTATGTGCAAGGCGGTTAATTCTAAAAGAGTCGGACGAGTCAATTCCAGCCGCCAGGAGACACATGAGAGTGTAAGTAAATCTAAAAAAAAAAATAAAAAATTGTATCGCAAAATATTGACGAAATCTTCCTCTGTCTCTATTCAGCATGTGGTGTTTGGATAGGTTCGTCAAGTGTCTGTGGATCTTCGGCTTCTGCTACATGATCTACAAATGTTTCCTTTCGAGTTTTTTTACGAGCACAACTCTTGCGAAGCCTCTGGAAGCGTTTTAGTTTGAAATTGAATTATTTGTGTACAGGCGTTGATTTGTTGTTATAATGTAGAAAAAAAAACAAGTGGATAGGCGCTGCCTATTTCCGACACAAGTATTATAAGGCATCGTATGTGTATGTAGGTCAAATCGATATTATCTGTTTTGTTTTATTTGTTTGTTTGTTATTTGAAATTAAGCTAATTAATTAATTGTAATTGTGAGTGGTAGTTAAATATAAACAAAATATTTGAATTTGTTAATAAAATAAAAATTATATTTTGTTTTAAAAATTTAAAATTGTTGACCTTTTTCTAATATTCATAACCACTGTAGAAAAAATCTAAAAGTTCGAAGGATCGCTTTAATAAAAATTCGGAATATTTGGAATTCTTCCGATCAAAGAAATATTTTGTACTGTTTCTTCCATGTGGGTGACTAACATCTTTTAAAGTTGAAGCTTTATGTAAAATAACGTTGTAATGGCTCTTAATAATTGAGGTGTCATATGAAAGGTATCTAAGAGGGCTTCAAGGGTTTGCGTTATCTCCAAAGCTATTGGATTTATAAGAATTTAAATGGATTTTTTTAAGGGTTTTACTGGTTGGAATCATTGAGTCTCATTTTTCGTTTTGCACGTTGTAGTTTTTAGTATTTAATGTAATTTGAATATAACTTTTAATTAAATTTACTCCATGCAGAACTTTTCTGCTACTACTACTTTTAAATTGAGGATGTTATTTCGAACTGTATCGTCTGTACATGACATTCGAAGAAAACAAAAACAAAAAACTTCTCAGTTTTATTTTGAAATTTTATTCGTAAACAAAAATTTAATCGTAATTTGAAATGAAATTTAATTCGCGTCATTCTTGTAAATAATTGAAATAATTTTTGTAAGTAATAATCATAAATAAGAAGGCAAACATTTCGTACATTAAGAAGTCAAATCTAATGCATCCAAGTGTTTGTGTTAAAAGTGTTCCCGGGTCCAATTTTCGTCCTCGCACTTTTTGTGCAGCGGGCTGGCTGCCATCGTCATTGGTCATCTCATCTCACCACATCAACCAAATCTAATCAAAGGCATATCGCATGGGATTTCAGTTCAACCTTATGTGAACTGAGGTCTGGGGTCTTAAGCGTAACACTTTATAAGTATCTTTTATTTTCTAGGTTGTGATTTAAGAGCAACATTGAAGCAGAATGTTGACTGCCACGATACGTGAAAAAGAAAATGATGATGAAATCAGCCAAAGTGATTGTTGTGGAAATGGTTGCGCGAACTGCATTTTGGATGTTAATGTAAAAAAGTCCAACGACGATGAAATGGCTGGAAAACGAAACATCATCGCCAAATACTGCAAATTTACTTTGATAAGCAAATTGCCACATTTAGCTCCTCCACCACTGGAACAAGATGATATTTTTGAATTGCACTTCTGCGCTGCGGTGACATACCAGTCAGCTGATTTCGCATTGGACATACCGCCCGGACACCATATAATGATGCGAGCTCCTCTGCCGGACACGAATGATAATAAATTCGTGTTGCGTCCATATTCGCCGTTTTTGGTGGACGTTACAAAATTGCAATTTAAAATATTAATCGATTTAAAGCCACACGGACCGATGTCATCGTACATCGCTGGTTTGATAATAGGCGATCAAGTAGAATTTCGCGGACCCATTGGCGGCACTTACCGACAGAATGATCATAATGACAAAGCGATTTTTATTATTACGCAAGGCGTTGCAATTGCACCGACATTACGCATTGTAACGAAGGTACTAGAGGATGAAGAAAACTGCAGTCGCATTTGGCAACTGGTTTGCTGTAGCGATTTGCGACATGTTTACTTTCGCGAACGGCTGCAGGAATTCGCACACTTCTGGAACTATAAAGCACGGATATTCTTGACACGACAGCAATGCGATAGTTGCAAGCATGGTTGTACCGCGCAGTGTACTAACTTTCAGCAAAGTATACGGTATAAGGAATCGGTGCTGTTACATCGCTTGTGTGCCGATGATTTAGAAGAAGCGACAAATAGCTGCGGTAGTACCGAGAAGGTTTTCATCATTTGTGGCAATCGCAGTTTTCAGGATGCGATTGTCGCGTTAATGCGGAAGTTAGAGTTAGCAGTCAAGGAGGAAAATATTTTCCTTTTATGATTTGAATTAAGTAAGCTGAAGTTAATTTTATTTTCCAGATATGTTAAGTAATTTTTTTTATAACGTTAAAGATAAATTATTAATTTCTAGCAAAATAAATTTTATTATTTGATTGCAGTGGCGCAAACTAAAAAGGACCAAGTCTGAATCTAACACAAATTTTTAAATCATTGTTGATTTTAGTTATAATCAAATTTACAATAAAGTCTAAGTCGGAGCATGAGTATTAAAGCGATTTTGTGTTTGAATAAAACTTATCCGATAATACTTAATTTCATTTTTGTTAACCATTGATAAAAATGAAGATAAATTTGGAAATTTAATTGCTAAAACTAAATTCATATCATTTCGTACACATTTAAAAATCATTTGGTCGGAATTTTTACATTCTATATAAAGAAAATTCAGTCGTTAAGACCGACTCAACTTATTTCTTGCTTAAATAATGTCAGTTAAGTTATTTTTGCTGCATTACTGGCATCTTTGCGCATTCCTCCATTGTCCGCTCGTTTTGGCATTCCGACCGGTTGTTTTATATTCTTATTAGAAAACTTCGAGCTGGCAACACTATTTGGTTCGGAAAATTTTCTTTGTTTTTTTTCTCCTTTCTGCAAAAGAAAAAGTTCTTTGGCAAAAATTTTTAAACATTTTCGCATTAACATAAAAAAATTACAATTAAAATTCCAAATGATAAATAAACAAATTAATTTTTAGGATTGTTGGAACGAGTGCGGGAAAATCAATGCGACGACGACAAAACTGAAACAAACGAAAATCATCCGGACTCTGCGGTTCTATACAATCGAAAAAAATTATAATAAATAAAATCGAATTGGAATACATAATTCATAACTCATGGAATAATAAACAAAAAAACATTAACCATTGAAACCTAAACGCTTAAAAGAAAAGATTCCGATAATTCAATTTGGCATAAAAACGACAAGTCAGAAATTGCGTCACCGTTTGTCGCGCCCCTTTCTCGGTAGCAGAATAGAGTAGAGCAGTGCAGTGCAGCAGCCAGCCAGCATCGCGCATCCGTCTGCAAGTAAAGCAATACAATAACAACACCATGGCCACTGTCGTTGGAAACGCTACGCTCGAGGGCACGCTGAGCAAATGGACCAACGTCATGAAGGGTTGGCAATATCGCTTTTTTGTGCTCGACGAGAATGCCGGCCTATTGTCCTACTACACGGTAAGTCTTTTCACTTGACCTTTGTTGTTGTCATGAAAAAGGCGAAGTTAACAAAGAAAACTCTTATGGAATTTAAAATCCTTTGTTTTTTTAAAGCCAATTAACTAATTAATACAATTTTTAAGTCAATTTGTTTATTTTTTGTCTCTTCCGACTGCCTCCTAAAACCTTTTACTGTGATCGTGGCTTTTATAAAATAATTAAGTTTTGATCGATATGTTTCTTTGCGTTAGTATTGCAATTTTAGATAGTTTTCGAATTATGTTTGGAAATATGTTTAACTTTGTTACTTCATTGTTAAAGTTAGAGAAAATTTTCCTCCGAAGATATGAAGAGAATCTAAGCAAGATTATATATTAAAGTTTTTAAATACAATTTTAAAAGATTGTTTTTTCTTTGTAAAATCAGTCTTTGAAGATATGGATTACTCATATGTATGTCCGACTTCTGAAGATACCGCCATTGAAGAGTTCAACGTTTTTTGTACTTCCACATTTTGCATTTCTTCATGCGCGGCATATATCAAAAAATGAGTTCTTATCATTTTAAAATTGCAGACGATTATATTTCGCAATTTTTTAATTTATTTTCCTCTTGTACTAATTGATAAGTTGGTTTTTTTTACTTCCTTATGATCCACTTGGCATTTTTTATTTGGGAAAATTATGTCTGGGGTTTTAACAAACAAATGAAATACCAATAACCGGCTTAAGTCGTTTTGATTTAAATATAGTAGTTTCATAAGTTCGTACCAATCAAACAAATCTCGTTTCTTATCGATATTTTTACGTTTTATCTGCAGGCCACTTACTAACCTAACTTTCCCAGACAATATGTGACGCAAAATTGACTCATGATTATTTATTTTAATAACAAGTTCAATTTCCAAAAATTAGATCTGATTAGCACAGTACAACAAATTAATGATAAAATCGTTGAAGAGACTTACTCAAAAAAAGTATTTTCTTTAAACTTCCTTTTTTAGATATGAGCAACTATAACTTCGTCATTTTGTGTTTATTATCAACTTTCTATCTTTAATGTTTCTTTTAAAAGATGAGACGTTAGAAACCTTCGGTAGCCACACACCCAGTATTTAAAGTTTAATTGTGGAACCGAGCCAATTTTTTATCTTATCACTTTTGCGTATTTGGGTAAACAATTGACGGTATTTATATCTAAAAGTATGTAAATGTTTTAAACGTATCTGGACGTGCTTAAATTTAATTCTTTTAACTTGCGCATTCAACAATTAAGATTTAAACATTAATTTGAAAGCTAATTAACAGCAATATTAAATATAAATTTGTACATGTGTCAACTATCTTACCTAACTCACATATTCTTTGGTTTCAAAGTAAAAACTTTTGTATAAAATTCATACAATATTTTTATTAAAATTATTATTATAAATTTAATAAAGACGCAATTGCTTATTTGACTTGAACTGGGCGCGTTTTGGATGATGATGATGAATATGATTTTTTATAAAAAACATAGAATTGATAGAATATCACAAGAACGACAGCTGAATAATAGTAAACTAAAGACGCCGGCACGTTGCACATGGGAAACATAAAGATGGCCTGTATCAGAATCAGACAGAACTGAACCATCTGAAGCGTAGTTATTGACTTCTTGATGGGCAACAAACGGCGAACAATTTTCTTATCACAAACAGCCGCTACCAGATAGTACATATACATGATGATGTGCACGACGCAGTTCAGCATGACCGGATACATAATGGAGCCATCTTTTGGACGAAAACATAATAAATTCTTTAAGTTTCATACATGTTTGCACACACACTTACTCTTGTATTGAGGTGTTAAGTAGAATAATGATATTGTCGCACAGTGATGGAACACATGCAGAAAGGAGACCTGATTCTGTTTCTTGCGCAGCACGAAAACCACCGTTTCCGTCAATTCGATATACTTTAACCATACGACGCCATATATCAAGCGATTGTACCGATACTCCGCATGTGAATTTGATGGAAAAACTTTACATATCCAAAACTGAAAGACCATGACTGAGCCAATGTCAAAAATCTGAAGAAAAATATTCATTTGATAAGACGTTATGTGAATGGAAATATTTGGTGTCTTCGCTTATTTTACCTTATATACAATGTAGATGCATGCCAGCACCTGAAAGATATTGTAATACGTGATGAATGTCTTCAGTGCGTAGGGCCTTCGATTCTTTATATAGCTTAAATGAAAATAGTAAAATTAAAAATTTGAACTAATTAGAACAGTTGCTAAATATTTGTATTTAAAAGACAAATAAAACTAAAACGTCGTCAGTCATGAATGCGTTAATGAGTTTTGGTTGAATGCAATACAAAACGTGAAAAAGAAAGAAAATAAGGTATAATTAACAATCGATTGAATATTTGTAAGTTTGTTGAATTCTTACTTCAGCTCTTTCAGCTATTCACAAGCGATCCCAGTGAATTTAAAGCCTCAATGCTTGAGTTGTTGTTGCTATGTACTCAAGTAATTTGCATGTAAAAAAACTGGTTCATTTAAAATTGACCTCCCCTCTGTTGTTTTAATTAGTTCGTTGTTTTTTTTTAATTAATACGATTTTGCAAATGCCAACAAACCGTTACATTTAATTACAAAGTACATATGTACATGCATACATCTAAATATGCTTAAAGTTATATGTATATAAGCACTAAAAGTAGGCGTTAAAAATAGTTTAAATCATTAATGGGTACTTTAAAAACATTTTACACAATTTTTGGTGGTCTTTAATAAATTTTTGGTATGATTTTGTTTTGTCCATTTTGTTTTATGAACTACCATTAGATCTTTTTCTGAGCTCACGATTTTACTTCAACTTCTGTCCATTTATAATTTATTTATTTTGTTCAATTCGGTTAACAATTTTTGAACCTTTTTTACAACTGTATGATTCGGCTTCACCTGTTTGTTTCATAAAAACAAAACTAAACCAAAGATGACCAAAAATAGCTTTTTAATTTATATTTGCTTTATGACTGACAATTCCAATATATTTTCATGAAATTACTTTTTAGTTTGGTTAAAATGTTTCACTTTATTCTAATGTTCCTTGGGTTCATTATGTGACCCAAACTCTTTCAGGATGTCTCTACTTTATGTAAAAGCATTATACAATTTTCTTCAAATTGTGTGAATATTTTGTTAAATAATGACAGAAAAAAATTCCCTGTTATTTAAGCCGCGAATTGAAAATTAAATTTAATAATTTTTGACCAAAAATTGATCATTGCAAACAATTTTGTCAGCTTTTTCTTAATAAAATGACTTGGAATCCCTAATTGACCCCTAAGACACTTTTTGTTCGGAAGTATTGCAATAATCATTAAATAGGTCGAATTTGGAAAACTTAAATCCAAAAATTTTTGTTTAAAGTTTACTTATTTATATAACTAACACAGTTTCCTTAAAACAAGATCTAGCGTCATTGAATATACATACCTGGGGCCTAATTTTAAAACAATTAGCAAATATATTCCTAACGTTATCAGCATAAATGCGGGTGAATTCATAGCAAACCAAGTTTCGAGTTCGGTAGCTGCAATAATTTAAAAAATTTCATTTTTTAGAACACATTTTTTTACACAATCCTTTTTCAATGGTTTTTTACTAACAAGTTTTACTATAATCCATTTCGGCAGCCATTTTTATGTTATACACACTTGAAGCAAGTTAAAAGAAAAGAAAAACTTTAAAAAGGAAGAAATTTGTAAGCCTCTTTCGACAAAGGAACTGATGGAACTTGAGTTCCAACGCACCAAAGAGTGAGCGAACGAACCGATCCGATACGACAACGACGACAGCACGCGAAAAACTTTCACAGTCGATTGAAGTGACAATTTCGAACGTAGTCGAACTTAATTCGAAATTTTCGTTGGAATTTAGTGTCCAAATCTGAACGCAGCTCGACTCTGTGCGGTCGGACACCTGTACTTAATAGCCCAAAGTATATGGGGGCTTTCTACTGAATATACTTAAACGACAATTCTGAGCTTTTTATTACATATGTGACACTACACGGAATTCACCGATTTTGCATTTAAACGAATGCGACAATATAATCGCATAATCGAGACAACGTGAATATATCAGAAAGTCAATGAATTATAAATTTATTTATTTGCGAAATTTTTTTAAGTATTCAAACATATTTATTTTTATATTTTTGTATGTCAAATTAGATTCAAAAACTTTGTTTTTTGTTTGCAGTCAAAAGAAAAGATGATGAAGGGCGTGCGTCGTGGTTGTGTCCGTCTGAAAGATGCAGTAATCGGTATTGATGACCAGGAGGATAACACCTTCACGATAACGGTGGATCACAAGACTTTTCATTTCCAGGTAAGTGCAAGTAATTGAAAATATCGTGATTAATCTAAAATCCATTTATGCCGGAAAAATGTGTTACCCCTATCTGGATTTATTGGTTTTTGTTTTAAAGCTCTGCATTTTACATAAATGCCTTTTTTTTTGTTTCTTTACAATCCCCGTTCTTTTCATTTTATTTTACTTTTCGTTTTATATTAAACGTTTGCTACGTATGCTGCTCATATATTTTAATGTATCAATTAAAATGTATTTTTATTTTATTTTGCCGCACGGAAGTTTCATTGAACTGTAATATTTGTAAATGCTAATTGTACACTTCAAAACAAGCATTGTTGCCGGAATGACAATCAAGGAACATTTCCATACATATTCTTTTATTTGCACTACCGATTGATTGCCATTTTAGAAGACATTTCATGAATCGTAAAGATAACTTAACCACTTCACTTTTGAGATGTCCAGTAAATATTAAAAATAATTTGCATGGAATTCCTTTCTCTATAAATCATCTTTTAAAATAATTAAAAGCAAAAAACGATGTTGGCAATTATTTTAAATATTGTTTTATTTTATTGCAATTAATTTGAAAATAATACTGCTTAAAATATGATAGAAAATAATCAACTATTTTATAAATAATAAGATTTTGAAAATGTTGTCCTTTAAAATAAAACGTTATATATTTTATAAATTAAATTTAATTACTCAGTCTGATAATTTACATACCAAATTGAAGCATTTAACTAAAATAAAATGCATATAATGATTCATATTTTAAATTGTTTATAACCAAAAGAAATGAAATGCGTGAACTCATTTTTCTAATTTTTAACTCGATTTTTTGCAATACGCTGGTTTGAGTGAACATTTAAACAGTTAAGTTAAAACAGTTGTATGCAAAAGGGTGTTGACTGCATCGTTTAATTTGTGAAGAAAAAAACAAAATTTTTCCATTGCACATTCCACTGTGGCAAAATTGCCAGACAAAAGTATTTAAGCCCACCGCACACCCAAATTCATTCAACCACCTTTTTTGACGTTCTGCTCTTCTCTGCTCGAATGATTTCATTCCAACATTGCAATTTAGAGCCGCATTTACTCATTTTAACCAGTTCTTCTTCCCCAATTACCTACCTACCACTTTTTTCCATGCACTCATCATGATTTTCTTTTGCAGGCACAACACAGCGAAGAGCGCGAAAAATGGGTGAGACGTCTTGAGGACACTATACGACGTCATGCGAATCGCTCTCGTCTGTGGGACAGTCAAAGCACTTTCTACCTCGGTGGCTATAGCAAGGATTTGGGCGGCAAACGCGCCAACCATTTGGAAATATTGGGCCGGCGCGTTTCTGAAGCGGACGCCTATCTGCAGTTGATGATTGAGCAGACAACAGTGAGTGCACTTTTATTCGCTTCTGGATCTTTGTTTAATTCAACTGAACATTTTCGTTTGCATTAAAAATTAGAAATCTGAAATATAAAAATTTCTTAAATAATTTGCAGAAAATCGACGAACGAATTGCCGCAATCGGAGATCCCGAGGAAAGGGCAAATTGCAAAGTGCTGCAGGATAACGCAAGTGTAAGTTTCATTTCATGTTCAGCCTCAAATATGTGTCTGGTGTATTTTTTTATTCCAAGTCTCTTTGGTGTTCTTCTTTTTATCTATCATGTGTTATTTTATTTTTGATTTGCATTTTATTATTACTATTTAATTTGGTTTTTATTTGGTTTTTTTCCAAATAAATTCAGTCTGTGCAATGTGCAAGAACTTTGGCTTCTATGCATTTAATTTGTTAAATAGGTCTGCATAAATAGCAACAAATTTATTCAACGTGAAAAATTCTTTAGCAAGAAAACTTTGAAATAAAAGTACTGAAGAGATTATAATTCTAATTACAATAATAATAATAATTTTTATGTTTATTTGATATCAATTTAAAGATAACCAATTCAAGTTCGAGGGAAATTTTATCTTTGAAAATTTTTTACTTTTCTTAAAAAATATCCGATATATTTTTATACTTATTTTTGCGTTCTTTAAGCAGTCCGAATTAATGTTTTTACTTAGTTTACTATTATTAAAAGAGAAGTATTTTTTGAATATTTCCATATTGGCACTTTAAAATTTACACACGAATAATCATTAAGTTCCATTCAGCTAATTGCAAAATCAAAATTTTCAAATCAATTATTCTTTTTTGTTTGCAATTAAAAGGAGCGCTCCAAAGTACTTCATTGCAAAAGGGTGTTTTTTTGTTGGTAGTGCTCTTGAATTTTTAAGGCTCACGTTAATATTAAAATCAAACTAAAAATTGGCAAGTTTTGTAAAATATTTATATTTTTATTTACTATTGATATTAAAATCAAGTTCAAGTTTATTCTTTGATCAAATTCACGTTGTTAAAAATCTTTCGTAAATTATTAAAAATATTCGAATTCAAGGACAAGAATAAATATTTTACAATACGAATATAGCGATACAACAAAGCAAACAGAAGCAGGAAGACAAAAAGGATAATAAAAAAAGTCAGAACTGCCACAAGAATAAAAATCATTAGCCACGAGTGTGAGATAATACTCACGCTGTGACACCTGACACCTGTTAATTGCAGACTTTGATTTCAATGTGAAAATAAAAATGTTGTTGGTTGACTGATTGACTGACTGACTGACTGACTGACGGGCATATATTGATAATGACTAAAAATAAAGTACACAAGCGCAAAGACAAGTGGCCAAGTTAAAGGTCTCTATATACAAAGATAATAGGCACACTACTCTATAATGCATATATGTAAATATTTATTAATATATGCTATTTGACATGTGTAAAGCAAATCAATATTTTTAAATTTCACGTTTTCTTTGCTTTCATATGAGTTGTTATTGCTGCAGACCGTTTGAGAATTGTTTAATTGAGTGTACAACTGTAATATGTATCGCTGCCAAAATGCACGAAAGCCTTAACCAAATTTTTTTTTCAAACTAATTTGTTTTACTGTTCTGGTAGCCTATATTAAAATACACATTTAAAAAAAAAATTAAGCATTAACAATTTAAAGTTACAACAAGAAAGCCATATCATTCATATCTTTTACTTTTGTTCACATTTTTTGCATCTCCTGTAAATTTCGAAATGTTGGTTATTTCCTTTGGGCTCAAAAGTCCATTTTTATAACCACAATTATTTAATTTAATGTCAGTTAAACATTTTCTTGATCCTGAAAAATTCCCTTTTAATTATTTTTGATGAACGAATTGTTTTAATACCAATTAAGTTATTTAATGAAATAATATGTTTGTTATTATTAAAGCCAATTAATAATTTTATTTTGAATTTTAAAAATATTTATCATTTGATTTTTTGCTATTGTGCATATAACGATTGTTATAAGGTATACAATTAAATAATCCAACATTCAGCCTACAAATCCTACTTACAAATCAAAAAGAAAAAGAAGCCTGGGATAGGATAGGTTGACTGTTAAATTTAAGTTCAATTAACATTAAAAAGTGTGTGTGTACCTTACAGAAAATGCTTCAAATTAATTTCCCTAATTCGAAGCTATGCTTGTATGTTCCTTTGTTCTCATCAGTTGTTTAGGCAAGAGCGAATTTTATTGATTACTACAAATTAAATTAAACTAATTTAAGTTATATGCATACTAATTAATATAATTATTAAATTTCTTGACTATCTCAATATCTACATTAGGCAATGCTGGATCATATCAAGCACTCCATTGTTAGTTTACAAATTGCCAAAAATATGGCGCATCCAATTAATGGCATCTACAACGGGCCCACCAACACGACACCGACAATGGCCATGGCGCTAACAGCGACAGCCACCAGCAGCAACAACAGCACAAAAGCAGCGGAAAGCAATGGCGAAGACGATGACGATTCCACTACGGAAAATGGTATGTTAGATTTGTTTTTTTTGTTGTGTTGTGTTGTGTTGTGTTCTTTTGTTTTGTTTAACTTTCTTTTGCCGACATATTGCTTTATTTTATTTTTCATTTTTTTTTTCGAGTATTGTGTATTTTTGGCAATTGCATTTTCCGCAGACAAACACACACAAAAACACTTGCCAACAACTGTGTGCGTGTGTCTGTGTTTTTGTCTGTTTGTGTATTTGTATTTGATTTCCGCTTTTTGCCATGCTCGTCTCTCTCTCATCTTTTGTAAAGTCCGTTGTTTTTTCTTTTGTTTTTTTTGTTTGTTTTTTTTCGTCCTGGCTCCACTGTTGACACTTTTTAAACAAGCTTCTTGTTAGTTTTCGTTTAGTAGTTGCGGTGTTTGGTATTGTCCTCCCAAGCATAATCAAAATAGTGAGGTGTGTGTGTGTTTCGAGTGTTTTTTGTATTTTTCGGCATTTTATCCAACTTCGCTCTTATGTAACAAATTTCACAAAACACAAACAAACTCCAAAATTTACACAAGAATTGCGAAATATTTTTGTTTTTGCGCATTTTCCAGATAGCAAAACGGAAAGTATGTTTCGTAAACTGCAATTCGTATTTTTGTTGTTGTTGTTGTTTATTTACTTAATTTTTTACATCCGCTTTTGTTGTTTTCATATTTTTCACACACGCCAGACACATACATACATATATATCTACAGACATATCTATGCGGCAAGCACGTGCTTATGTACATTTCACCACGCTCAAATCGTTGAATGCGTTTATTCACCTCAGCACTGTCATTACTTTTTACCCCAAACAGATTGTTTCGTTTTTTAAGTGCACAATATTTGTATTTCGAGTTTCTCCGTTTAAGGATATTTACATAGAAAATCTGCCAGCTCTTCAGTTTGATATACAATATATATATAGCTGACGTTAATACAATTAACTTTTTTATAAATACAAGCAATTTGTTTTTTAAATTCAATCAACTATTCCCTCAATATAAATATGTGAATATATTCTTGGCACCTTTAAAACAAACACCCTGTATTTTATCCTTTTCAAATATTTTGTTGGGTAAATTTCGTTAAGGATTTTCTTTTCTTTTTTTTTATTCGACACCTCTACTACTTACCTGTGCTTAGGCATCTTGCCACGTCCTCCTGCGATTGTCAGCCCCACAACCGCCATCGCCTCCGCCTCCGCCACAACCACCACCATCACCACCACCAATACATCAACAATCGTTAATGATTTTAGTCCACATCACTACCAATACAACACCCATTTGTTTATGCAATCCAGCACCTCCTTTGGCAGCGGTATAGGTGCTGGTGACATTGTTGATCCCATTGATGATGGCATTGAATACGGCACCATTTGTGATGTTGAAATGAATCGGCTGAGGGGGGCTGAGGTAGAGGAGGAGGAAGAGGAGAAAGAAGTAGCGGAAGAAAAGGGCGGAAGTATCCCACCCTCCTCTTCTGTGGCCGATGGTAAGTAGGGCGAGTGCGTCGGTTGGGCATGATGAGCGCATATGAGTGAGTTTGTCTATATGTATGTGTTTGATATGTTGGTATACGTATGTATGTGTGTCACACACATTTTTGATACGCTCGTTGCGTGCAAAATACCACACAGAATCCTCAACGGTAATTTGTCATTAGCATTATTTTAAAAACGAAATTTAAAATCCTCTCATATTTTTATGGAAAATTTAATGTAGTCGTCCTCTTGTGCGAGTTATTTAAGAATTTCGAAATAAATTTAAATACATTATCATATGCGAGTATATATATATATATATTTTGTTGTGTATGGCGCCATTTTTCGCTCAATGCTTGAAATTGTAATTTTTCATAACTTTTTTAATTTGCATTTTTGTGGTTTCCGTATTTAGTTTGGAAGTGTCCTCGACGGAATTTTTCTTTAGACTCAGTCCAAAGTAATTTCAAAAGTATGAAAATGAATTTTGCATGTATTAAAGTTAAATCGTCTCGTTAAATTTAAGAAATTTTTAAAATATTCGTTTTTTGTCATAAATAGTTCTTTAAAAAGCAATTCATTGTGCGTAATTGAAAAAGTTTCACTGCCTATTTACAGTCGAATCTGTGCAAGGAATTAATAGAATACATAAAACTGAAAGTTAGGTTGTCGAAGTGCGTCACAAAGTGCTCCAAATAGTTCGATTAACAAATGCAAATATGCAAACGAAAAGCTCAGACTGTCAATATGAATATTTGTGTTTTTTTTGTTGTTTTTTTGAATTAAGAATTATAGACTTTAATATGAATATTGGGTGTATAAGGTTCAGTTTCGTTTAAAGATTCATATAACCTTTAGCACTAATAATGTTAATCTTGTTGTTGTTGTTGTTTAGCTATTTAAATTGTTTGCGTGTGTATGAACACGTTTAGTTTGATATTTAAACTTTTTTTTTTAATTACCTAGTTATGATTTGAATATGCGCTCAGTTCAGTGGCTGCGGAATGGACACATTTTATCTTATTGTTTATTTTTTTTTTTATTTTACAATTAATTAAAACTATTATAGTAATGAAATACACATTAATTGGATTTTCTACATTCTAGTGATGACTGCATCACTGGCAATGGTTGTGCCGGAGACATCTTATTCGAGCAGCGAAGGTGAAGAAGATTTCTACGATGCAAACGATGACCCTTACACCAGCTTGGGTAGTTCACCAATTGGTTGGTAAGTGGTTTTTGTTTTTTATGTTGTTGTTATTGGCGAAAGAAAGAAGATATCAGAAATATACCTTTTGTTATAATATGCAAATATGTAAATTTAAGAAAATTAAGTCAAGTATAACCCTTAATAATTAAATTGAAATTAAATTTGATTGTCAATCGTTTCGAGAATGCTTCGGTAGTTATTGTAAAAATTTTCAGAAATAATTGCAGTTTGCTTTTTAATAGATTGTAAGTTTCAATCTTGCATTGCATTGCAGTTTTAGTTTTTAAATTTATTTTTCATTTTCGAAATTCTCCACACTTTCGTGTAACTCAAGCAAATTGTGTTGTTATTAGTTTTGAAAATTTCGCAGTCGTCTTCGTCATCATTAATTTCGTAGTTGATGCTCTTCTTTTCTATTCCACATAATTCTAAATTTAGACTTTGTTTTGCGCTGAGCGAATATTCAAAATATTCTTTATGCTGCTAAAGAAATTTCTACTACGCGCTCCTCCCGTTCAATTAAGTGCATTCGCAAAGCAAAGCGTTCTTTCTGCTCAGCAAATCGACTGCATTTTCATTAGTACATACAGTTTCTGCAAGTCTACTGCAAGTATCTATCTGTTAGTACACACACAGTTTTCGTTTGTCCGATTTCATCATTTGTTTTTGCATTTTTAAATTGTTTGTTTTAAAATCTTATGAATTTACGTAAAATTTTCAAATCCAGCAGTAAAAATGAGTGTCGGAACGAAAGTCTCGATTCAGATGACTTCCAAACAGTCGGAAAGTAAGTGAAGTGATGTGAAAATTACTCAATATGCGATGCAGATTTTAAGTAAGAAAAACAAAAACAACAACAACAACAAAATTTGTGTACTTTTCGCTTAGTGCTAGTTCAGTTTATTTTTCGTTTTGTTTATTAACCAATTCTTTCTTTCGGTACCAATTGAAAAATGAATGCAAAAATGTTCGTCATGCTGTAAAAAACTAATATAAATAGTCGACGAGAAGAAGGGCAACATAAATTCCATTCAAATACAAAATTTAATTCGCAACTAATAAATAAATTTAAGTTTTATTAATTAATTTGAGATATATTAAAATTTATTTTAATTTTAATATTTGTAACGTTTAAGATTGCTAAAACAATTATACCGAAAAATTAAAAAAAGTGAGAGTCAAACCCAAAATCGATTTATCTAAATTTTGTGTTACGCTTAAAGATCAAAATATGTTCGTTGTATTTCTTGCAAATCGAATAAACGTTTTCGAAAATATCTAAAAAAATTGTATGTCTGCTTTTAGCGCTTTTTAATACTAACAACTGAATTTCCATCACACTGATATCATCTTAAACATCTGTCACTAGATATAATTCACGCGGCTGTATAGCGCTCTTGACCCGCGCCAGGAGCAGGCGGCAACCGGCTAAAATTTATGTAGTAAAGTATGCGACCAAAGTAAACAAGCGCGGTGGACGCAACCACTGCGCTGTTTTCCTTTTTTTACGCTCCTCTTAAACGTTGCGTTGCTCACCAACGTTTTGAACAAAAATTATATTTTGTTTTGCATTTTATGCGGCTTTTACACATGATGGCACACACGTACGTAGAACACTCACTAACACACACACATGCACACACACACAGCGTACAGAGAAGTTCTTTTGCCTGCAGTTCGTCACTTGAATTTTTAAATTTGAGTACTCTAACGTGTCCTCCTTTCATTTCGTTTCATTTCATATCGTTTTGTTTAGTTTCGGGGATATTTGCTCTTTGCCTGTTCCTGTTCATGCGCACTCGCCATATTTGTGGTGTGATTTTTTAAATTCTATTTTGTTTGTTGTTGTTTGTTTCTTACATCGTTGCTGTTGTTTCCGTTAGTTACTGTAGCGCTGATTATGTCCTTGCATACTTGAACTACAGAAATCTTACTTCATACATTTTTAATTGATTGCTTTGTGGGCCTCATAAAAGTCCTGACCTTTTTTTTTATACTGCAAACATTTTATTTGTGCTCTGTTTGCAAGTTCAGATTGGGTTTGCTCTCTGAAAATAAGGGTTTCAAATTCATTGGAAATTTGTCTTTAAATACAAATTATTTTATATTAGAAAAGAAAACAACACTTAACTTTTTTATCCATATAAAAGGGATAACAAAAATGCTTCTTTATAAAAAAAAACATAATTACCATCAAATATCTTAAAAATCAGGAAATTGCTTTAAAACTGAATTTGATTGGTTGGATTAATTTTGACTAACTTTATTTTATTTGTTTCAAAACTTAACTTTATTCACATGCATTGTGCTTAAGGATACATTTTAAGGAATTATTAAAAAAAATCTTTGGCAGCCCTACTCTAGAATCTATTCCCTGCGCTCTTTCAAACAACACGACGCTCTCTTGTACACGAGCGCCTTAAAGTATGCACAACTACAAAAAAAATATAAAGAAAAAGTAACCGTACGTAGTATATTTTATGGTGTAGTGCAAACAATTCCCACAATGCATTCGAATGCGAGTACGCTGTGGCTGTGCCTCGGCCGACAGTTACTGTTGTGAGCTGACGTGTGTCAAGCGTGTTTTTTTTTTGTGTTTAAACAGGCGCTGCAGTTTGCAAATTGCAAACAAACAAACAAACAGACAAAAAACAACATTTTATACTAAAATAAAACTCTCCTTTTGTGTAAACTATAAAAACGGCTCATAAATTAAAAGTGCCTAAAAGTATGCTGCGAAAAAATTAACTAATATCCACATGAACTCCCTGCGGTGCGATGTGTTATGTGTGTGTATGAAAAATAATGCCACTTAAATAATACCACTTTCGCGTAAAATCAACGCTTCAAGTTCAAAAAAATAAAAAAACATAAAATCGACAATAAAAATAAAAATAAAATTGTATATTTATTGCTCATAAACCGATTGCAGTTCGTTTAGCGGCCGTCGTTGCTACCGATGTTGTTGTCGTTGTCGTTGTCGCTGTTGTTTGTGTTCTTTTATCGTGCTGTCAAAAATTTCACTATTTTACTCCAGTGTGACGCAGTTTCGGCGCCGATGACGTTTTTCGCCCATACTCCTCGTGCGACTCCGTCACGTACACTGGACGCCATCGTGCTTTAAAAATCATTTTAATTTTTTCTGCTCTTATCTTTGGCATCGTTGTTTTCTTTCAAAGATTTATAGCTTAATTTTATTCCGAGAGCTTCGCTCGTGCGCCTAAAAATATGTCAACGAAATTTTAAATTCTGTAATAAATGCTTTTAAAGTTGTGATTTTTCTGCTTCTGTTCGGTGCTTAATATAAATATAAGCGAGAGTGTGTGTGCGCGCGTGTCGTGTGCGTTTTTTGAACGCTCTGCACTTGTGTTAGTTTGCTTCCGGCCTCTGGCGTAGACAATACAATATTTTTCACACAAGCACAGCCCAGCACACAGAACAGCGAAAAACATGTTTAAGAAGTGGGTTCGTCGTGTCAGTTTGAGAAGGTAAGCACAGTTATTCGTCCTTAAAGCATCTCTCGAGTAACATCTTGTAAGTGAGTCTATGCGTGTGTGTGTTTGTTTTTTGCTTTAAATAGAATACTCTCGTTCGTACATGTGTGTGAGTAGTTTGTCCGTTTGTGGAAGTACAACTATGAAAATGTGCTGTATTGAATTTTTCCTAAGATTTTATTAAGTTTTTCCAATGAACCTAAAGTTTGGTTTCATTTTTGTATACTTTTTTGACATAACTCATTAGCATAACTTTTGGTTAATCTTAATTTTTAGATACTATAAGTTTAAACTGTAGAAGTAACTTCAAGGATTTGTAAATAAGTCCTTAGTTTCTTAATTTAAGTGAAAAGCTTTAAAGCAAAAACCGATAAACGCAGCATGGAATATTAAAAAAAAATGTCCGCTCAGTTTGTAAATCAATACAATTAAAGACCAAAGTAGCTGAAAATTACAATACCCAAAAGAGGAGAAAGTGAAGTAATAATATTTTTCAAGCGAATGTCTTTGAAGGCGAATACATTTGAGGGTGAATAATTTCATCATTTTACCGAAAAAAATATTTTTTGACCGCGGGAAATACTTCTTCTTATGCAATACTTATAAGTGTAATAAATTTTATAAAAAATTTTATATATATTTTATATGTAAGAAAAATTTTAGAAAGATTTAATAATGTTCAATGGATTTATTTCTATTTTTTTCTACATTTGATTACCTAAGCAATATTGCATTTAAATTGCTCGCGTCTAGAAGCATGCAATGAGCAGAAAAGGCTGCTCGTTATGTTAGCCGTATGTTACACAATTCTAGAATCTAAAATCCATAAAAATGTTCACTCATTTTTTGAAAATATTCAAAAAATTCAAAAATTTTTCAAGATAAATCAAATTTGAATGACTCAAACAAATTTTGTTATTAAACATTTTTGTTTATAAACTACTTCTTAATATTTCTTGTTCAATTTTTAATATTAAATAAAAACCAAAACAAAAAACATGTTTAAGTACTGTGTAACTGGCTAAAAATAATCTTTGTTTATTAGTAAAAGATTTCGTTTTTCTTTGCAGCTGAACTACTTTTAATAATATTCTTTTTGAATTTGTTATTCGGTTTCTTTTTGCTTTTACCTAAGCATTATTCTTGTAACAACACTCTTGACATTGTTTTACCAAGACGTCGTGCTGCTTACAACTTTCTTCTGTTCGTTTTTTATTTGTTCTTTTTTTCCTTTTATTTCTTTTAAATAACTTTTTAAGTTGTGTCCCGCTTAAACAATCCTGAAAAGTTTCGCAAAGAAACGAAACGAAACGCATTTGTGAAGTGCATGATACATTTGCATTTAGAAGGACGAGAAGTGCTCTTTTGCTTTATTCCGAGTAGAACCGTTTGAGTGCTGCATTTTTAAATGGCTGCAATTAAGCTTTCTCGAAACTATTTAAATGCAAAAGATAGGATAGCGGCTTGTTTAAATTTTTGGATGCCATAAGCTTTAAGTAGAATATGAGGGGGTTTGAGAACAAGTGATTTCAATAGTATTACAGAACGATTTTTTTCTAAATGTTTCGACTTCTGTCCTAACTTCCTAATTGGTCAACTTGTTAAAATCATTGAACCAAACCAGTCTAAGTCGACTTGGAATACAAGCTATGATTAGATATTGCAGATTAATGGATTTGTATGGATTGTGAATGTCATGACTTAACTTATGTACAATATAATTTTATTATTAATTAATTTCTTTATTAAAACTTGAATCAAAATTTAAATGAAGAAAACAATTGCATATGTTAAAAGATTCGCTCTGTGGTAAAATTTTAAATAAATCAATACCTAAATTTCCAAAATTTTAAAGCTATTAAGGGCAATTCCTTTAGCATTTGCTTATTGATAAAATATTAAAAAAAAATGATAATAATAATAAAAAGGTCAAAAATGTCCTTACGACTTGCTCTCCCACAAATCGAAAATAACATGAACCCTGACTGTCGCCTTGTTAAATAAATTATGCATTCTTGCATGTGCTTTAACGGCTGCTGTTGCTGTTGCTACTGCTGCTCCCACTCCAGTGCGGCACACAAATAAAACGCTGACTGACTGAGACTGCCTCCATGACTTCCATGCGTGCTGCCGTCAATGTTAATTTTACTCACACCCACAAACTCGTTTTCCCTACGACGCCGCAATGCGATGCTGTCATTTATCCCTGTTGCTGTTGCTCGGAACAGTTTAAATTAGGGCGAGGCGTTCAGCCGGGCAGGACGGAAATTGTGTGTGCTCCGCTAACTTGTCAATTATCATATTAGCTTCGGTTGCAGTGCCAGAGGAGCCAGAGGAGCCAGCGGCAATATGGCGTAATATAATTAAATTGTATAATTATTTTATTTATGTCTTATAAAAGTATCCCGATATGGTGGACTTACTTCGTTTAGTTTTCTTCAAGTATGTGTAAAGTTTATCTTGGAGTGGTGTAAACTTTAGAATTTAGCTGGTGCCATTTTGTTCGACTACAGCTAAAGTTTAAAAGTTATCGATCTCATATTTAAAATCAAAAAGGAAAATCAGAAATGAATTTAAATAAGAGCTACGATATAAAATGTGGTTTACTCTTTATTTAGGATGAGGTGTAAATTATATTGGAGAATGATTCGACAGTTATTGTTTATAAGTATATAATTAACACCATTTCTTTTAAAATTTACTTTAAACTTTTGTGTCTTTGCTTTCTGCTTGTTTACAGTGCCACGCGTGCATTTTCTGTGGAAACATCGCCTACACATGAAAATCCACAGCCAGATACCTCAAGCAGTGGCTCTGCTGCTGCTGCCGGTAGCGGTGCCGGAATACCGCCGCCGGTGCCCGAAATCGATGAATACGAAACGGCCGCAAATACCGTCTCGGACCTGAGTCCCGTCGATGTAATGTCGCAACGGACGCCAGCCGCACACATTGGCAAAGCATTCCATAATTACGATGGCTCCATCGATTACGATGCCCTCTACGAGGAGGAGGAGGACACCAACATTAGCATGGAGGCGCACGGTTCCATGATATCACATTTACTGTCACAGGTAAAGATTGGTATGGATCTGACAAAGGTTGTGCTGCCGACATTTATACTGGAGCGACGTTCGCTGCTGGAAATGTACGCCGATTATTTTGCTCATCCGGATCTGTTTTTAAAGTAAGCGCTGAAAAAGTCAAACAAGGAAAGTTTTTCAAAATGAAATGTTTTTCTTTAATTTTATTTTTAGAATTGCTGAACTGGAGAGTCCACGTGATCGCATTGTCCAGGTGTGCCGCTGGTATATGAGTGCTTATCATGCGGGTCGAAAAAGTGCAGTGGCCAAAAAGCCCTACAATCCGGTATTGGGTGAAGTGTTTCAGTGCCACTGGGATATTCCTGGTACGTATTAGAAGAGTTGGTTTTAAGACACAGCTTTAAAGAATTAATTATTTCACAATTTTAGGTGAATCACCCGATACTCTCGATGTTAAAGATGGTCCCATACCATGGTGTCATCGTGATCAGTTGACCTTTTTAGCGGAACAGGTTTCGCATCATCCGCCAAGTAAGTCAAGTTCAAATACATACAAATTTTATTATTGTTTTTGTTCTATTAAACATTTCAATTGGAATTTTGCCCGCTGCAGTCTCTGCGTTTTATGCTGAGCATTACAATAAGAAAATTACTTTTTCCGCACACGTTTGGACGAAATCGAAATTTCTCGGCCTTTCAATTGGCGTGCACAACATTGGCGAAGGCATCGTCACTTTGGTCGATCGCAGCGAAGAGTATATTGTCACGTTTCCCAATGGCTATGGCAGGTATAGTAATATTGCAATTATTTATCATATTTTTATTTTTTGGTATGGATGAAATCATTTATTAAAGAATTTATTTTATTTTCGATTTTTGCATAGATCGATTCTAACCGTGCCCTGGATTGAACTTGGCGGTTCGGTGGAGATACGCTGTCCGCAGTCAGGCTACTATGCCAATGTTGAATTTCTAACGAAACCATTTTATGGTGGCAAACGAAACAAAGTGACCGCAGAGGTTTGTTAAAAGCTACAATTAAAAACTTGTAAAAACTTTTGAATTTTACAAGAACTTAAAAAATATCATAATGTTAAATGCAAAACCAAAAGATGAAAAATCAATTTTTAAAAACTATATACAATTTTTACTAACTACTTTATGCTTTCAGGTGTATGCGCCTAACGAAAAGAAACCGTTTGTCTCCATAGCCGGCGAATGGAGTGGACTCATGGAGGCCAAGTGGCATGACAAAAATGTAAATTCAATTTTAAATACAGCTCCTATTAATGTAAATTTAAATTAAGTCGTTCTAGCTTAGAGACACACACAAACAGATGAAGTAACTACCAACAAAACTATATAACTTAGATTGAGCAATGATTGTGAGTATTGCTCAAACGAAGTAAGCTTTAGTTATTTCTTTGGAAGCTTTTGTAAAATACCAAAATAATGGTGCTATCAAAATATTGCGCGTGCTATCAGTTACTTCAGCTGTTTAGTGTGTTCTTCATTGTTGTATCTAAACTTGGCTTGTTTCTGTTGTTATTCTAAGTTTTATATACATATATGTTTTATTTTTGTTTACTAACTTTCCTTTATTTTAACAAGCTTAATTTTAATCTATTTCTCCTTAATAAACACAACAATGTACATAAATAAGCTGCTGCGCCTAAAATGCTACTACATAAAAATACTAACAATCCCCACCAGACTTTCACCATATCTCTATCCAACTAATACTACTAATTTCTCTATAAAAAAAAAAAACAAAAACAAAAACTTCTGCTCGACTGCAATTTCCCAAAACTGTCGATTATTGTACTTCTCTCTTAAATATTTTGGGTCACTTTCTGTGTTTACTAGAAAATTAAATTTTGTATATGTTTTTTTGTATTGAATTGTATGTGTGTTTTTGTTGTACTTTTGTGTGCCTAAACTAACACTGTGACAAAGCATAAGAAACGTAAATACGATAAGAAAGAAAGCGAGATGAGATGAGAAGAGATAACCAAAAACGTTTGTTAAATCGAACAATGTGTAATTTTTAATTTTCTAGAAAACTGAAGTATTCGTTGACGTAAATCGTATTCCAATATTTAAGAAACAAGTTCGACCAATCGTTGAGCAAGAAGCCTACGAATCCAGGCGTGTATGGAAGGAAGTGACCGCGGGACTCAAGTAAATTCTATTGGTTTTATTTGTTCACATTTTTTATCTTCAAGTTTTCAATATTCTTTACTTTGTTAAATGTTTGCAAATTTTGTTTATCCTTAACTTAGATTTAATGACATCGAAAAAGCCACAAACGCCAAATGTGAAGTTGAGCAAATTCAACGCGATGCGGCGAAACAGCGAAAGGAAAATGATAATCAATGGGAGCACAAGGTATTTATTTAAATAAACATTTAATTTTAAATATATATTATAAATACTTAATAACCAATTTCGGATTTGGCTTAAATTAGATCGATTTAGTAATAGTAACTGTTTCTTTGCTCACTAGTATTTCAAACCTGTCGGGGAAAATTGGATCTACACGAAGCCACTGAGCCAGCGCATCTATATGCAAGAAAAGGAGAGCAAAAGATAATAAAGGAACTCGACAACGGCGATGAACTGTCCAACAAAGCAACTGTAGAGGAGTATACCCTCACGAAATGCACTCATATCAGGTGACGACTAGGCTAGGCGAACTAATAGACGAACGGACCACAAAATGATGACATGAAAAACAAAACGAAAATCGAAACGACAACGCGACGAAACTTTAAGGACGGACAATACACGCCACTTTGCTCCCATCGCCATGTTTGAAGAGCGTGCGACGACGACGATGATGACGACGACGCAGCAGACGCATTCACCTATCTAATGTGTGTGTATGTATGTGTTTGATTTGTGGATATGGCAATAGTAGCTTAACTCAAAAAGCAAAAGTTTACGAAACAAAACAAAACAAAAAAATATGCAAATAAAAAAAGTTTTACATTTAAAAAAGAAAAGTAACTAACACTAAAATAATATAATACAACAACAAAGTAAACATTTAGAATAAAATTAAATTGTAAAATTTAAAATTCAAGCGTAAAATTTTGAAAAACACAAAAAGTAAATGCAACAAACAAACAAAACCATTTTAGTCTAGACTAGAGTTTCAAATGCAATCGAGATGAAAACAACAACAAATACTTCTTTTTATTCTTTAAACTATGATATAATGAATTATATATATATATATAAATGATATGATACGATACGATATAAAGCTAAAAACTAAGTTACGATAGAAATTCTATTTTTCATATTATGCATAAGACTCTTAAGAATATTTTCAAAATATTAGAAGAAAAGAAAAGAAAAAACAAAAGCATATACACAGTTATTAGTAAAAAATAAATCATAAAAATTAGGTGCATTAAATGCGTAACAAACAACAAATTAAAAGCAAATAACTTAGCAATCGTTTAAGGTGGACAGAAAGTATTTGGTTTTAAGTTTTAAATACAATTTTTACTATTTAACCGATAATTAATTGGGTGCTTGATTCGTTTTTACCAATTCGCCGCGACTATTCTAAAGCAAGAATTTATAGCTTTGATATTCGAAATTTCGAAGTATTCCCTTCATAATTGTTCGACATTTTTTAGAGCATCGATATTTTATTTGAAAATCGAGTCATTCTTATCAAAAATGACATTCGAATAATTTGAAACTATTCTTTATGTAACGAATATCACTTCAAAACTTACGAGTAGAACAAATATCTTGCAAATGCCCAGTTCGAAATATTTTATAAATACATGATTCGAAAAATTCATATTTGAAGCGAGTAATTCAAATTACAACAATTTTAAATTAATATTCACATTAAGTACTCGCATGCCTACACGTTTTATCTGCTCTTCTGCTACAAGGAGACTGTTTCAAATCAAGATAAATTAGTTTATCTCGGTTTCAAATAAAAATGTCCGCATAAACTAAAAATGAAAAAATTAATAACTTTCGATTACAACTTTGTAAGATTATTGAGCTTTTACTTTTATTTAGATGATTTCAATTGACACTAGATCCTTAGCTTTGTTCATTAAAAAGTTCAAACATTGTTCGGCTTTTTTACGGCTTAAGTTTATCTGCAACTGTCTTCTATATTATGCTAAGTTTAAAACGTTATTCCTTCGACTTTCTATGTTAACCCTCCTACAACAAAATAAATTGTTTAGTATTATTTGTGAATTCCATTGTACTCTCGTGCACACGTACAGACATTTTTATATATTTTAGTCTACTTTTGTTTTGCTTATAAAGTCAAATCTCTCCTTTACTTTAGTTTTGTTTGTGTTTATTAATTAAAGTTTTGGACTGGAAAGTTTTATATATTTTATTTATAATTAAAAAAGAATTATATAAATATGTACAATACAAATACAAAAATTTATTAACTTTAAAAAGTTTATAATTTGCTTAAAATTTAAAATGTTAAACCAAAAACTTTTGTTAAAAACAAACTCTGTATGCTCACTATGTAAAAAAATTTAATTATAACAAGAACAACAACAACAACAACAAAAACTATATAAGATACCAACGTACCCTCCTACGAGTAACTTAAGCAATTAAACAAAGCGTTGAACTATTTCAGAATCTAATTATAAAAGTTTAAAAAGAGACGAGCAGAGTTTAAGGCGCTCAACCACCTAAATTCGCAAAACGCTTTTCTAATGCCACCAAAACGAACAAAATCGTAAAACGTCTTTATTAAGTTTCCACAAAAAAATTATTTCGGTTTTATAAAGTTTAAAAAAAAAAAAAGAACGGTGCGATTTTTTTTAGAATATTGAAATCAAAGCGGATATAAAGAATCGGTTTGAGAAATTCAATTGTGAAAAATGCAAACTTCGGTATTCGATCTTTGTATTAATCGAATTAGTTTGCAAAATTCAAAGTATTTGTTTCAATTTCGAACTGTTTGTAAAATTCGAAAATATTTTTTTTAAATGTAAATAAAATGTTTTAATATTTGTTTAGTATTTAAAAATTGTTGGTTGAAATTGAGATTGTTAAAAGACCCAATCACTCAGTTCATTCTACTTGCTGAGCTAAGCTAGTGAGGGAGTTGTATGCGAGCTTGTTTCAAACCTGGTTAAAATCACTTTTTTCGAAATAACGGCCGACCTGAACAAATATTTGAAAAATATATTAAAAATGTTTTTGACAAGTTAATTTTACAAGTATTTCGAAAATTTTGCAATGACTACAAAATTTCGAATATTGAAGTGCGCAAATACCGGTTAGTTAGAAAATTATTCGCGCATCAAATTATTATTATATATGATAAATCAAAAGAAAAAAATCTCTGCATGCACACAAACACACGCCAACACAACTAAATGAAATCTACAAATACAAAAAAAAGAAGAATATAACAAAATAGTATTAAAGTCAAATTTATCTTGCGTCACGTTTTTTTACGTATATAAACTATATTTTCTCACCCAAATATCTATTTAAGATATTCGCAAAGTTAACAATACCAACAACAACAAAAATCAACAACTGCTAATCTATTAAATAAACACTTACACTTACACCGCATAAAGAAAGAAAATTAATTGCAATCAAATAAAAAAGTTAATACTTTAAAATAAATACATATAAACACATATATACATATGTATGTATGTATGTGTGTGTATAAACAAACGCGCTTTTAGTAAGACAACCAATTTAAATATTATTAAAAAAAAAACTGCAATAAATCTGCATTGTTTTATTTTGGAAAATTTTTAACTTAGTTTTTTTTGTTGTATTTATTGCACCATTTTGTTTAAAATCGGATACGTCTAATTTGCAATACTTTTGTAAATATTAATTATGTTTAGAGAACTTGCTTTACTGATAAATAAAATTAATAAAAACAAATTATTGAAAATGTTTAAATTTAAGTGTTTCTTTTTGGGGTTAAGGATTAAGCGAAGAAACTTTAAACCAAATCAAAAAAACCATAGTAAGGACTAAAAAAATCCTTTGGTTAGAAGTTTATAGAATTGTTTTTGTATGTTATAGCTTTGTTTTATACTCTATACACGCGTACGCACGGACAGGTTATATTCAATTTGCGCGGTTATATTAAATTTGAGCGGCCATTTAAATCGCTCATAAAGAGGTGTGGTAGGCATGATTAAATAGTAAAAGTTTTAAATGAATAAACCAATAAATTTATTTTGGATTAAACGGTTTTTTTTTTGACATGTTAATTTAAAAAAATACGTATTACCTCCCATATCAACAACCCCTTCTAAACAACAGTTCATTCTTCATTCAACTTTGTTTTATTGAAACTGTTGTTAATATTACTAAAAAATACAACGCTGACAGGTGTCTAAAAACAGCTGTGGTAGTAAGTTTTTTCTCATTTCAAAGTGAGAGCGAAAATTATCAATAGTGTTGCCATCACTTTTCAATGCTAATCACAATTACGGTCTGTACAAAAATACTTACAAATTTATTAGAAAATACAAATGTATATAATATTAATTTATTATTGTTAAAAACTCTTAAAAATAATACACATTCTTTTGTAATAGACAAAAATGAATACGGATGAGGAAGAGTTGCATTAAAAATTACATGCATGATGGCAGCCCTTAACCGAAGGTTGTTTTGTTGTTTTGACGCAATTTTTTTTTTGTTACATGCGCAATGCCAATAAAATTCCTACTGCGAGCAACAATAAATTTCACTTTTATTTTGCAATTGCATTGATTTCATTCATTCATTCGCACGACGGACGGACGACAAACAAAAGTTTGAACGCAATTAGAAGTAAATACGCAAATTTATAAAGAAAAAAAGCTAAGGCCAACCAACGTATGACGCAGCAGTAACAGTAGCCAAGAAAAAAAGAGTAAAGTTCTCAAAAGTGCGTTTGTAAACAAAGAGATCTAAAAATAAAGAAATGAAAAAAGATCAACAAACATCGCAGGAGTACCAGCAACTCTCGCCAAAGTCCTACAACTACCCACTGCTCTGGAATGTGCACGAGCAGCTAAAGCCCCCACGCTCGACTAGAGGCGGCGACGGACGCACAGCACTCACGCGCGGCACGTTCGCCTATTTCCACTATGGTTGTGATGGCTTCGTTGATCGCGGCTGGGGCTGTGCTTATCGCACGCTTCAGTCCACCTGTTCGTGGATTTTGAACAAGCAACAGCGACACGACAGTGTCGTTCCGTGTGTTCCCTCTATTCACGAAATACAACAGACACTCGTCCGTATCGGCGATAAATCTCATAAATTTGTAGGCTCACGCGATTGGATTGGCTCCGTCGAGGTTTGTTATGTTGTGGACGCAATCTGTGATGTCGCTTGCAAAATTGTGCATATTCCGCGTGGGAGCGGTGGGGGCGTCGGCGGCATTGGGGATGATCAAGTAAAAAATTATGCTGCTCAGTTGTTGACGTACTTTGTGGACTTTGGCGGTTTTGTGATGATGGGCGGCGACATGGACGCTGCGTCCAAGGGCATTGCTGGTGTTCACATTAGCGACTGCGATGATGCGTACTTTTTGGTTATTGTAAGTAATAATATACATATTATAAAATGATTTATTTAATTAACGTGTTTAATTGACTGTTACGAATTCAGCAATAAAAAAATGAAATTTTCGGTTTAAGTTGAATGTGCCCGCTGGAAATTATTTGCCAAAAACTTTAAACTTAAACGATGCTTTTGCTTCCATGCTATGCTGTCTTAGTTAGAGATATTTTAATTTAAACATAATCGTCAAACAAACTGCAATTTTTTAATAATAACCAAATAGAGTAAAAAAGTAGTCAACTTCTTTAATATTTCCTTAAATTGAAGCTGAAGCCTCGCTTGGGCAAGAATCGCGTGATTCGATATTACAAACTAAAGCGTGAATGCTTCCACATAAATTACAACATATTTGAATTGGGTTGTTTTCTCTTAAATTGGTCAGCAAGAAAAAATGCCAAAAAAGTTTAAAGATCGTCAAATAGTTGTTGCTTTCTTTTGTTATAAATGAAAAGGCAAGACTAGTTTTTTTTTTGGCATACTTGCTTTTAATTGAGTGGCCATAAAAAACATTTTCTTTTAATATATATGTATGATAAAATTTCACCTGTTGAACTTATCTTAATATTCTGTGTAAAGTTTACAACAAAACCACAAATATTTTGTTAATAATAATTTTAAAGCTTTGATTTAGATTCAGTTTTGCATTTTTATCTTAGTTTATGTAAGTATTTAAAATTAAATTCAAATATTTGTTTAAATGCTTGCAGGGGTTTATTGTTTTTAATTAATTATAGTATAACGTCATTATAACAAACATCACGTAAGAAAAAAAAAAGTTTATATAATGGCTATAACTTGCAAAAGTTTTTGTAGTTACGTGATTTTACTAAAATTTTGCTCAAATTTAAAATGATTTTTTTACATCGAAATTTATGAAATTAACTTAAGGCGATTATTCGGTTTGATATAGAGCAGAAATTACAATTGTTAATTAGTCTAAGCTCTACAACTTTATTACCAAAGTTTTAAAAAGTGTCTTTAATTAAATTTTTTACTTTTTAGGATCCTCACTTCGAGGGCGTGCCAAAATCCGCAGACGAGCTGATTGAACGCGGCTTCATACGTTGGCAGCACACCTCCGAGTTTGTCGATAGTTCCTTTTACAATCTTTGCCTGCCACAGTTTAAATAGTTCCCACAATTGACTTAAAAAATTTGCAAAGAAACGATTTATAGTCTGTAGAAAATGTGGGGCATTAAAGTTTTTATATTGCAAACAAACACTGAATCTATTTTAATACCTTTTTTTATACGAAAAAATAAAATACAAATTTAAATATAAACATTTGTGCTACAAGAATATCAGAAAATGTGCATTTTCATTAAGAAACAAAAGGAACTAACGACAAGCAAACAGACAGCCAGGTTAATCGATTTTAGCCAATTTCATTTGTTAACGTTTTATTTATTTTATTTTAGAAAAGTACAACATTTAAAATCCGATCGAACGAACGAACGCATGCCTGAATTGTATTTGTCAGCGGCAACAACATTACCAAATTGCAGTTTTAAAATGTTATCAATGCTCGGCCAGCAAAATGCTGATAACCAACACGAAAGCTGACTGATAAGCGAACGTAATCGCCCGCCTTCAACATTAAAAGCGGTTGTTAAAAGGTGCTGCGATAAACTATTCAATTCATAAACCAAAAAAAGACCAAGAATTTGGACGACAAGAAATTGTTAGTCCAATAAACCACAAAAAAAGACGACCTTTCGAATCATTACAAAATTAACCAAAAAAGTTTTTAACAAAGAAAAAATAATAAATTGAAAAGTTCAAATTATAATTAATTCAATACATAAAATGGAACTACTCCAGCGGCTGTTCTACACCACGCTGGGCGCTGCCTCACTGTTCTATTTCATTGTGAAAATTAGTCTGTCGCACTGGAAGAAGCGTGGCATTCTCCACGAAAAGCCAAAATTTCTGTGGGGCAATCTAAAAGGCGTCGGCCAGAAGCGCCACCTTAGCGCCGCACTGCGTGAACTCTATGAAAAATACAAGGGACGCACGGAGGCGCCCTTTATCGGCTGCTATGCCTGCCTGAAGCCGATGTTGTTAATTTTGGATTTGGAACTTATACGCCAAATACTCGACAAAGATGCCGCCGAGCACTTTAGCGCACGTGGACTCTATCATAATGAAGCGGTTGAACCGCTCGCGGGTAATTTACTGCAGCTCGATGGCGAGAAGTGGCAAGAGTTACACAACAAATTGGCGCCTACGTTTGCGGCCGAACAAATGGAGAAACTGCTGCCGGCGCTGCTTAAAGTCGCCGGCACATTTGCGGACACTTTGGAGCGCGAAACGAAACCATTTGAAATTCTCGACATAACACAGCTCGTAGATACGTTCAATGTGCAAGTAATTGCCGAAATGGCATTCGGTCTGGATGAGCGCAACGATGCGCTGAGTGGTAATTTTGAAATGACCGAATTTCGCAACATGACACACAACTATTTAAACAAGTTCAGTTTGTTGCGTGCGTACTTATCGCTGCACTATCCAAATGTGGCGCGTCTATTGCAGTATCGGAGTTTTGATCCGCTGGCCACCGCCTATTTTCGACAGGTCGTCACCGATCAAATAAACTGGCGCGAATGGAATCGCAGGTCGGCCTTTCCTGTGGACTTTCTTAAATCTTTTACGAGGCTGCGAAGCTTGTCTCAGCCGGAGTTGCGATTGAATAAGCAACAAATTGCGGCGCAATCGTTCTCTTTTGTTTTGGCCGGTTTGGAGGCATGTAATTCGACGCTCAGCTTTTGTCTTTTCGAATTGGCACTGCAGCCGGAAGTGCAGCAAAGAGCGCGAGACGAAATTCTCGCTGTCCTACGGCAAAACGACGGCGAGGTGAATGTGCGCAGCCTCAAGGAGATGCAGTACTTAAAACAGGTTTTATATGGTAAGTAAAGTTTACAAAAATAAGCAAAATATTTTGGTTTTTATAGAAAAAATTTTCAACTTTCAGAGACACTCCGCAAGCACAGTCCCTACCCCTGCCTCTTGCGCAACACCACCAAGGACTACGAAGTGCCCAACTCGGTTTTCCTACTGCAGCAGGACAATCATCTGATCATACCAACTACCGCCATACACCATGATCCGGAAATATATCCACAACCGGAAAACTTCGATCCCGAACGTTTTAAGCCGGCTGCAATGGAACAGCGCCATCCCATGTCTTGGCTGCCGTTTGGCGCTGGCCCCCGCAATTGCATTGCGCGTCACTTTGCGGAATTGCAAATGCTCGTCGGTTTGGTTACGCTCTTGCGTCACTATAAATTCAGCATCTGCGCGGATACAACGCTGCCACTACAGTACGACAATTCAAAGCTGCTGCTGGCGCCGAAAGATAATATTAAGCTGCTCTTAGAGCGTGTTTAAGTTTGACGGTTTTCCTTGTATTTGAAACTTTTGCTTAGAGTTTTTGTTGCGTTAAATGTTTAGTTTTGCTGTTGCCTAATTTTAGATTTGGTTTTGCTTTACATTATTACTTTAATTTTAATTAATTGTATTTCGAATGTACAAATGTATTTTTAAGTTATTTTCTGTTTGTTATTTTATTTAATTAGTATTTCAATATTTCGAGTTTTTAGATTTTTCAAGAATTTTCAACGTATGCGTTCGCATTTGTGATAAGAAACGTATTTTAAAATAATATCTAAGTTAGTTTATATAACGCTGCTGAGGATTGGTGTAGTTCGGCGTTATTGTATAAAATTGCTTTGTAAGAAGGGTTTTATTGTTGGGAAATAATGGACAGGGACAAATTGATAATAAACGCTTTTCTGACGATTGCGAAAATCTTATTAGATTTTCCAACAAAATATATATGTATATATTTGTATATTGAAATTGATTTTTGTTGGTTTCGAAATTTTTAAAGCCTGAAGTAAATTTGAAACTGCGCTGGTATACAAAGGATCTATCAAAATATAATATATTTAGTAAAACTCAAGCTAGTTGGGCTGAAATGTTTGAAGAAAAGTTTAGCCCGGTGACTCCGATTTTAATATTTAATAAAGCTTATATCTCAAAAACTTATATCACGAAAAATGATATAAGGAAGGTTCTAAAGATCTCTTAAATACCTTTTATTTAACACCTCATGAGCGTTCGCTGGTCAAATAATTTAATTTTAAAGGGTTAGGAGGGTCCCCAATCAAACATTTTGAATGGGACGCATTGGGGTGCATTTAAATTTCGCTCTCTCTCTCTCTCACTATTTAGTTAATACCCGAACCACCACAATTCTTGTTTGGAAATGTTTGGAAAGATTTAGAAAAACGACATGCAACATTGTTTAGTACATCTGCCATAAGATTTTAGTCTTTTTTCGGATTTGGCTGCGGTTGGTTTTGTAGACGGCAGATTCGCGTGATTTTCCAATTGTGTAAAGAAAATAACAGAAATGCAGCAAAAAAAAGTGTTTAAACCAATACAGTTGCAAAACTAACTGTTAATATATATACGAAAAGTGAGTGAGTGGCAAATAAGGAAAAGTGCAAAGAAAACAAAAGTTTTTGTGAGAAGGTGAAGGAAAGGATACAAAAAAACGAGTTAAAAATATCCTTTGATTAATTAAATTCAAAAAAAAAAGTTATTCAATTTGTGCGAATTTTGTATACATAAATTAAACTAAAATAAAACAAAAAGTCGAAGAAAAAAGCGCTCCAGACATTCCTGTTCCTTTTACGCTGTTTCGCTTTGGCAAACAACAAATTTTCCGCATATCCTGTTTTAACGACGACGGACTGTGTGTACAACAAAAACAACAGTCGGCAACAGCAACAACAATAACAACAGAAAGCACAAGAGCAACCTCCTTTGCATCCTTCATCCTTTGTTCTACGCTTTACGCCGCGTTTCGTATTCGTATTTTTGTACCTTTACCTCCTATTCTACTGAAGGATCAAGGCGTAAAGCAGCAACAGCAGCAGGACTCGGGGTTGTTTTCGACGTTTATGTTGTTGTGCTTATCGTTGTTGACAAGCAGCGCTTTGCTTTGCTTTGGTCTCCCCGCCGTCGTCGACATCGTCTTTGTCCTCGTCACTCCTTTATGTCGCTTTGCTGCCGACTGGAATACGCGTCGCAGCGACTGCATTAAAGGGGGAGGAAACAAACGTTTAATTGTGCCGTCAGCCGCAGCGCTCCATGTTTGCTTTTGGATTCCTATCCACAGTGGAATAACAAAATAATGCATTGACAACTGTCAGAAAAGTGCATATGTAAGTATCCTTAAAGAGTCCTTGTTTGTATTTTGCGCTGCTGCACTTATTTAGCGATTAAGTAGAAAATTAATAAAAAGGATAACGTTAAGTGTGTTAATTATCTATTATTATTAAACTTGAGCCCACAAAACAGGAAACGTACATTTTTAAGAAGAGTTCTCATTCAGGCGATGTTTGTTAAAGTTGTAAACTAAGTGTCTAAAATAAGGATCAATCAATACAAAATCTTACAGTTCTTGTGGTACAAAATCTGTCGAAGCTTATCTTTGAAACTAAACTATGAAATCCTTTGAATTTAAATCTTCAAACTTAGATCGACTAATTATTATAAAATGTTCCCCTGAACGTTAGAATTTGAACAAAAAACCATAACACCAAAATTTGGACTCCACTTAAATACACAAAATAGCACCCAAAAAGTGACGGCAGAAAAACAAGAGACGCACTTGCGCAAATAGAAACTCCAGAAGAGAAGTTTTTCGATTAACCCGATAGCCAGCCACCCGCAAAAAGCGACGAGTAACTAAAATACTCGAAAACTCAGCGCAGCTGGAATTCGTTTGGAAGAGTTTGGCGCGGAGTTGTAACGGAGGAGCAGCAACCTTTGTTTAGTTGCTTGCATTGCATATTGAAGAACGCTGGAAGGCAACCAACCAACCAACCGAGCAGAAAGGCTTTAATGCTGACAAATTGTAGTTGCGGGGGTAGGGGTCGGGGTCGGGAAAAATGGCGCAAAAGCAACAATCGAAAAGGGAGTTTGTGTGCCTAGTGGTTGGACTATTCGAGTTGAACTTGCAGAACAGAGAAAAATCGTTTTTTCCTGATTTAATTTTGACTAATGAGGCTTATCGTTAGTGCGCTGGCTGGGTTCTTGTTTTCGAAATCACATTTTAAAGAGATTCTGGCGAAGGCAATCAATTCAAATCGTGCGGTAATTTTATTTGTAATATAAATATTTAAAGTATTGTTTTTTAAATACTGTTCCAATTTATTGGATTCGATTTTCTGATACCATCCTAAGAAGTGGTGTCCAAAGTACATTGTTGTCCCGGTTATGCACTTTTAACCCTGTACTTCTAAACTTTAAAAACATGTTTTTTAAATTCTGGAAATGAAGTTTCAAATCGAAATATTGGCACGAAATATAATTCTTTAAATTTAAATATGTTTATATTTATACAAGTGAATAATTCATATTTAATTTCCATCTTACTTTCTACGTAATTACTTTTCACTTTTGCTTACGTCCTTCCTGCGTCGATTTTGTCCTTTTTCTAATTAGCGGTTGGTTGGTGGGTGGCAAATTTGCAGTATTTATTCTGAGCGAGCACGTCTTAATTCGTCTTAATTAGATGCGCTCGTTTGGCGCTTCTCAAAAAGGATTAGCGGGGGCGTCAAAGTTTTCAAAAAAGGATTTACGCTGTTACGAAGAAGAAATGAAAAACGCTTCAAAGAGATTTTAAAACATTAATCAAATTGAGAGCGAATAATGTAAAGATGAAAAAACTTTAGTTTATTTTAAACTCCATTAAAAATAAGTACTACACATATTTTTTATTTCAAATATATAATTAATATCATAATTTCTGAGCGTTTTTCTTTGCTTCATTTCTTTCTTTACGCATGCGACTGGGGTGCGGTTTCACAACTATTTCCTGTGCTGCACTTTTCCGCCCTTCAGGCCGTTCGCAATACACACGCACGCGAAGGGGAGCTTCAGTCAGCCAACTCGCGTAACGAATTAAGGTGCTTATAGTTGGATATATAGCTAAAATTATTAAAGAAGAAATAAATAACGCAGAGACAAATGTACAAAAAGTCCCAAAGGTGGAGCATAAACACGGCCGCCCGCCCGCCCGGAAGAAAGTGTCAATAAGGGAAAAAATAAAATTGTAAATGAAAAGAGCAAAAGAATCAAAACAAAACAAAGTTAAGCAGGAAATTCCCCAGGCGACTTAGAAGTGTGCACATCAACGCGATAGACGAACGACGCAGTTCATTGACTCGATTTCTCGCTATTCCCTGCGTTTGTAAAGTTTTCCTCTTTTTCTTTTTTTATATATTATAGAATTTTTGAATATGATATCATAAAATTTCATTAACATGTCCATCAAACATTTGCCTGTGGATATGGAACACACGTGATTTTTTTTTATTTAGCTCGCTTACCTCTTTTCTGGGGTTAAAAAATAGTCTTCAGCTGGTGATAGATAGGGTTGATTTCTTCCCACTGACTCGTTTTGTTATTTTTGAAAAGTTTCGTTTGTGGTTCCCAAGAAAAAATTTCGATACATTTTTTTCCTTTAGTTTGTCGATGTGATTTATAGTCAAACTTTTAGAAAATATTAATTTTTTTCTTTAAATTTTGACTTGGTCATATTTTAAACAATCTTATCAGCACTTAATTTAAAATATTTGAAATGCTGTTTGTGCTCTGGCAAAGGCACCTTCTAAAGTATTTGTTGTGCAGATAAGAATGTACACTTGCTCTGGATGCTTGTGAGAAAGCAAATTCGAACGAAATGTTTTTCTTTTTTTTACGAAATAAAAGTATTTCTGCTTTGCAAAAAAAATTCAAGAAACATAAAAAAATGCGAGAAGAAACACTTGTTAAGCTGTTTCGAAAACAGACTCCACAAACCAAACCGCGTTGAATGTTGTTTATATTTCTTTTTATTCTATAGCTCTGCCATTTCTTGTTCTGGTAAAAATTCATTTTATTTGAGTTAAATTTCTGTTTATATACACTTAAAGTTTAAATTAAGTTGAGATATATAAAATTTTCTTCAGTTGAACTATAAAAGAACCAGGTCGGCACCTAATTTCGTTTGGACTTGATTTTATTTAAATTCTATAAATGTCAGCGAGCAGCTTTTGTGAATGTTGATGATGGTTGCTGGAGCGCGCGCTCTTTTTTGCACTTTCAAAATTCCAAACTTAACACCATCAAAGCGAACGAGCGAAGGAAGCCACCACCAACCAACCAGCCACCTCAGTTCACTTGCCATTCTAAACATAAAATTTAAGCGTACGCCGTACGTTCGTTTCATTCGCATTCAAGCGGCTGCCTTAGATTTTGCTTTAATGTATCCAGTCGGAAACTTTCAACTGCTTCAATTGACGGCCTTTCCCTGCGCGCGGCCTAAAACTTTAACACCTGTCCGTGCTGCGCTGCTGCAGTGATTTATGTACATCCATTCGTGTATCTTTTCACATATAAACAAGACATAAAATTCCAGGTAGGAATTTTTCCTTCTTGTACTTTGATAGTTTCAAGTTGTTGTTTCTATATACAATATTTATTTCTTGCAGATTGTTAGTGTGGAAATTGCGAAACAGCTGTGGAAAGTATAAAGGAAATAGACGAGAGAAAACATCAGTTCCGAAACTTAACGGATTGCGTATCCGAGAGATACGACTTTGACCAAACAAACTGCGCCCGCCCACGCATCAAAAATGAAAAGAAAAAAATCTCAACAGCTGTGTTGATATCGGCAACATTTGTATCGCACCTTTGCATGCTATATCTGCAAGTTTGCCCAGCCTTACTTACACTTTGTTTCGTTCCTTCGTCGCTTTGCCCCTCGAAGTATCTGTGTGTGCATTTTTGGCACCCACTTAAAATTATTTCATTTATTTTTTGAATTTTACATTTAAATGAATGAAAACGCGGTCGCCATATATTTTTGTATATAAAATTTCGATGTTTGTGGTTCGCATGCATTTTGATGTTTTCTTCTTTTCTTTTTTGATTCTATGTTTTTTTCCGGTGCGCTTATTTTGGTTTAATTTTTTTTAAATTCGTTTTTTTTTAGCTCGTGCTAAATACAAATCTTTAATGCCCCAACAGAAACTGTGATGCGAGAAGAACTCATTAAATTAAATTATGTTTTCTTTTTATTTGACTGTGTGCTGCGCGCGCCTGTTTCGTTCTCTCATGGATTCCTACTCTTCATCGTTGGTTGTCGTTATTAGAAAATGCTGAAAATTCTGTTTATTTTGTTTCTATTTTCTGTTCGCTTTATTCTTTAGTTACGTTACGTGTTTTCTTTCGTTTTATTCGATTTGCATTTTGATTGCTTGCTTTTCTTCTTTATCGCATGCATTTTCTTTCATAGCATTCGTGTTAATCTGCAGGAATTTTTGTTGTCATAAACTTGAGGCAATGGCAATTGACACAAATTTTTGTTTTTGGAAATTTAATTATGCTGCTGAAATAAGTAACTAACGGAATTGTCGATTTTTGTTTGCTTTCTGAAGTTCTTTTGCACAAATTTTCCAAAATTGAACTAGGAAATTGCATTAAAAATTTAACTTTGTATGCGGAATGAAATTCTATTTTCATTAAATTTTCTACGAGATTTTATTAATAGCTTCAAAATCAAAGAATAAAAATTGGATTAAATTTGTCTGTAGTCGTATTCCGATAATTGCATTATTTAACAGACAATTTTCAAATATTTTCGTTGAGTTTTTGTCGGAGTCCTTGTAAGGAAGGAATTCGAACTTATGGCGAAACTGTTCTATATTTATTTCATACAAAATATTGCTTTGAAATACATATAACTCCACTTTGGTCTTGTATCAAAAACATTTCTCCAATCATGCATCATACATGAGTCGTTCATAACACTTCCTCAACTTTTTGTAACTTCAGGTTTATTTAAAGCTTATAATTGATTATAATATTTGATTTGACTTATACAGAATATACTGAACAGAAATTTTGACTTAAATTAAAATACATACTTTAAAATATTTCATTAATCTTAAGCTAAAGTCGAATCTATTTTTATTTGTTTCAGTAAAATCCGCTTGAGATCACAAATCCCAAGAAATATTTACTTACCCACTCATTTTGAATCGCTATCTGCGAAATCCTCTTAACCTCATAAATCTGCAATAAAAAAGAATCTATAAAATAACACTTTCGCTGCTTATCCACCTACACACACATACAAAACACACATACTTGCTCACTCACGCATACACTCACTCACGCATACACTGAATAAAATATCAAAATCGTAAACACTTTTCATCAATATATTCAAATACAAATAAAATCTCGATGATATCCTCATCTCCGGCGCACATAAAGCCACACAAATACATTTTAGCATATACTCGTACATACATAAGAGTATGTATGCAATATATGCAAAAATAATATTCATACACAAAGTAAATAAAATGTAAACAAACGTTCGTAAAAGCCAACCCAAGTCGATATTGAATTTAGGTAATACTTCGTTAGATGCTCACATCTAAAAGAGTATCAACTGAATACATTGTTGGAAAATGCAAATATCCTTTAAGGTTTAGTAACCTTTTTTATATCAATTAAATTCTAAATTTAAATACGTTAAACAGAAATTGAGAAGCTTTAAATCAAAATTCGTTAAAACCGATTTTGGACAAAAAATATTTGCGAACATCAAACACTTCGCATTAACTGAACTGAAACTTTCGTGATGGACCAATATCATGAAGGTAAGGTCAACGCTTTTCTCCATTTAAATGGAGCATATGGTATCGCTATGGACCTGGTCTATGTGAGGCATTTGCCGCCACTCTAACCTAACTTCTCACGAACAAAATGGCTGGATTCATTGGTTTTTGATTTAAACTTCCAAATTATGAAAATGTTTAATCATAATAATTACTAAAAGATTCTACTTAAAGATTCTACTTAAAGATTATGTCAGTTATATGACATTTTATTAAACTAATCGAGTTTTAGTTGTACCATTTAAACACAAAATATTACAATAACTTACAACTAAAAGCGTTTTGGCTAATGTAATTTGGCCATTTTTAGACTATGCCATATTTTGAGGGTGTTTTCTTGTGGTTTACTTTTAGTGCCATACTCTACGCTACTGAACTCGTAAGCAGAAATTAATTCATATGGTTTCGGCTAAAATTAGCTTGGCATATGTATAGAGTGCATGGCACTCTCCAATACACTCGCGCACCCTACTAAATACTAATGCGCTTATTATTAAATGCGCATAAAATTAGCAAGTCAAAACGTTAGACTGGATAATGATGTTGTTGTTGTTGTTGCATTTAAGCCGAGCAACAAACAATGTGACATTTCACTAATGTGGTATTTTGTATTTGCAAAAGAAACGTGCCTTTTGTTGTTTACTAACTTACTTACTTACTTAAGCGAACCAGTTCTTAGATAGTTAGGAAATTATTATTATTAACAAATCGATTAGAAAAAAGCGATGATGTACAAGCAAAAATTTGCTAGTAAGGCAGAAAAGTTAAACTCAGATTTTGTTGTATTTGGCGCAACTACGAATTTAATTTTTAATTTAATTAAATCCATTTGTTATTGTACAAAGTGCTGTCAATTATTTTTGAAAAATGTCTTGTGGAAATCTAAATGCAATATCCGACAACCTATCGAAAGTGAGCATACGACATTAATTTAATGAGCTGGCGACTTTGGCATACGAAAACTAAAATCAATTATTTTGCAAACAGAGCGCTAAGTTTATATTGAAACGTGTCTCGAATTGCGGGAACACCTAACGAAGCTGCCATAAATTGTATTTCTATTGAAATTGCGAAATTTCGTTCTACATTTGTAATTTGTTGTTTTTGTTGTTGTTGTTGTTTTTGATAAGATAAATGGCTTTTACGCGAGTTCGTTAATGTAAAATTTCGACTGACTGCTGTTCGCTGGGCGATAGCAAAGTAGCCCATTTACCGGTGTCAATGATTACAGCTAAATTAAGGTAGACTTGTCAGCGGCAAACGCACGACCGCTCGAGTTAGTTTACATAATTTAACTGTTTTCTGCTGATAAGATAAATTGTTTTATCGATGAGCGCGTTAGTGGCGTTAAATTTAGTTTTGTTCTAACAACAAATATTGCGAAATTATCAGCGATATTAGAAACGCTTGTAGTTGTTAAATAGTTTTGCCATGCACGGTCGAATCGGAGGATAAGCAACCAAGTCTTCTTTTGAGGATTGTCACTTTTATCTACTTAAATTTAATGTTATTTTAAATTTATGCTCAGTAATGCGAAAATTAAATATTAATTATGTTTTTAAATAACAAAAAAGATGAAAAATTGTACATGAATTCCATGTAAAATTAACATTATTTATGTGTCGTCATGTTATTTTCACACTGTAGTACAAGGTTAATGAAATACAAATACAAATTATTTTTATTTTTAACCTTGTTAAATGTCAATTAATATGTTAGAATTGTTGTGGGTGTATGAATAAAAACAAATTTTCTTTTTTTTTCAATTTTGATTTTAAAGATTTCTTTCGACTATTTACCGCTTGAGAATCTTCAGAAAATACGCATGAATGACGCGTTCGCTTACAAAATAAGAACTTTTCGAAATTTGTGTGAATAAGTAAATCACAGCGCACAACTTTGGTGAAAGTGTAAAGTGTATAGTAAACTGTCAGCTGTATGCTTCTTCTTCTATTTTTTGTTTGTGTTCTTTTTTTTCAGTCCAGCACACTGTGTCAACAATGTATACAGAAGTATACAGACTGGCGGCCTGACAAACGAGTTTTCCTCAAAAAAATCATTTTTATTTGACATTTTTATTTGTTTCTTTGAGCGAGTAAATTTGTTTAGATGTTTTGTTCCATTTTATGTTGACATTTATGTATGCATTGCTTACTTTTTTTTATTTTTTATTTTTGTTGTACTATATGCATTTTCAATTCAGCCTGGCCTGCTGGTATTTGGTGTTTACTTCACAAGAGTTGCGAGTAAAAGGGGCACAAAGTTGTTTGCACTTTGCCATGACATTTGCCGAAGTATGTTGATGATATCTTCTCTTTTTTTTTGTATTTTTAAGTCTTCACAAAATTTTGAAAGTGAAGTCTTCAAGTGCGCATGTCAACACCTTTCGCTATACTACTTGACTTAATTGTGAGCAAAAGTGGTTGTAATTATTTTCACTCAAGTATTTCAAATAACACAAGTCACAGAAAAGAGTTACATTTCATGTTTTTAAATAGTTTAATAAAAAGGTTGACCATCTCTTACATTCACCTCAGCTAACAAGCTGGTAGCAAGTTTTGTTGTTTGTCTTGTTTTACTGCCAAACATTCACTTCAATTAACAATAAGTTTTTACCATCTCTTTAGCATATTTTATCTAACCTTGTTCGTTGAACTTGACAAAAGAAAATCCTTAGCCTAGCCTCGCAACGCCGCATAAAGTAAATGTTTGCTTGTTTGTTTGTTCATCAGTCTGTCTGTCTGTCTGTCTACCAAGTCATTTCCTGTAATCAAACCCAAAGGTTTTGAAGCTTCCGCCAGTATGTGTCTTCTTCGAAATAAAGCTAGATGCAAATGAAAACCACTGAAATAGGCATAACCATACTTAAGTAAATATACATTCATTGTATTCTGGAAATAGGGTGGAAAATTATGCGTTCCATAAATTAACACTCCGATGAAGGAGCGAATAAGTGACGGAGTGACATCATAGTTTCTTCATTCACTGACATTGCCTTGACATTTCAACGATGCTGGTACACAGAAAATAATTTAATGAAAATGTAAATCAGTTCAATAAGCACTTTCACAGAGTCCTTTTAAATTAAAACTAGGTTTATAAGCACGACTTATTTCAATCGTATACGACTTCGATTCACTGAAGTATCTAGTTCGCTTAACTATGCACAACTTGGTATAAGAAAAGTAGCTAGTACGGCTAAGTTCTAGTTAGTAGATATCTTCGTTTCGACATCTATATATAACGTTTTGAATTTGTAAATCAATATCAAAAGAATGAAGGTTCGAAAAGCTATTTGGGTTTATTTTTTAGAGCATTCTTATCTCTAATGAGCTATGCCCACTTTAAAAGAACGTATTTCGCACAGTAAAGTTAAGCTTAGAGTTGTTTAATATTTGCAAAAATAATTTATGTATCTTTAATTGTTCTCTTCTTCTGCTGCGTCGAACCAGTTCTTACCCAAGGAAACATTTTATGACAAAGGATAAACCATGCGAAACAAGTTCGTCTCAACTCAAAATAGCCGCAACAAATTATTTCCTGTGCATACAAAAACCTTTTGCCATTCCTTAAAGTTGAGAGCACGATCCGTTAAATTCGACGTGTTTTCTGCCAGTTGCTTTAGTTAAGATTTGGCTGCGAAACCTTTAAGAAATTCGCCATCATAGTTGAAAGGAAGTTTTTATGTTTTTGTTTCTTTGTTTCCAAAGCGGCGGCGCGCAGACAGGAATTTCAAAGTGGATCTCCTTAATTTTTTGTTTGTAGTACGTACGAATGTCTTTTTGGTTTTTTGAACTCCAACGTGAGCTATTACAACCGAAACCATGACTGGCTGACTTGCTGGCTGGCGTGAAGCAATAATCAAAAGAAGCAGCCACATTTACAGCAGATCACATCACGATTTAGTACGTGACCCCATAATACGAGGAAAAAATTTGCAATTAGTGCGATGTGATGCGATGCGAAGCTCTGTTCCGTGCTATATTGAACTGTAGCCTGAGCTCCAGACTCTTTGCGCGACTGCACATTTTGGGTTAAGTTAGTATTCCAGAAGGTAGTCTTGTCAGTCGTCCACAGCTGTGTGCTGTGTGCTGTGAGCTGCGAGCTGTATGTAATTCACCACCGACAGCCCTATGAACTCTTCTCGTTTCCCTTTTACACTATGCTAAATTATTTCTTATGTTTCTTGTTTTATTTCCTTTGTTTGCTCCACAGCACAACAATTGCTGATACCCTGCACCGCAGCTCGGGTTGGTATATTTACTTTGTATTGTTGTAGTTCCAAGATGACACAGCTGTTTTTTTTTTCACTGTCATTTACCTCCTAAGCTGTGGCAGTAATTTCGTTGGAGATTTTGACTTTTAATTTAGCATAAAAGTTTGTTTGCTCCCGAATACACAAAAATTATGAAATGAAATTTTCAAAATCCAAGACAATGGTTTGATCGATCTTTAACTCGAGGAGATTATGATAAAAACTGTTCTATTTGTATATAAAATATTTAAATATTTATTTACGAAGTGAGATCAACACTTTTTCCTAACTAATGGACGATAGTGTTATCGCTATGGTCCTAGACTCTGAGCTGGTTGAGGCATCTGCCGACACAATAACCTAACCTAATATACTTAAAAAGCATGGGACTAAATCCTAGTTTTTTGATTTTTTTTAGTTTTATAGAGTGCAGGGTATTTAGGCTCCAACCTAGGCGCAGTTTATTTATTTTGATACTTGCAATACTGAGCTATGAGTTCGCTATTTATTTATTATACATTTTTTTTGCACTTTAGCTTGTTGCTTTTATAAGCAAAAAGTCTGCATAGAAATTGTTTCTTACTTATATCTTCTATTTTATTTATGCACAAGTGCCGTAAATAATGTAATTCACTATAATTTCCGGTGGAAGTACGAGCATGATAACAATTCAATTTGTCTTGGCTTAAGCGTGAGCGCGCGCGACTCGACTCGGCTCGGCTTGGCGTTTATTATCATTTTGCGCTTAGATATTTTGCTTCGACTTTGAGAGGAGTTCTTGCCATTACACTTTACGATTTAGCGGATGTGCATGATTATTCGGTGGAGCACTTGAGTCTGACTCCGACAGGAATATTATCGCGTTTGTTGTTTCTTTTTTCCATAGTATACTTAACTACAGTCTCTGTTGCAGCATTTTCTAGGTCACGTCAGCGGAACCAGTGGTGAATTGTTGATATTCAGCAATACCATATAAAAGTTGCCTATAGTAATATCGGCATTTTTGTTGTTTTCTTTTTCGCATTTCCTTTCACATAAATTACCTAATTTGATTAGCATTATTGCACCCTTTGGGTTGCCTTTATTCGTTTGTTATTTCGTTTTTCTTATTATATTCTTGCAAATTTTCTTCCACTTTGCTATTCTCTCTTCGTTGTGTAGTCCACAAATGCTAACTTATTGCTCCCCAAGTAAGTTGTTGTTGTTGTGGTTGAAGTAGAGGAAGAAAAAGGCAATAACCTACTTTTAACTTCACGTTGTGCGTTTAAGCGTTTTATCGTTGCTTGTGTCTCGAGTAAAGATTTTTTTTTTGTTTTTAAGTTAACCGCATTTTAGAGAAGCCGATATCTTTCACTTTGTAATTTTTTATTTGCATACTCCGCAATACAAAATCGATGTGAGCATATTAGTTTTAAAATTATTGTGATGATTTTTGTTAGATGTTATAGTTATTTTTATTATTTAAAGAAGTTATTGAATTGCAATTTGGTTTGCTAGCACAGTCTAACAAGTAGAATGAGCTGAGTAAGCGTGTCGTATGAGTTTTTTTACAACTCTGCTTATAATTTCTAAGCTTTGATTATGTATGAAAACGTTGGTGAAAATACGATTTCAACTACGTTCATTGATTTTTCTTCATATTGTGTGGTGTATTTTCGTTTCAGCTAAGCTGAGTATATTTCTCTTGTGTTTTTTTGTTGTGATTTGTGTCTGTATTTATGCGCTGATAAACACACTTACAGCTACAAACACACACACACACTAACAAGTGTATTCACTAATTACATTTCATATTGCGAGGAGTGCTCGCATGTAAAATGTTTAAATGTAAAACATGACAAAGATACCAACTTTTTCGTTTTGTTTTTTTTGTTATTGTATTTTTTTTTATCTAATTGCTTTGAAAATATCACTAAAGTTCAACAAACTATTATGACAGTAAAGAGTAAATGCTGAAAATTCTTAAAATTTTAGAATGTGTTGAGAATTGGTTTGAAAATTAAATACAACAAAGGTCGAATACTTTCCGAAAGTTATGTCAATGAAATAAATCTTCAAAAAATTATATCAAAGTATTATAAAAAATATGTGTACCTATTTATTATATTTAGTAAATAATTACAACAAATAACACTTCTCTAGTTAAAAGAAAATAATAATTCATGAATGCAAATAAATTTATGAGATAATTTCGGTTGACTTTTGAACTCTTTTAGACACAAATACCGAGACCACAGCAGCAAATAATGTTGACCCTTTTACTCACCACACAAAAATCCCAAATTCGAAATATTTTCAATCGTTCTGCAGAAATTTATGAATTCCCGCAGTTAATTTGTTGTGCTGTTGGAAAAGCCAAAATAGTGCAGCGCGCTCCGATCGTTTCCGATGTTTTCCTATACGTGTGGCACTCCAAAAATAATACAGAGAATATTTTAATTTTCAATAAAACAACCATAAATAAATACATATACTTAATTATGCTTAATATTTTTGTAATGAATGCATTTTATTGTGCTTTATGGAGGGACAGAACGGACCGACCGACCGACCGACCGACCGACCGACCGACCGACCGACGCGTTATTATGCCGCGCGTAGGCATAAATTTACGATTAAAACGCAACATTTTTGTTTCGTATTAAAACTTAACAGAAAAGAAAAGTTGACGCACTTTTATTCTGCTGGCACACACACACACAACTTTGTATGTATGACCCAAATTATGCTTTTTGTGTGGCGATATGCCGAGTAGCTTTTGTGCATCACAATCAATTTGTTTGTATTTTGTTGTTATATTTGTAATTTAGTTGTTGCACTGATTTGTATAGCAAGCACAAATAAGGTTATAACTTTTGTCTTTAGTATCAATGAAATATCTCTTTAATAATAAAAAATCGTTTACACACAAGCAATTTTTTTTAGACATTTTAATTTCAACAAAAATTGCTTTAAGACACAATCCGACTTGATTGGGTTTCAGACTGAAAATATGTTCTCTTCCAATTGGCAATTGTCCCACTGTTCAGTCATGTTCATACTTTGTAGCCAGTCGCACAGTTCAATCAGAGTTTACTGCATGCAACAACCTAATAAAGAACATTTTGTGCGCCATAAATTGCACAGACAAACAGGAAGTGCATCAAAGCCTTCGCAGAAGCCTTTATATGCCAATTCAATCAATGTATCAAAGTACCTAGTAAACACCCACCGCCACCACTCGCCGATGCAATAAATATAAACCTAAAGACATTCTGTCGAAGGCAACAAAGTAAAATATTGTATAACAACAACTGAAAATGTCGAAGAGAAAATAAAAAAAATCAGTAGGAAGTGCATGAAAGGTTTTGTAAAAGAAGTATTAAACAAAATGTAAACCTAAAGTGTCTCGATTTAATGGAAAAAAATCCCGCTGCTATTCATTTTTTGTCTAGGGCGACGTCGACGGCGAAGGAACGTACGTGTTGACCCATTTTAGGGTTTAACGTCGAAATACAATGAAGCGTTTTTGAGTTACTTTGGTTAGTACCTAGTAAAAGAAAACTTTTTCATGTACACGAGTACTAACAAAAAGACGCGATATTGCTGAAAGTCATGGTGGACTTAGTTGAACTTCAATTTATAGGAGGAAGCGTTACTGGGTTTGGGCATGAGTTTAGTTTAAATTGGTGTGTTTCTTTTCTAATTGGGATCTATGATGACTTATTTGGAAGAGCTAAAATTGGTTAAATCAAAAGTAATACTTACCTAATAAATTGATGTGCATAACGTTTTCAATGTACTTGATTGTGTTAACTTATTGAGAAATTATACATTAACATATTGGCAAAAGAAACAAGTCTTAAACATATGGAATCACCCTCATTAACTAAAAGCGACCAATTTTTAGTAAATAAAATATATTAATTGAAATTGAAGTGCAGTAAATTGTAAATAGTTTAAATGACAATTTAACATTGAAATGTGTTGTTCCCCAGAAATACTTGAATACGATTTAACCTTTAACTTAACAAAGAGATAAACATCAAAAAGTTTGGCATACAAAAGTTAAAGTGTAAAATTTCAACTCATGAATGCGTGTGCCATAAACTAAAACAAATGTCAAAAAACAAAAAAAATAGTGGAAATAAAGCAAAGCAAAGCAAAGCGCACAAAACGAAAATGTGTAAAAAAACTTAACACCACTCAAGTGCAACTGTCAGACGCCGCACTGCACTGCGCCACCAACAGCGCAAGGTCATAAAATAAAGGCGTCCCTAATGTGCCCACAATAATATCTTTTGTCTCTCTGTCTGTCTATCTGTCTGTCCATCAAATGAAATTTAAATCACAAAATTTAACGCTCATTAAAGTCGCGCGCATAGTTTGGGTGCCCTGCCCTGCCTGCCCTGTCTGCCCGCATTTGGCTTTGGTTACATTTAATCGAAATAGATCGACCGCCTACAAACACAAACGAAATTCCACAAAGCTGACTGAGATTCCATCGACAGTCTCGATTCCCAACATAACAGTTATGTGCGCTGACACTTCTAATGACACTGACAGCAGCTGTCACAAACGAACTGCAACCAATTATGCTGTCGTCCACCAGAGAAAAAAACGTCCGCAAACAATTCAAGTAAAAAGAGTACGAATACGAGTACAAAAACAACAACAACAACAAAAGTATACGGTGAAGGGCAAGACGAAAGCACGGTGAGAAGAAAGCACAAGTTAAAAAAAAACTGCATAGAGAGAGAAAAGCATTTAAAAGTATGCGCGCTAAAGCAGAGAAAATCACAAAGTAAAGAAAAATATCAACCAACAAAAGTGTAAACGACCTCTTGAGATAAACTTGAGGCGAAATTCTACAAAACAACAACAAACAACAACAGCAACGACGACCGAGTACGACGACGTAAGAGTAGCGTCGTGTACGTATGTACATTTAGACATCTAAGAGTTACTCCTATAAGCAGAAAATAAAATTCAATCATCAGCCAACTTCACACACAATAAATCATTACGCGCCGCTGCAATTCTTAAGAAGAAGCGAAGCCTCAACGCGGCGGCGCATTGGGATGTGTAGAAAGTGTGGCGAGTTGGATGGATCGCTGCTGTGGGTAAAGTGGTTGAACAACAAGGCCCACGGAAGCTACGAGAGTATGTGGCGGAAAATGAAATAGTCAAGTTGTACGTTTGTCCGAAATTCTTGTGGCAGATTCTAATGGAAAGCCAAACAGCATTTGTGCCATAAGACGTACAAAGTTGGAGCTATTCAGTTGAATTAAGGGATTTAGATTAATGAAATATACTTACTTTATAGACTTCGTTTTAGTCTGATCAAGATCTCTTACAAGATAATAAATTTACTAACAAATATGTAGGATTTGTTTAAGAATCAGATGAGGGAATAGTACCTAGACAGAGCAACAATGTTGATCTGATTTTCGGAAAGTGAAAGATGGAAGAGTGGGGAAGTAAGTTATTGTTGAGAGAAAAGACAATTTAGAGAATTAAAGAGAGATAGAAGTGTTATGCCGTTCGACCTCAGCCACCTGAATCGTTTTCTCGCTCTATTCTACTACATCACAAATGCTGTAGATAAGTTATAGTTGATTGATTTGGGTGTTTAGTAGCTGACGCAATTATCTTTCAAATTAGAGATATGAATTCGAGTCCCAGATGATGCGCTTTTGTAATTATTTCTTAAGATATTCCATTTATAGCGTTACTGTGACTTGAAAGCGTGGCGGTTATTCGATATTCCATTAACGGGAGGAGGAGTTGACTCTTGGAATGTTAATTTCAATTAAATACGATATATTATAAAATAAAATGTATCACTAAATTTTGAAAATATTCAAACAAATTTAAAGTTCCTCCCACACAAAAAAGTCGTCTTTCTTTAGGAGAGCAAATATTGACTTAACAGCTTAGAACAAAAATCAATTATCGTTTCTGTAACCACAACTTATCGAATTTTTATTTTCTTTTTCCTTGCAGACCGAAGAGAATTGCCTATGAAACCACAAACAACAACAACAAAAAGTGAAAAGAAGAAGAAATACACAAGCTCCAAATCCCAGACGAACGCCGAATTCAAAGTTTTCTTTGAATTTAACCGAGTAAACAAAAAACTAAACGCAAAAATACAATTTAATGTACGCTAAAAATAACAAAAAACACACGAAACAATAATACAGAAAAACCAAAAAAAAAGAAACAGAAAAATAAAGAAAAGAATACATTAAAATAAAGCATAAAAATGTTGAATCGCCGAAATAAAAGATTGCCACAACTTTTGATATTTCTATTTTTGAAAGAGACTTAGGCACGTTACAAAAACATAAACCACAAGCTAACAAACAAACAAACAACAACAAAATACACCGAATAGCAACTTCAACCGAAACAACAACAACAACAACCACAGCTACGAAATAGAATTATTTCTTTTTTAAATTTATTTTTTAAAACAAACCGAAATATCGATTGATTTTTAATATTTAATATTTTCGTTTGAAGCAATTCACAAACAAACGAACGAACGAGTTTACAAACAAACAAACAAACAAACAAACAAATTTTTATCGAAAATATAACAATTTATAAATATAAACAAAGAGAAAACACCACCAAATTAATTAATTAATAAATAAAACCGCATTTAAAGAGATAATCAACAAAATGGATTTAAGCTTGGAACGTGACGGCTCGGCGCTGGGCAGCCTCTTTCAACAGATTATCAACGATATGAAGGTGAGTTCTTCTTTTCTTTTCTTTTTATTTTCGTTAGCAAAAATTTTCAATTAAGCGCGTAAATTGAGTCGAAAAAAATGGCGAAAAGTGATTCTTTAAAAATGAACTCCCCGGAAAATTAAACTTTGATTACAATTTTGTTGTTGGTTAAATTTATTATTTATAGTTGTGAGTGTCGCGTTAGTTTAAAATTCCACTAAAATAAAAACCGCGGCTGCAGCTTTTATCGCAACCAAAAAACTTGTCACGTTCTGCTGCAAACGATTTGATGTCATTTTTTTGTTACATTTTCGGAATGTTTTCGTTTTTGGCGTTCTACTGATAACTGGAGTAGTTTTTTTATCTCGTATATCAGAGATGTACGAGTGCATTCGAGTAGTGTCCCCCCTACGCTCGAGCGAGTCATTGACATCTTCCGCACTTAGAAACGCGTTCTGGGTCGCAGTTCTTTGTCGCTTCTCCCTACTAGGAGCGATTTTGATTTGTTTTCATTTCAGTTTTCTGTTTAACTTTAATTAATAATTTTGTATACAAAATCGTTAAGGAATGACAAATTCTTGGAAGCGAATATGATACCGATTTGTTGTTGGGCTTTTATTTATGTCTAATTAGAATGAAGAAATTTACACGGTAACAAATTATTAAGACGAACTCAAGAAGAATCTTGAAAAGTGTTCTGAATTACCTATACAAATAATAAATTATGACTCTGAATTGAGGAGCTTTGAATTAAATACGGATTAATCTATATAAAAAAACGTTTTGAGAAACATTCATAAAATTCATTTCGTCTTTGATTATAATTAAAAAAATGTATTTCCTTTCCTTATCAAATCAAGTCAAATAAACTTTAAAAAATCTGTTTAAATAAGCTTATAAATTGCGATTTTGGATATTTCGGTTTTCGGTTTTCGATTTTTAAGTTTTGGTTTATCCGGCATTAGAAAATAAGTTTTTGTATATCTTGGTTTTTGATATTAAAGTTTGGATTCATATTAAGAAACTTTTAAGCTAGAAGAACAAACCTTTTGAATATTTTATTTTCCAATTCAAAAATTGTTGTTTATGTTTTTCATGGGAATCGAAATTGTTCCTATTATAAAATTTAAAATATGAATTTTTAAAATTTCAGTTTCAGGTGGAGATTAGCCTTAATTTAAATACTATATCAAAATATTTAAAAGTTGATTCATTTGTACTTGAATCAAATCTCCTCAAATCTTAGACACAGAATTTTGAAATTTTGTGAATTTTCCAATTGGCTTAAAAAATCGATTAATTCGAAATCGGTTCAGGAGATTCGATTTTCTGAATCGATTCTGAATTGCGATTTGAATAAAATCAAAACAATTAGTTTTGTTTTTACTTGTGGCTGAACCAAAATCAAAACTTGTTTTAAGAAGTGAAGTAATCGAATTGTTTTTTTCTTCGAGTTTCTGTCCCTGATTTGAATTTTCCACCTACGCTGGCTTAAATGCCAATAGCAGTAATAATACAATATTTCGTTAATGCTCCACACCTGTTATTATACAAAAAAAAAGAGACCGAACTCTTTTTTTATATCGTTGTTGTTGTTGTTGTTTAAAACCTTCACATAGCACTTACGCATGCGCATAATGGAAAAATTAAAAAAAAAAACTAAATTAAAAGTATCAAATAACCGAAGTATGTTTGTATGTACAAACATTTAGTTCGGGCCATAATGACTATGTCAAGACCTCACAAATTGCACTCGTATATAATGCTAACAACAACAAAAAGAACAGAATAATAGAAACAACAAGAACAATTAAAAGCAAGGTCACATACATACAAACAAACAAACACCAGAGCAGAGCCGAGCACCGTCATATATCATATACGCAAATAAATACAAACAAAAAACAGAACTTTAAATGAAACAATAAAACAAAAGTTATTAAACACATAAATAAATTAATGTTTATATACACACACACACACACACACACACACACACACACACACACACACACACACACACACACACACACACACACACACACACACACACACACACACACACACACACACACACACACACACACACACACACACACACACACACACACACACACACACACACACACACACACACACACACACACACGTACGTACGTACGTACGTACACAGGCAAGGCATACCCACACGCTGGCAAAATGATTATATACGTCTACATCCGTTGGATTCGAATTTTGCGCTCATCGAATGAACATGCAAAAATCGTTTGCTCGATATGAAAGTGGAATTTTTTAAATTTCTAAATTGAATACTCAAGTTTTTTTTTTTTAATTATGGAAATAAAAAAAAAAACATTTGCAGCAATTATCTTTTTTTCTTTAACTTTGCCTATAAACGATTTTCAAAACTAAACATTAATACATTATTTATTTGCGATAAATACGCCTTGAAGATGAAAACCGCGTTAAGGCCAAATTTTACGCGCTAATGTTGATATTAATTGTTGTTGTTTTTTATGCGTGCGATGTTATCGAAGCGGTATCATCGTTTGTGTATATGTGCGCCGAGCGTGTGGATATTATCGCTTTTGAATTTCGTACATCATTTGCCAATTTTAATTAACGCATTAATATTATATGGTCTAATTAATGGTATCCACTCGACAGCCGCTTTTTAATTGCTAATCCAACAAAAATAAGAAAAAAAAAAACAAAAAGTCGACTTAGCTTACATTTGCAAAAATAATCGCAATCTGCTTAATGAAGATTAATTTTGAATTGAGTAGTTCGGTTTGCGTTTTCTTCGACCACACGCTCCCGAACTACTCGTATTAGTTTAATCATTTATTAAATGTTGCAATTAAATTATGTTTTCATTTATTGAAAGTTTGACTGACATAAAATATAACCGAATAGAAACTATTCCTCTTCAGCGGTACTTTTGCTTGGTGGAGCTTTATATTTCATATCCGTCTCTAAGCTTCTTTGCTGGAGAAACAAGCGAGAATTCAAAGAAAACTCACAAGTTTCAAAACGCAAGAATCGCTGAAGACGGACGAATGATAAAAGTTACCGAATAAAATTTGGTTAATTTTTAACACTACATCATGTTAAATTAACAATGTCATGTTATTTTAGAGAAGTATTGAGCTGATTTTTGTAAAAAATTCGCTGTGTGTAGACAATTTAATCCTGATCTGATTTATAAAATCGTATTTTCAACACATGATTTAAGTGCTTCCATATTCAGCACTGAATAAAAAACTACAAAGAATTTATGTATGTCTAGAGTTATTGACTCAATATTTCGGAAATTGTTACTTTCGTTTGTTTGCAGATTGGCACATAAATCGTTACGTCGATTGCTCTTCCATTACAAGAAAACAATGTCAAACTGTTGATTTATGTTGTTTTCGTGATGACGAGCGACATAAAACCTACACTAAATCCACACTCCAAAAGGCAATAAAAATGTCACCAGGAAGCTTTTCATTGCAGTCTCTGTCTCGCCGACTCTTCGCTGCATCTCATAATTTTCATTTCTTTTTTCGTTTCGAAATTGTAAAGCAAATTGAATGCAGTCGCACGCTTGAGCGTTCCTTTCTAATTTAGGGTATCCCACGAAGAGAAGCATCGCGCGCTGCATTGGCAACTATCGGTTAAGATCAGATAAAACCGATATCAGTCATCATCGCTGGCAAACGTCAACGCAAACGTTTATCGTTTGCCATAAGCAAATTGTGACATTTTTCTCGATTTACCGGCGGCTAAAATAATCGCATAAATTTATTTGTTCAGCAGGTAATCGCTTGCTGCCGCCATTGACATCTTCTCTGGCTTGCGCGGCAGGGTATCAAAATTAATGCCTTTAATTTTGGAAATTTATGATTTTCGGATAAGACCAACTCACAAAGTGACGGCGCGCGCACATGCCTAGAACAACTGGAACAGCATTTGCGTTTTTTTCTATGTTTGTGTTTTTTTTCGCTCTTCTTCTGTTGTATTTTAATTATGCTCCGTCGGGTATCAACGCCGCTGGGCATGTGTGGAAAATTAATTTTCTATGAGCACCAACGACGGACGTCCGTGATGAATGATGTGTGGCAGAAATCGGCCAAGTGAGCAGATGTGTTCTGCTCTGCTATAGTTTTCTTGTGTGTATGTGTGTTTTTTTTAGTTTTTTTATATTTCGGATACTGCTAATTAGAATATTAGCAAAATTTGTTTTTGTAAACTTAGCACAGGAAATAATCTTTTCGGCACATGCTTGTGGTGAGACTAATTGCCAGCAGTAAAACGAAAGTCTCCAACGTGGTATAAAGAGGGTTAAAGTTATTTTGCTGTGGCGTGTGGGAGAAACGTCTTTGGAATCATAGCAAAAGTTAAGGTTTACAATATGAATAGGTATAATTAAAAATGAATAAGTTTTAAAATTGTTCAGTTGGATTCTTAAAAACTCTCTCAACGGATTGCTTAGATCATCGAGCGTTGAATTTATTAATCCCCCTGATCTAAAAATTCGACTCTGATCGGATTCGGAAAAATTACCGATTGTTGATGTTTTCCAATATCCGATTTTATATTCAACAGAGCAGGTCTCACATGGAAACATTTTCGATATCGAAATATGGAACAATGGGAATTTTTTTCGATATCGATTCGAGCCAGATTTTAGAACAAGTTCAATATCGTGTGATTCCATTAGTTTGAAATTTTTCTCGAGTCAAGTGAAATGACCAGACGATAAGCTAGTTTAAAATATTTTAAAAGCAATTGGAAGTAATAAGATTTTTTTTGCAAGCGCATACAGCTCCAAAGATGAACAGTTTTGGTCTTCTAAAAACTACAATGTGTAGCAAATGCTAAAGCCACTTCCTGCAAGAGAAGTCTCATAAATTTGTTATGGTCTAGCAAATAAATTAAATAAATTTCTTTTCTTCGCCTTTTCTTTTTTTAAAATGATATGAAATAAACAAGCAATTTCCTTCGAGCGCAACGTTTGAAGATGCTAAAAACAAATATTGCACTTTCAAAGTAGCGGGCGGAATGCCGGCATTTCCCGATGAACATTGCATAAATTGTTTTTAAACATTTCCGAGCTTCTTTTGCTGGCTATACCAATAACAGAAAAAGTGGCTATTCCGAATGGTAAGTGCGGTGCCAGACTCAAACGTCTGCTAACCAAGTAGGAGCAGTAAAAGAAACTTGTCTATTGTTTGCGTCGCGTCGCGTCGCGTGGCGTCGTGGCAAGATTCTGCTCTGCCATAAAACTACTTTCTGCTCTGATTCGCACCCAGGCCAAGTTGGTTGGGTTGGCAAACTTCAACGAACTTTTGCACATTGCGTGCTTCGAGAAATGCCATGATTTCTATGCTTTGTCTTCCTTCCTTCGTCGTCGTCGTCGTCGTCTTCGTTGCTGCCTTTAATTCTATTAATAATTCTTCTTTTAATTTATTTAATTAGTTTAAATAAAAAGTTTGTTGTTTATTGTATTGTTAGCCAAGTTTGTGCCATTCGCGGCGTCGCAATCTAGTGTAGAGTATTCAAAATTTATGTAGGTAAAAAACCAAATAATACCCAGACTCGAACCAGTTTTCTTGTGAACAAACGAAATGAAAATAAATGCAACAGTAGCGCGGCGACAACACTTAACTCCACTTAAATCTACTCAAAACATTGTCAAATGCCCGCGGAAACCTGAAAACTACTTCAAGGCATTTGTAAATTACGTTTAAAGGTTGTTCCGACGCCATTGAAATGTCAAACAGAAGGGATGCGCCAACTTATATTTTTGTTTCTGCTGCTGCTGTTGTTGTTGTCTTTTTTATTTCTGTTTTTAAATTAGTAATAGCCGAGAGACGCATCTTGCAGCATCTTTAGGAACCATGGCTGCTGTAAAAGAGGAGGTAATTCATAATAAGAAAAGTAAAAAATAAAAAATATTCTGATTTCTATTCTGTTTTCTTTTGTTAATAGTAATTCATTAAAGTAAAGAGCCAGCCCCTATATAATAATCTCTTTAGTGTATCCGGAAGGTCTGCATCCAGAAAAGATAATTTTATTTTGCTCATCAGAATATGTTAACGCAAGGCATCACAGGCTTTCGGTCCAAAATAACTGATCCCGAGATATATCAATCCCGAAAATCTCAAAGTTTTAAGAATTTATTTCCGTGATTCCTGTTCGAAAACCTTTCAGGATTGGCATGCCTATAGAAAGCTTTAGAAAACATAAACAATTGCAAATGTATATTGTCGGTTTAAACAGTCAAAATAAAACACGAGCAGTAGTTTTGAAGTTATCGACTTGAAATTCGATTACCGTAATAACCATTTTATATTATAGAAGATACGTATTTGAGCGCAAATAAAAAAACAACTCCAAAATAATTTAGTAGTTTTAACAGCCCTGATAGTTCATCAGTCGGTCTGTTTGTGTACATCCATCCATCCATCTGTCTGTATGTCTTTTTGTCTGTCTGTCTGTCTGTCTGTCTGTCTGTCAGTGTTGTTGCGTCGTTTAAAAATAGTTGCTGCAACTAATTCGTTCCAGCACAGTTCCCTTGGTTTGCATGCGGCATCGGGTTTTTGTCTTGTATTTTTGTTGAATTGTTGTTTTTGAACATATTTTTTGACTTATTTTTACATACCGGGTCTGGATGTTCTTCGGTTACTCGAATTTAACACCTGCTTCACACATTTTCGTTGTTGTTGTTGTTTTTGTTTTTATAATAGTTTTGCTGTTGTTGTATATTCGCCTTAATTTACCTAAGTAGAAGCGATTAGGTTCTTGAAAAGTGAGTGAAGTATGCGCGACATTTGGTTCTCTTCTTGATGGATGAACTGAACTGCTGACTGAGTATAAATAATGCGGATGTGTGTTTGATGTCGGCGATAGTTTAGTGGCGGCCAAATGGATACAAAATGGTATTTGAAAGGTGGCCATTTGATAAATTCGGATAAGTAAAACTTGAGTTATCAACGTGAATAGAAAGATTGAAGCATTTGTATTGCTGAAATAATGAAGTGATTTTTTTTATAAAAATAATTTGTTTCTTGTTAAAGACATACTTATCAAAAATACTTATATAACTTCTGTGACTATGGGTGGTGTGGTAACGCCAGTACATTGTTCTTCGCCGTGGAAAGTTCCAGGTTCGCTTTTTGGTAGACACAAAAACACAAATTAAAAGAAATGTTTTAAATTAAAAGAAATGTTTCTATGCGATGTTTGACCTCTCAGCAAGCAATTGACAAATCTTTTGAAAATAACAACTTCCTATGCAAAAGTATTGAAAAGAGCAGAAGAAGAGTTTACAGAACTACTCCGAAAAATCGCAGTTTTAATTTTGAATCATAATTAGTATAACATCCGAGATTTATTATTCGTGGCCAGAAGTTGAAGGTCATCATAAAACCCCTTCAAGCCAAACTATTAACTAAGTACTTAAATGCCTTAATGGCTGCGGTTTCTTTGTCAGCAGTTAAAAGTGATTTTTTGGCGTTAGTTTTCGCCAGCTTTAATTAAGTAACCAACCGAAATATAAATTTAAAATTACCGCAAATTATCAACATTGTCAGCATTTGTCATCACCTGCACTTAACCGCCTTTCTAACCACCAAAAAGCAGAGGCACACGTTAGTTAAAAACACAACAACACAAAGAAAAACAAAACAAAAACAAAACCAAAGGTTGTTAACTTTAATTTCTTAACATTGCTTGGTTGCGCATCATATTAACTTGCAAAAAAGGAAAAAAAAGTTCATCAACTGACACTAAATTTGTTGGAAAAAGTCAACGCGAAAAATGATTGTATTTGGCATGAGCGCGAGCGCGATTAGCCAACCACTTTTCTTCTTCAAGTCGGGTAAATCATAATTTTCCGCAAAAGTGAAACTCTTTTTGTCGTTCGTCTGTTCGTTCGTTGCTCGTGGTAAACAACACTTTTGTGGCTTCCTTCTGGCAACGCAATTGTTCAAATGTTCAAATTACAATTGTTGTATGTGTCTATTCATAAAAAAAAACAACAAAAAATAATTATGATTACACTAGCGTAGTTCGGTTACCAAGAATATATCACCATGTCGTCGTTGGTTGTTGGTTTTGTTGTTACACATTAACACAAGTTTTCCCTACCCACACAGCACAAAGAGTCGACCGCCGCCGCCGTCACCATGTGTTGTTGTTACGGAAAATGCTTTCTGTGTTGCCTGAAAATTATGAAAATCCATTTAAATGGTACAAAAGGAGAATACAAAAAAAAAACACACACAGAAAGTAAACCGAGAAATAGTTTTTGTTGGCGTCAACCGCAAATGTTGCAAGCGAATTATTGCAGTTGAGGCGAGCATAAAGAAAATTTCGCAAGTGGCATTAAAAATGCATTATTGTATTTTTAAGCAAAATGAAAACATGCAGAAACGTACTTTAGCAAATGTGCTGCAAGTCATAAATTTCCGTTTGTGCATAAACTGCAGACGTTCAAATAAAAACGCAAATTTGACTGGCTGTCGATAAAAATCTTGTAACTTTTGAGCCCCCGACAGTTGTGCTGAACACAATTCGATAAATTTTGTAAAATATATGTATATACTCACCAAAATATGGAAGATATGTTGGAGCATCTGTATTTTGTATTTCGAACGACAAACCACACGAACGTTCGTTCTGTCTGCAGGCGAAATCGTCTGGGTGGTTTTAACGTAATCAAGACGACAGCAAATGTCAATACGAAAACTATTTTTTTCTTGTTTGTTATTAAATATTCGTGTTTTCACCAGCTGGCTAACTTAAAAAGTTAATAATTGTTGCGTTATCTGCACGTAACAATCAGCTGTTATCGCTCGACTTCAGTAATTCAACATTTTAAAAACTTAAAATGTACGAACGAACTGTCAGTTTGACGAAACGATCGCTTCGTTCGAGATACAAAATGATGCGGTTAATCTTCTGTCAACTATAAAAAAAACTTGGAGAACATATTTTATATGAATTTGAAATCTTTTATCAATCTTTTAATATATTCTTTTTTATCAATAGTTATGCATTTTTAATTAAAATTTTAACAAAATACAATTGTACACAAAAAAAAATAAAATGCTTTTGTTTGTTGTATATAATAATTCTGATTATTCAGTTGTTTAACGAACAGAACAATAGTCGTAATGAATGTTGTGTGCACTACACTTGCAATCAACATGCATTGTTAAACAGTTTGCAAACGTTTCGACTACCCTTGAAAAAAGACGCATTGACATTTCTAAAATAGAAATAACAAATCCGCTGATGCTTTGCATGCGACTCAAAATCAATAAAACCACCCTTTCAGATTTCATATAACCGTGGGAAATGTTTGCTTTTCAAGTAAAGAACTTATCTTGAACAGTTAAGCCAAATAGTTAATTGTTTAAAAATAGTTTATTTAAATAAAGCATTATTTTGATATACAATTTAATGTTTAACAAATTTTGCTATCAACCCAAAGTTTTTATTCGAAATATGTGTACAAGTTTTAAATAAACTATTTCTCTTGTAATTTTTAGGTTGTTGAAATGATGTACTCTGCATTTTTCGCTCTTAATGTATTTCTACCCTTTTACTTTCTTCATCATCTTTTCCTTTAATTTCTAGAGGTGCATATGTAGCGCCTCAATTACTCCCGCTTTATTTTAAACCACTTTAACGATACGCACCGCAACGCGTTTTCTTCGACGACGTGCGCAAACACTTTTACAGTTCGTACAAACATATTCCAGAAAGAGATAAATCAGACCGTAAACACTTATAAAGCTCGCACCCAAAAATATTCCAACGGCGCCACCGAATGACACGATTAGCTGATCGGTGCTAAAGACCACACGTCGCTTCAGAGCCATGCGCGGCAGCGTTAGCTTCACAATGAACGTCTTTTCGAATTTTGCACTATCCTAAAATTGAAATAGAAATTTTAGAAATATCCAATTGAATAAATTAGAAATTCTTACATCCGCTTGTTCCACACTTTGTGTGCTGGTGTAGCTGATCTCCTCACACAGCGGCATACAATCGCAGCGAGTCTTCGACCAGTTCTTTCTATCCAGACACAGCATACCTTTAATACCACAAATGCGCACATTTGGAGCTGCTGCATAAAAATATGGTTTACAATTGCACAATTCCAGAGCAGCGTTAATGTGACACTCCATCCGACAGACTCCAGGACGATACAGCTAAGAGAAGCGAAAATGGATAAATGAGTTATATTAAAAAGACATCATTAAACTTCTTAAGGGTTTTCCGCACGTCAAAGTATTCCAAGTTGTTTTCATCGGGATAGCGACACTTTCTGTAGGCAATCGGCAATTGGCGCACCTCATCATCGGATTTTGTCCAGCTAAGCTGTATTTCGATAATCAATGAACCGTCGCTTCTGGCCTCACGCATAATGGTGCTGCGATCGTTGGGTGTGACAACATCGTAAGCATTGTGGAGATGCTGAAATCCATTAAGACTGTATACATTTAATTGCGGATAGATTAAGGAATCTCATCTTAATGGTGGATTACAAAATTCTTGACATTCATTGAAGATTTTTGTGGAAACTGTAATATGAAAATTACATCCATAACTTACAATCCGAAATTTGGTATTTTCACTGGCCTTTGGAAATATCTTCGAGTTACATTCACCAACCGAAGTGCAATGCATGATATCACTGACAGTCAAATATTTCCTATTGTAGAATATCACTGACATTAGTTGGTGTTGTGATTAAAAACAACGCTAAGTATAAACTCTGAACTTACAGTTCTCCATATGGATTTGTATATTTCGATAGTTGCGACGTTGTGCGACACAGGCCCGCTTCATTAATAGACGCCGCATAGATCAGTTGGCGATTCTCCAAGTAATAAGACGGCGGTTTATTTGTGGTCACCGTAGTTTGACTTTCGTTGGCATAGCTGCGTGGCGGCAGTAATCGTTTCTGCACCTAAATATTAGGAAAAGTCGATGACAATCAAATTGGGTATCCGGAAAAAAAGTTGTCTCCGTTAGGAAATTTTCAAGTCCACTTACTGCCAACAGCAATTCCAGATAATTCAACTTCTCCAGTGTCGTATCATTAGCAAAGGGTTTCAGCGTATGCAAAGTGTCGAAACGCAGCACATTCAATACTGCCAAAAAGTTCCAATAGTATTGAAATTTCGAATCGTTGGGTGTGATGCTCCAAGTTCTGCGTTGTGTAGTGTGGGTGCAAGTCTAATTAACCTGTCTGTGCGAATGAGCACTTGTTCTACTCACTTTTCGATGAGCTCCACATTGTCGTCTTCATTGTAAAAGTCGGAGCATAGTGTTATGCCCGCATATGGGAAATCCGATTTGCCCCAAACCAGCTCCACGGCATACACAATGGGATTGTTGACGAAACGATTCCACTGGTTGAGGCAGATGCTGATGGAGAAATACATGGCGGACACGAGAACGGCTCCCCAAAAGATACGCTCCGTCCAGTGTAGGTCCTTGCGCACCAGATACGGCAGTCCGTGTATGGAGGATTCACGGCACGTTGTTTCAACATAATCCGTAAATTTCATTTTAGCTTTCAGTTGCTGGCAGAAGACTATTTGAATTTGCGCTTTGGCTGTCTACTTTTAAATGCAAAGAAAAGCCGATTTTCATTTGGCTCGAAACTAAAATTCAGTCGGAGATGTCTCTGGCCATTTAAATATGCATGTCTAGATTATACTTCGCACTTGGCTCGCTCCTCTGCAATTATCCTGCTTAGTCGGAGTCATTTGTACAGACACATTTAATGGCATTTTGTTGTTATAAATAATTCATTTGGAACATGTTTTGTTTTGTTTGTGTTTTGTATATGTTGTTGCTGTTGTTGTTGGCAGACCAATTTGGTATAGTGCTGTTGTTTGTAAATTTGGATACAACATCGTGCAGTTTTAATTTGTACACAGTCTTCCTTTTCCTGCAGACAGACATAATAATTTAGACAGTTTTTGAAAAGTTGATATTTTTCATATATTTGAAATTGTTGTATTTTTATTAATTTAAACAAAAAATTTAACTTGCGCCCAACGTGGGGCTCGAACCCACGACCCTGAGATTAAGAGTCTCATGCTCTACCGACTGAGCTAGCCGGGCATGTTAACAGTAACGGGAAAATATGTGATCAGCGGTTGTTGGCAACACTGTCGTAAGGATCAATTTCGAACGATCGTCATTTCGAAACTTGAAATTGAAATTTTAAACTGCTCTTTTAAAGAAATTTTGAGTGGTTTTTTTTTTATTTTGATTACAATAACAAATATTTTTTTTATTTTTATACAAAGAAAAAATTCATGTTAAATTAACATTTTTTCGAGTTAATATTTTTTAACGCTAATGAACGTTTAAAAAACAATTTAAGTATTATTTATTTATGCAGTTCATATTCTGAAAATGTTGGGCCAGTATGACCCAATGTTAACTTAACATTTTTTTTTGTATGGGCATGTTAAATTAACATGGAGAAAGGTAAATTTTTAACATTGCTAAAATTGACATACAAAGTTTTGTTAAATTGACACTGCATCATGTTAAATTAACACTGTATCATGTTAAATTAACACTGCATCATGTTAAATTAACACAATACTTGGACTCAATGTTAAATTGTTTAATATTGTGTAACTGTAAAAATTGCCTTGAAACATTTCATTTTTGTAATTTAACATGCAAAGTGTTGAAAATATTTGAGAATTCTATGTGTGCACTTTCGAGTCTAAAAATAGAATTTCAGCGATCGTTCGAAATTGATCCTTGCGACGGTGTCGGCTCTCTCATATTTGCACGCACCGGTTTATATGCCCGGCTAGCTCAGTCGGTAGAGCATGAGACTCTTAATCTCAGGGTCGTGGGTTCGAGCCCCACGTTGGGCGCAGTCAATTTTTTCTCATTAAAAATCAAAATTTAATGACGATTTCTAAAAAGATTCTTTCAATTAAGCGATAAAATTTATGTGACATTTAATAAAAAAAAAAAAAAAACTTATGACAAATTCATTTGACACCTTTGTTGAGGAATTAGCATAAAAATGACAACAACAACCAACGACGCCCCGCCGCAGCATTTTGAGTTTGTTTAAATTAATTTCAGAATTCAAAGATCTATCGTAAGCTATTTTAATGGCCCTCCACAGTATTCGTAGTCAAGGTGCACCAGTTTCGTTTATCATTGTTGTAGTTGTTGTTGTGCATTGATATTATAATTTAATTAAATTAAATTTACTGAATCGAATCCGACTGTGTGTGTGTGTGCATTTGAAATTCAATTAATGACGTCAATTTTTATTTTCCATTATTTTGCATGTTTATTATTCCGCCTCTTCTTCTTTTTCGTCTTAATCTTCTTTTATCCATTTGAAATGAATAAGCAATAGAAGAAAAAAATCAATTTGATTTGACACCTTTGTCATTGCATTACGAGTAGCTAAACCAAGGAAAATCGTTTTCAATGGAAAAACGAAAAAGAAAGAAACGTAGAAAAAACACGTGCGTCTGCCTGCCTGCCAGAGTTGGTTTATTTTCGTTCGCCTTTGAGCGCGTGCTGTGGTTGTTGTTGTTTTTCGTTGTCGTTGTTTTTGCGTTTTGTTGAGCAGCGCAAATGTTCTTAGTTGTTGTGTTGTGTTGTGCTGCTGTATCGATGCTCTTAGCTGAACATTTGGCCGCGTGACTCACATGTGCCCGGCTAGCTCAGTCGGTAGAGCATGAGACTCTTAATCTCAGGGTCGTGGGTTCGAGCCCCACGTTGGGCGAAATGTTTTTTTTTTAATTTCTGTTTTTTTTTTTTAATTACACAATGCAACAAATATTTTAATTTGTTGATAGTGATTTTTACCATAATTTAACAAAGCGGCTTAGAATATAAATAAAGAATGTCTGCTTCAAAACTTCTTTAATATAAATTAATTTCAATACTCATTTAAGCTCGTTTTTGCTTCGTATTCTTTATTGGTAAGGTAAAAATTTATTCCCCGTAAATCAACTGTTTCACATAAAGGCTACTAAATGGTCAAATACGAGTTTATATGAGAACAGCTAATGCTTAAGACATTACCACACGCTTCATTTAGACATTTTCATATGCTCAAAATTACGTCATACTCCCAAATTATTTAATTATATTAATTAAGTAAATTACAAACGACATTTTAATGTTCGCAGACAAACAAAAACAACGCCTTTACTTAGCCGATAATTAGAGTAATTAGTGAAATAGTCAACGACGATTACAAGACACCAACGAGCGACTTCTTGGGACGCTGAAAACCAAAACTATTTCATACAATATACGACCTCAAAATGTGCTCGTCAAAAGTATTATCAGAAGCACACAGGCGGGCTGACAGGCGGGCAGGAGGCACTAAAGTGGAGCTATACCAGCAAGTGCCGGCATAAGTGTTCATTTCTCAAAGCTAAGAAAGTGTGTCACAAAATGCGTTTAGGGGCGCAAATATTTTTCTAAATAATTTGCAGTCCTACTAAATAGCAAAATGACATCTCAAAGGTATACTCGAATAGTACACACACACTCACACACACACACACACACATAAAAACTGTGACAAGCACTCGAGCTCGAGCCTAATGCTAATGGTAGGCTAGTAAAAAAAAACAACAAACAACTAAAATGTCCTTTACACACTTCACTGCTGCACAGTTTGCTTGCTTCTTAGTTGCTTCTGCCATGGCGGCATAGAGTACACAAAAGCACATCTCAAAGCGGGAAGTTTTTCATGAACCATTCGACAGAAAATAAGTTCGTTTTGTTGTTGTTGTTGTTGTTTTTTTTACTATATTGCGCAAACATTTTACTTAGTAAATCGTATGAAAACGAAAACTATTGCAAATGTGTCGTTTGCTTCTATTTTTTTCCTCCTCGTTTTTTTCCATTTAAGTGAAAGCATAACCTTGTGCTAGATTAACTTGCTGCCTGCCACCACACACGGCATGTACTCGCAGTTAGTTAGTTAGTTAGTGTACACCATAGGGGAGGGCTGCTGGGGAAAACCTCAACATATCCTTGGCGGAATTAGATGACAGTCACTTTCTGCTGCCTCTGCTGCGGCTCCTGTCAAACGCATTGAAACAGAAATTGTTTTATTTTATTTGGATTTTTTTTTGTAATGTCGAAAGGCAGAATGAGTAGAAATGTTAGATATTTTTTGTTGTTGTTTTGTTTTATCAAATGAAAACGTTATAAGCGGAAACGCTGCAGCGATAGTGAAAGTTCAGCGCAGCTGAATAAATGAATGTATTTTTCCGAGAGACAATTAAAATGGATTTTTTCTTTAAATGCTATAAATGAGAATGTGCTGTGCATTGAGAATGTATGGACAGATTAAATGCAATTAAAAAAAACCAAAATTGAATTTAAAATAAATATTATTCTATTAATTTAAATGACGCATAAGTATTAAGTAAATGACATGCATCCGAGAGATTCGACTCACATTCTCATGTTGCGCTAAAACTAAAAAAAAAATTGTTTTGATTGAGGTGGGGAAGTTTTTATATAAAATCCAGTGGAAAATTTAATATATTTAAGCTATTTTGATGAAATTTTTGCAATCCTAAAAATCTGTAAGAGACTCAATTTAAAATAGTTTATATGCATGGTGTAATAAATTAAGGTGAAGAAAGTAGAAAAAATGTCACTCTTCACCTCGATTTTGTTGCTCTCTTTGAAAATTAAATGTTTGTGTCGTCATGGTTGCTACAAAAACATTAAGTAAATAAAAACAACATATATACTTGTATATATAAGGCGAACAATTATGGCTGAAATCGAGGTGAGTTCGCTCAATTTGCGTTCTCATTTCTACTTTCCTAATCTTATTATTTCACCATGGTTCTATAAACGAGTATACAACTTACTTCAATCATCTTAGCAGACTTAACTACTTTTATCATTATGAACTATCATTTATATCGTCAAATGTGACGCAATTCAAAATATGTCTATTAAGCATAGGCACTATCGATGTCAAACTGTGCTAATCCTAATATCAAAAGAGACATAACTACTTTTTGGCAATCATCTGAAAAAGTAATCAAACAAGAATTTTGCTGGTAAAGCTGATTTATGTGAATTGTTTGATTATATTACCTAATTGTCATTTTTTGAGTTGTGCCACTTTCGAAGTATTTTCAAATTAGGAAAATAAATCAATTTTTTTTTAAAGAATATAACTATGTAAAGAAGTACATTCAAATGCATTTTAGTTGAACCAATTTTGTAATATTTTTGTTGTTGTTTTGTTCATTTTGTGCCTTCATAAATAAGCAACAAATTATCACAAGCATTTTTTGTTGTTGTTAAATGAATCTTAATGGAAATTTATGACTCGTTAGCGAATTGAAATTTATGCCATTGGCACACTTTAAAATAATAGCGACACTTTCATGTATCGCCCTGAGTGCAGGATTTGCCTTATTTAAATCAATTTCGCATTACCTTAGGCAAACATTTACAAATAAACAAAACCAACAAAAAACAAGAAAAACAAAGAAAGGCAAAGAAAAGAAGAAGAAATAATTTACTGAAATTTAAAACAATTTAAAGTCGCTTTAGTGCAGTTTAAAAATACAACAAGAAAAGAAGAAAAATGTTTCTCACGTGTGCCTCATCTTGTTTGGTGTCGTCTCCATTAGAGAATGACCTCGATGTGGGTCATTGTAGTTTGCGAAAAATAGAAAAAAATATAAAAAAGAAATGTTCACATTTGGCCAAATTGTTATAAATTGTTTTGAAATCGAACGTGCTTGTTGTTGTTTGTTGTTGTTGGGCATTTCGACTGTTTGGGTACGTTTGGGTCGACTTTTCAGTTATTTGTTGTGTTTGACATATTGGCGCTTCTATTTGTTTTGACGAGGGTGTTAATTCTGGTGCTCTAAAAGATATTTGCAAAATTATACAAACGAGTATTAAATAATAAAGCTTTTTTATATTCTGCGACGCAGATTCAATTACGAGTATTTTTTAAGTTATTCAATTATCAAGCCTATACGCACAGTAAGAAATCATGTAAATTTTACATTTTTCAGGTTAATATTTTTCAATGCTTATGAACATTTTAAATGTTATCAACTTTATCCAGTTGTCAGATAAGGCATATTTTGTCAATATTTAACAATAGAAAATGTTATGCCAATAGGACCCAATGTTAATTTAACAATTTTTGATTTTTGCTAAATCTTTCACCTTGAAAAATGTTAATTTGACACTTTAAAATGTTAAATTACAAATTTACAATGCAAATTTGGTTTAAATCGCTAAATTTGACATTAATTAATGTTAAATTAAAATTATATCATATTAGATTAACACTAAATAATGTTAAATTACCAAATAATTTGTAATATATTTTTCAAAATTAGACACAATGTTAAAATGATCGTGATAATTTGAAAATGTTTATAGAAATTTATAATTATCATGCGAAGTGATGGAAAATATTTTTGAGACATTTCTCTGTGTGTAATTTTTATATACTTGAATTATTCAAATTATAAGAATATAATCTTTCAATTTTCTTTTCAAATACTAATAACAAACATTTAATTTATATTTTTACAGGTAAGAATTTTTATCATATGATAATAAATAGTCACCAGCTTTTGCAATTGCGTAAGTACCTCGGCTCACCTCACTGTACAAGTTAGTAATGCATTCTCTTGTAATTTATTGCGAATATTAAAATGCAAAAGTCATCACATTGTCATCATTAACATTCCATAAACATTATTCAATTACTTTTTTTATTCTTTGACTATTACTTTGTTATATAAAAATAAGTGAAATTTTTAATATTTATGAGGCGCACTCGGTACTCGCAAATAGATTGCATCATACTCGTATATCCTCTTATATAGTAACTATTACATTAGCGCGTATCGTAAGTTGATCACTGGGTTAACACTATGAATCGCTAATACATTTATTTACATATGTACACATACTCGTATACATAAGCATGTTATTAATATGCTAATTAATCCTTATATATACACATCTATGGATGACTGCATAAATCGTGAATTATAATTGCAGTTAAATTAATCGGTGATGCATGCGGTACATGCATACAGTCAGTCAGTCAGTCATTTGGCAGAGCAGGAGTGTTCTCCACTTTTTTTAACGCGACTTTATTGACTATAATTTAAACCAAGTATAGACAAATTAAAACGTAAAAAAACTGAAACTGTTTAATAATGGCAATTATGCATTAACTCAGTTGAGATAATAAAATTTCGACATTATTTCCATTAAATAGAAATGATTGAAAATGCAATTTTTAAGAGATTTTTTTTTAAATATGATGATGAAACTATATTGAAATAATGGTAAGGTCTCTCTGAAAACCCTTTCAGAGATATCATTTCGTTAGCAATTTTTATAGTTGTTGTACTTGTAAAGTTTGATTTTTTACCAAAAGTTTAATCTTGTGCGATGGATTTTCGTTTGAGGAGTTCTTTGGCTTCTTGCCCATATGAAAAGCGTTTTTACTTTAGTTCTAGAATTCTTAATACGAGTGTGTATGTATTTTAAATTGCTATGAAAACCAAAAAATATTTTACGCTGCCTGCTAAATGCTTGTCCAGAACTATTTATGACAAAATCTATCTGCACTTAGTGACTTACTGACATTGAACGATTGTTAAATTCAATTGAAGCTGATTCTAGGATGAATTGGATCGCAACAACTTGTTTAGCTAAATCAAAACATTTTGTTAAGATGTCAGCAACTATTCTAGAAGACAACTACACGAGTCTATTATAAATTAGCATAATTGCAAATGTAGACTGTGACAATTGAGCAGCTTGAAATCAGAAACCAGTTAAACGCATATTCAGATTAAAAATGTGAAAAGTAAATATATAAAAATAAACGATGTTCTTCTCAATAGTGGCACTTGACTTAAATTTTGGATTGGACCGAGAACTACTTAAGGACATAGTTTTAAAGGAAGCAATTTAAGTTATTCTATTGGGCAGCTTGAGACGATTTTTACCTCGTCCCTCGAAGTCCCTAGCATTCATTTTTTTAACTCTATCTTGCACAGCAATGTTGCAAATGTTTTAATTTCTCATCTTATTTCATATTTTTATATTTCACTGATTGATGAGCACCGATTTGTGGACATGTCGCCAGAAATCAGTCTTTTGCTTACACTAGGTGATGAGGGGACGATTAACTTGTTTTTTACCACGAACTGACTCCAGTGTTGGAAGGCAGTTAGTCGTATTCTACATGTTAATAGTGCCACCATCGAGTGAAAGCCCCTTCCTTCGATATTGAGATGAAGGAAGGTAACAATTATGGGATGTATCTAATCATATTCCAGCTGTGAAGAATCAGACAGTTAATTCACTGATTTGACAGCCAAAAAGTAAGTCACTAAAATTAAGTAGGAACTTTTTTTTTTGACTATGAATATTACGTACTTTCAAGAAAAAATTTTATGAAAGGTCAATCCTAAGATATTTTTAAATTTTACTTCAAATGAATTTTGAGTTAATTTAAATGGTTTTAAAGAATTTTGATTAAAAACTGCACAAATGCGCGGCAAAGGCACGTGATCAATTTGCTTAATGATTACAATACAAAAAAACTAACGAAAGTCTAAAGTTCTTAAACGAAAGCGACAGAGTAGAGTGTGCTAACTTGTTAAATATTTTAAAAATCAGTGCAGCTATTAAAAACAATACATATGCACATACATACATTTATACATATGCATGTATTTAAATTTTTGCGCATTTAAATTAGCATCAATTTGAGGCGACTTCATTCGAAATGACCGCGTCGCGTCTTTAAATCTCAACATTTAACAGCAATTTCATATCCATTTAAATTAATTGTCCGACGACGGCGACGACGATGGAAATGACGACGTTGTTATTATTTGTTGTTGTTGTGCCAGATCTTGATTGTCTTGTTGGAAAAATGGTCGACACTACTGTGCGCCAGCGACCGACACGAGATGCACACACCAGACAGAGTAACACAGCAGAGTAATTTAGACAATAACGCAAAGTAATTAATATGGCCACTCTGTGTATGGCAAGCGAGTGTGGGACACTCTGCGAGAGTGCGGGGAAGACATTGTTTTAGTCACATTTCCTTTCTTCTTTTGCGATAAAGACTTGTTTTTTGCCTTCCATAAATAGGAAAAAGACTTCGCACTGACTTTTGCAAATTGTTTGCAAATTTGCCGTGTAACATGAGAATTTAAATTTTTTCTTCTAACACGCTCGTAAATACAACTTTACAAAAGATGATGTTTTCTTTCACATTGCCACCTACTACAACATACAACACAAAGAAGAAGAAGAAGCAGGCAGAAGCTGAAGAAACACTTCCGCAATTTGAAATGCATTGTCTGAGCATGTCTAACTCTAAGACGACCGATGGAAGGTTTTTAAAAGTGCATTTTAATTGCTCTGCAATATTTTTCACATTCATAAGCAGCAAACGTCGTACGTACGAGTAGTAGTGTGTGTGAAAATTGTTTGCATGGCTTAAACCGAAGTTTAAACCAAAAACTAAACCGGAATTATAAATTTTTTATTTAAAAGTTCTAACGTTGTAATGTGAAACATATTTTTGGGAGAAGTTATATTTTTATTTTGATAGTATTAACCATAAAGCCAGGAGCTTGTACAAAAGCTCACATACAACTCGCTTGCTCGCCTTTTCGAGGAACAAGATATTTGTGCTTATAATCGAAAAAAATTATTAAATTATTTTGTATATAAAATATTTGCGAAATATTACATATAGCACAGTGTTAATTTAACATGATGCATTGGTAATTTTACATTAATTGTCATGCTAATTTCAGCAATTGATATACAGTTGTGTCTGGTTAAAGTGAAATCCTGTAAAAGCTACTGAAACTATTGAATGTTTTGATAAAGCTATCGCATGGGTTGGGGCCAACACTGATACTTGATATAGTGAACAACCTGGATACTGTGATTACTCCTTAGTTCACTATATGCAGACACGAATGTGGTGTAAAAATAACATCTTTTAAAGTAACATTTGGCAAAGTTGTCAGAGATTTTGAAAAGACCAACGCGGCAACAAGTGTTAAATTAATATTCGGTCCCATTAATCTAACATTTTATATTGTTAAATATCGACAAAATATTTAAAAAAGTTTTTCTGCTAACTGAAAAAATAAATAATTCTTAGAATGTTATTTTAGCAAGTTCATTGAAAAGTATTAAATTAATGTTAATTTAACATGATTTTTTGCCTGTTTGTTGTCATTAACTAAGAAATAATTCAACTACCGTTGATTAGATATTAAAAAGTTCATTCTAACTACCGCACGTACAATCCGTCATGAAGTGGCCTAAAGTTCAAATACAAATACAATTCGCCTGGCGCAAAACCCAAATAAACTATTTACGAATCTGCCCTAGGGGCGTTTGCCAACGAGTAGCGTCCAAATATTTACGAAAGAACATTTTTACTTCACAGTTAACTTAATTGCGTTAAATTGCGTGTTTTGTTTTTTGTTGAGCGTGTTTAACAAACAAAACGTCATGCTGAGGAGATTTTGTTTATCAATCTTCATCGACAACCGATTGAGCGACCGAGCGACCGGCCAACAGACAGATCGACAGACAGACAACATCAACAACTCTTTTTGCGCTGAATAAAAAATTGCATCAGTTTCATTAATGGTTGCTTCCCTCTTGTCTTGTAGCGAGTGTGCCCACAACAATTTACCCCTTATAAAAATATATACATAAAAAAATAAAGATGCTGCCTGGCGCCTTGGGTCGATATCTCGGAAATTCTTTCAACGCACAAAATGCAATAAATCACGAGGAAGGAGCGTTTTCGCTGCACCAGCTACTCGCACTTCTGCAAACTTCTGCATACAACAAAATGATTAGAAATTTTGTCTGTTGGCTTTTCTTTTTATCTTGTTGTTGTTTCGCCTAAAACTCTTGGAGATTATTTCTTTTCTTTGCAACAACAACAAAAAACAACAACAACAAAACAAACGATTTTGTTGTTGGCGTAATTCGGCCTTTGGGCTGTTGAAATATTTCCGCTTCTTGCAATTTTTCATGTTGGAAAATTAAGTTTTCCTCGGGCTTAAATAGCTGAGCGAATGGTTTGTTACTTTGTTGCTGTAAGCGTTGTTGTTGTTGAATCTTTGTGGCAAACAAATCTATAAGATACTTATGTATTTGGCATCTTAATATTGGAAAAAAAAGAAGAAACTTTGTTGTGAATGATGGAATTTCTGAATGAAATTTGATTTATTTGCTTATTCGAGATGATTTCTCTTTAATTTCCTTTTTGGTTTTTGCGATATTATAAAATAAGACATTCGAGGTTTAAGTGGATATATATTAAATAATCGTATTTAATTATGGAATTGAGGTTTTTTCAAGAGATTACCTAACTTCTGAGATACTTCAATATTCATTCCGGATGTGTGGCTTTCTTCTGATATTTAAATCCACTTTTAATTTTGGTTTAGATACTTTTTATCTCTAAGATTGTCACGTTGATATGTGCGGTTTATTGGTTTTGTGGTCTTAAATTGGTTCGAAGCGATTTAATTGATATTTCAAACAAATCGTTTTGAATTTAAAATATTCCCTATATGAAGAAAAAGTCAATTAAGTTTTCTAATAATTAAAATTTTTTCCATAACTTCATGTGAATTTAATCGAAGTCATAAAATAAAGTGTTACTATAAAAAGTTTCTCCAACATATAAATTAGGTAAATACTTAACAAAGAAAAGAAGTGTGAAACACAAACGTATTATTTAGGGTTTACTTATTTAAGCCAAAATCCAACACATTACGTTCTGCCTAATATCGGATATATTCTATTCTCTCGCTACATAAAAGTTTCCTCTATTCGAACTATCAATTTCTTGCGTCTTTTGACAGCCACAAGTAATCAATCTCTCTATTCAAACTGTCCGTTTGTCCGTCTGTCTGTTTGTCTGTTTTGAACACTTACTAAAACCCGTAAGTATGCTTGAAGCTCGATAAATGTTTTGTAAGACCAATCAAGTTGGCTAAAACCAAACCAAAAGAGCCGCTAATGATTATTTTCGGAAAGTAAAACCTTTTAAATTAATTATTGCTTATTAAATGTGGGTGTTGTTGTTGTTGTTGTTGTTTTTTTCACTCCTATTAATATTGTTATTACTTATTTGTATGTGTGCATGTTACCACAAAAATACTTCCCACACTTTGTTGTCGTAGTTTTAGCGTTCTTCTATTAACTTTTGTTATAGCCAATTTCTGTCAAAATTAATAAATACTTATAACATCTTTTTTTTTAAATAAACTTCTTGAGTTTCAAAACGATCCCAAAGGCATAAAATCCAATAAATTTTTACCGGTTTTTTTTTTCATAATAAAATAAACATTTGCATCTTTTTTTCCAAAATTGTATTTTTACAGTTTAATCTTAACTTCTTATCTTAACTTCTTAACTTTGTTTAAATTTAAAATTCTCTTTTAGAAACAAATTTCTCAGTTGAGTATAAAAGATACTCAATAGCCACCCGAAGAGTGACGGTGTGTGTGTGTGGGTTATAGGTTACGTTTTCCTTATGCCATAGTTTAGCATGTTTTTTTTTGGCATTTGGTTTTGCCGGAACTGCAAAATTAAGCAGTAATTAATTATCTTTTAAAAAAATTATAAGCCAGAGATTTTAGCTTAATATTAGAAATCTTTAAACAAAAGAATTGAACTAAAATGCTCGCTCTAATTTCATTTGATATTTGAAAGGTCTTTGAAATAGCCTTGAAATGCATTTTTTTGCATTATAATTTCAATCTGCAATTGTTTAATGTTGTTTTTGTTTTTCCTAATTGAACAGTAGTTTGAAAAATAAAGTTAATTAAACAATGAATGGTTTTATTCTTAACTCAAACTATATTTTAAAGCAAAGTATCGGATTCTTGTTGTGCAGGCAAAGTTTAAAGCTTTTGTTTTAACTCATTTTGAGACAGATTTAAGCCGCGTTCGATGGTCGAGGGAATTTTCTAGGAAACCGAGGTCATACTATACTCGCTTAATAATCCAATCCATGTTTCAGCAGGCCGGTACCTACCAAAAAAATAAAAAAATCTAACGCGGGTGGTTATTGTATCGCAAACATGTTTCACTTTAGCAAAACAAGCGGAAAATGTGCTTCAAAAGCGCAGCTTGACTCTGCGAGTGAGTGTGCTAACTAAAGTGCACTCGATTTAGTATTTTTGCTCGCTTGACGCTCGAAGCATAAAGCGTGAAATTCTCCACGTACCCCGAGTACAACAAAAAAGTCGTAATTGAACATTATGAAACCGAGTTTGTGTGTTTGTTGTACTCGTATGTGTGTGTGTGTGTGCATGTGCATGTGCCACATATCGAGACATTTGTGTGGGTGTGCATGATTTGATGTTGTTTGTTTGTTAAATGCTGATAACAAACAAACAAACGCATTTATACATGTGAGCACATCCTGTAATTATAAAGTTGTTGTTATTGTTGTTTTTTCCTTTTAAATTAGTCGCGCGTATTTTATGAAATCAAAAGAAACAATGACATACTTACTTACGACTTGTTGGCTTAAGGTTTACCTTTTTAAATAAAGTTTACCGCCCTCTGCGACCTAGACGAAAGTACGCTTGTTGTTTTTGTTAAGTATTACAATTATTTATTTAAAAGTTATCTATATTAACTTATAATTTAAATAAATTAACTAAACTAGTTTCAAGACAACTTCTAAGACACGACTTAAACCGATGTGAACCGAGAAGCCAAAAACCACGCCCACATTTCTTAATACAACCACATATCAGCCGAACTGAATTCGATATAAATTTTCTCACATTTCATATGCGGAATGGAAAACCTCATGAATGAAACAATTCTCAAGAATTTCCTAATTCAATTAAGAATGCAAAAATGCATGTGAAACGCTTTTTTGATTTGTTGTTGCTGTTGCTAGTTTGTTTTTTCTCTTTTTGTTCTTTCATTTTTAATTACAAGATTTCTCAATGAAAAACAAAAATTCATGTCAAATCGTGGCAAATGACAATTGACAAAAATGATTGACAAATGCGCGCGCGTGTACACATGAGCTGCATTTAAAAAAATAATAAAAGTGTTGCCATACGAGTACAAAAAGTATACAACAACAACAACAACAAAAAATCCGTTCATTAGGGACCACCAATATGTGCCGACCGATTGTTGCTTATGAGATAAAATATTTTTTTGTTGCACTTTGGATTTGTCTTTTTAATTGTTTCGTTCGCTTTTAAGGCTTTCGGTGTTTGTTGGGATTTGTGGTCTTTAGCTCAACGATCGACAGATAGACAGACGGACAGGCAGACAGACAGTCTCCCCTGTTTACACAGCACGCGCTATATTGTCGTTTTGTTTGTTGTTGTTGTTGTTGTAAAAATTTGTAAACCAATATGCGTTTAATTTATTGTTGTTTTTGTTCATTCTTTTTCTTTTCAAAGTATTATTTTCAACTGATATCTCTTTAAGCAGAGCAGCTCCGAATTGCGTTAAAACGCTGACAACGTCTTTTTCGGTTTAAAGAACTTTTTTTTTTGCAGTCTTTATTTATTGTGTTCCATTTTGCATTTCTATTTTGCATAATTTTGTTGTTGTTGTTTGTTTTCGCAAGTGTTGCATGGTTGCATTTCAGCCATCGCTACTGATATCGAATTTCCCCCTTTTGCCTGCCTTTGTGGGGGGGGGGGGAATTTGTGTCTTTACAAAATTAATTAATTGACACATGACACACGAAATTATCCTTTGAGCTCTTTTTAAACGTTGCTGAAACGTTTTGTTGACAGCTTTCAATTGTTTCGATATCTTACCATGACGAAGTTTGTGCGCTGAATTTGCCTGATCAATTTAAAAGCAACTGGAAACATTTTTCTTTTTAAAAGTAAAATAGAAACAGCTGATTCCCGAGCTATAAACTTGTAAGGTAAACAAAGTATGCGACGCAAAAACGAGTTGTTATCCTAAACCGATTTCAAGCTTAATGAGAGATTTAATCATTTTCACAAGTAGAAAATTTTCACTACCAACAAATTTATTCAATTGCGTTGGTTTATTACAGGGTTAATTATTTGGTTTATTAAATTCCTTTTTTGTTTAAATAATATTTAAATATATTATATTTGTATTAGGCCAATGTTTTTAGTATATTATCATCGGTATTCACTAAACATTAGTTGATTGGTTTTGGTGTTTTCGAACTGGAGTCCGGTTCTAAAATACCACAAAACCCAACATCTCCAGAAGTGGTCTTTCCTTTACTAAATATATAACAACGAATTTTGAATTGTTCTCCATACACTTTCCTTATAGGATAGCCATACAAATTCGGGCGTTATGAGGTTAGTGAATGCCAACTCAAGTTAATTAATAACAACAAACGCGATGCTTTAATTTTTTTTTAACTATGTCGAACTTTGTCACAAATCTCCTATCATTTTGACAGTCTCCAATGTAATTTACTTTTAATTGCTTCTTTTTCACAATTCAATTTCAAGCTTGATGAGAAATTTAATCACTTTCCACAAGGAGATAATTTTCACTACCAAGACAAGCGAAAGATAAATTGCAACAAATTTATCAATTCAAACAATTGTATTTGTTTATTACATGTTGTTGTACATTTCTTTAATAAAATAATCCTTTTTGTTTACAAAATATTTGAATGTTGCGAATTTCGATTAGGCAGGCCAATGTCGAGAAGCTCTTGAATTTAACTTTTGATTTATCGCTACTTGCAACTTGGTCGTTGCAAGTTTTTTAATGCTTATTGTTTAATTGAAATTTGTTATGTGCCACTTAAAATATTTAAATTGTTTGCTCAAATTCAAAAGCTGTACAATTTTTGGCCATAATGGAAACTGAATTGGTTTCGCTTTTTTCGCTGGTTTCGCTTTATCGCGAACGTTAAAGTACCTTTTGTTATCGGTGAATTTTTTTTTCGGTGGATTTATTTAAACTACACAGCCAGCGAGCGACACCAGCTTTGCCAGCGTGTTGTTGGCTAAGTCTTTGCACATTTAGGCCAACTTCAAATTAATCATATTTGATGCAACACTTTCATTTTGGTTAGATGCCACATACCAGTTAAGCTTTCGAAAATCAAAATTGCTATTCACAAAACTGAAGGAAATTAGTTAAGCACGACTTATTCTTAATCATCATAGAAGACAAAGCGACGGCGCGATGGTGACGGCGACGGTGGCGGTTGCGGTTGCGGTGGCGGTGCTATCCACCTCTTCAAGAGATACCCTAAAACCTGGTGTTGGAAAATCAATTGACGAGCAGTAACCAAAAACAACAGCATTTGACTTGGCTGGCGTATTTTCGTATATGTATATGTAGTATATACAACACATACATACACATGTACATGTACGACACCTTTATAACATTGCGCGCACACTTAAGCAGATAACCTAAAAATCAATGTAGGACGCTGAACCCGTTTTGCTATGGACTCGCTCACTTGCTAGTTAAATTTAACTAAGCTACAGTGTGGAATCGAAAAACACAAACAAAACGAAAATATATATACATATGTATGTATATAATGTAAATATATATGTATATTTGCAACAAATATGAAAATTATTATTAACCAAGCGAAGTTGTTGGGTAAAATTCAATGAAAAAGAAAACCGGCATCTAAATTAAAAAAAAAGTATCCACAAAGTTGATAAAAACCTACTGTTGTTGCTACCAAACAACAGCAACAACAATAGCAACAACAACGACAAGTCGTGTAGGATGTTAGTAGGCTATTGGAAAAATCACACAACCACAACTGACAGACAGAAAAAAAAAAAAACAGCAACTTTGCTCCAAGCTCCATTCAGGCAGGCAGGCAGTCGTCGGTCGGGCAGTCACACAGACTCCTCAGCTCAATGCGACCTGTGTGAATTTTCCAGTTTTTTTTTTTAGCTCGATTAGTTTGGGTATAAAATAAATTATTGGTTTAGGTTGTTTTGTTTTGTTTGTATTGGTTTTGTTGTTTCTTTTTGCAAAGATTGTAGCTCCTTTTCTTGCTTGCTGCTGTTAAAAACTCGAAAGTGTTGATGATGCTGGATTAGCAGCGGTTTCTTCTTCTTCTTCTTCTTCTTCTTCTTCGCATTCATGCACCAAACAAAAACTTAAACTACAAGTTCAGTTCCATTCTAACCACTTTAAAAGTTGATATATATCAAAAACATCATTATTTTTACATTATAAGTACTTCAATTAAAGTTTTAATAATGTAAAATTTACATTTTATTTTTAATGTTAAATTTACTTTTTAATAATTTAATATTTACATGTAAATAATGTGAAATTTACATATTAATAGTGTAACATTTAAAGTGGAATTTTTTTTTCATTAAAATACTTTTTCCTTAAGTAGAAGATGAGAGTGGGGATTCGGTTGGTCTAGCCGAAATATCACTTTGGATCTAAAGGATACCATGAAGGAAAAAGAGAAAGAGGCCACAAAAATATTTAGGCTTAAGATTTCGTCATTAATTTTTTTGAGTGTAAATCTATAATACTTCTGCAGTTTTCTTTTTATAATTTGATTTTCATTTTTTATTACCAGTTGTGAATTTTCCTGATATATTTTTAATAGGTAACTATATCTTCTAGATATTTCCCCATGTACAGATATTCCTATCACATCGTCGTGTTTTTTATGTTCGTCTGCGATAATTGTCGTCTTTATCTTTGATATTTTTTTGTTATTACAGTCGATTAGACAGACGCGAGTGAATGAGTGAGTGACAGAGTCGGGTTGACTGGTTGGTTGCCAACGTTATGCAATCGTCGTCGTCGTCGTCGTCTCGGCGACTGTTGTTTAGTACTTACTAGTTGGTAGTTGTTGTCATCGTTGTGATTATTATTATCATAAATATGACAATATGATGGCACCCGCGCGTTTATTTCGCACACAGCGATTGTGTAAACACTTTTGAATGTTGTTAACGTATAATTTATGGCAATATGGTAACTGTCATCTTTGCTTTATGCTTTGTTTATACCTTTTTTTATTTGATATCTCGTTAATTTATCTGCTGCTGTTTCTTTGCATAATCTGCTTTTCCAGTTTACAGCTACCGTAACGTACGCTGGGTTTATTGAACGGTTTTTCTTGTCGTACTAACCAGATGCTTGATCAGTCAGTTTGTCTTTGTCTTTGCTTTGGTTTTTATTTTTTAACGTTCCAGATTTGTGCGTAATAAGTTTCTTTATTTCAAAAGAATATGATATGATGGCTTTTTGCAACATTCATCATCTTTCTCGTTAAAGAGATTTTCAGCAGGAGCCAAAGATGAACTTTAATTTCAGTTTTTAATTCAGTTTTTGATTTTATCTACAGTAAATCCTCTTATACGCAGAATACCGGAAAACGAAAAATTTCGATTTAGTTCTAATTGGCAAACATCTTTTCAAAATGTTATTCTTAAAGTTTAAATGATTCTTTATATAAATACAAACTTAAATTACCCAAAAACTTTTTAATTTCAAATATTTTCTACTAGCTATCCAACCCGCTTAAGTAATTAAAAATCTCGAGATTCTTATTTCGGGTATTACTGTAATCTCCTTATTGCTTGCCATACAAAATTGCTTTGTCCTATCAGGCGTTAATTCCACGCAACTTTATGGTTTGAGCGATTCCCAATAAAAGCCAATATTTAATTTCTCATTGATAAAAGTCGCAATGTAATCAGTAATTAATTGGAAATGTAATTAAAAAGATTGTCACCCACGCAAATGCGTTTATCCAATACCAATGAATTTTTTTAATCCAAATAGCCACCACATCAATATGACACTTCTCAATTAAGTCAATAACAAAATATTGACTTATTCGTAATAATCTATTTCGGTTTATCGATTTGACAACAGGCGGCAGGCAGCAGGCGTCAAGCCAGCCGAAGACTTGCCCAATGTGGGCGTTCATTGAGACACAACAAGAACAGGAAAATTCGAAACTAACTCGACCGACAAGGCATGCGAAAAGTCTCAATATTCAGTTACAAAAGCGACGAAAAGGTTTGCCACGTGCCCACCAAACCGACCAAACCCCATTTAGCCAAAAGCCAAAAAATACAAAAAACAAAAACAAAAAAAACTATAGTTTTGGTATAAGTTAATGGTCGCCGTCGGCAGTGCAAATAAATTTTGGCATAAACTTGACAGATTGTTGAAAAATAGTGCTAAAACGCAGTTCGATACAATCTGTCGGGCGTCAGATATTTATGTATATATGTATATACATATATAAAATTGAAAACAAAGTGGTTTAATTTGACATTTTGCGGTAGGCGTGTGCGATAACATTTCATTCAACAGTTTCTCTCTTTAACTCATGCACCACAAAGTTATGATATTTTTTCGTTTAGTATAAAATTAAAGAAATTTATAAGATGCCATTATCTAATTCATGCGAATGTCCACTTAAAAACCAACCGCCCACTTTTGCCATTTATTTCGCTTACCAACTTATAGAGGCAGATAACGCCTCAACTGCAGACAAGCGGAGGAAAATGCAAAAAACAAAAGAGAAGAATCAGAGAAGATATTATTCGCGACAGTTACAATAACAAACAACGTCCCACATTGTATTTATTTTAAACGTAATATTGTCGTAAACGTGAAAAAGACAACAACTACAAGTTATTGACGGTCTTATCGACTGTTACTAATTCACTTTCTATTTAAGTTTGAAAAATAGAAAAATTTTCTATCTATAAAATGAATTTTAAATAAAAAAATTTCACTTATTTTCGTATCTTTAAAATGGATTCTTTAAGTCTTTAAGTCTAATCGCCCGGTCTACCAAAAGTTTGTCTATCAAATCTACCACTTTTCTTCTTTTATTCGTTTGTATAAATCTTTTTGTTGTTGTGAACTTTAAAATTCCACTTCCTCTTTTCGACGCTAGTGCGTTGACGCTATTTCTAATTCAAAATAAATATGCGCTTCCAAACTGTGGTGCATTGCAAATACTTGTGAATGGTGTCCTACCCAAAATGACGACTGCGGGACTTTATTAAATTTAGCGCTGTTTGTTTTTTTTTTTACAAAATAAATACAAAAACAAAAGAAAAACAGAAAGCTTCAAGCGTAGGTTGGTTGTGCTTTCGTGTACGCTCGCAATTGGACTTGTTGGGCTTTCCGGTTTTTATTTTCAGTCATCATTTGCGACGTGTGCTCGCTCGCTCATGAGCGTAAGGCGCACAGATTTATGAATGAAATCATTTGGCGTTTTGAGGCGGCTTTGAGAAACCCCAACAGACCAACAAGCAAACAGACAGACTAACCAAGCGAACAAACGAACGAAATACCGACAGACAGACAGACAGACAGACAGACAGACCGACCGGTTGACCGTTGTAAATCCACGCACGACACACACGCACGCACGCACGCAAAAGTGTCATTATGGCCGCCATTGATGCGTTGATTTATCTGTATTGCATGCATTTGTGGTATTAGTGTGTGTCTGTGTTCATATGTGAGTGTGTGTGTTCATATGTGTCCGAAATACCAACTGACAGTTTGTCTTTGACCGTTTGTCGGTCATTAATTTTATGTTTTATGATCGTTTTTAATGATTTTTCTGCATTCGGACAAGTTTATTACACTTGACAGTTAAATGTGGAAGCGCTGGTCGGGCACTCCAGCGGCGACACTTCATTTTAGATTTTCAACTTGGCACACGGCACACTGGCTTTGAGCTAAATTTATTAATTACTATTATTTTTTCAGCGGTATTAAACTAAAAAGTTGTTAAAAAGTTAAGAATTTATTATTATGCTAAAAATGAGTTTAATTTTCGTTAAATATTCGAAGTCGCTTATGTGGTTCCTAGAACATGACTTGCACAAATTCATGGTTTCTAGAGGTCTTTAATATTGTATATAATTAATTTTAACTGTACTCATGTAACTGTACTTCGTATCCTTCGTAGCCTTACAAAGTTTTAAACACCTGAACGTATTTTTATGGTTTTCAGTTTACTTTTGTGAAGATAAAAGAAAAAATCAGCTGTTATCAGATGTTATCTAAATTTGTAAGATAAACGAGATATAAAAGTACTACCGAAACAAAGAAATTGTCTGAGAATCCATTTTAATTTAATTTAATTTTTAAATGTTTTTCCTGAGAAAATTTCTACCTGATATCTCGACATTTATTTTTATTTTTGTGGATAGAAAGTTGCAGAACGTAACCCTTATATTAAGTTTCTATTTTTTTATACTACTGTACCTTAAGCAAGGAACAGTTAATAAACATTTTCAAGGTGATATCTTCAAAGCTACAAATTTAATGTACTATTTTAGCAAACAGTTTAGAAAACCTCGCTTAAGCTGCAGTTTCTGTTATATTTGAAAGTTTTCTGTCGTTTTTTTTTTCTATTTATTATTTATTTTTTAGGTACTTTAATTTAGAAGATATTTTGAATAAAAGAAACAACATTTCAACTAAAATTCGTTAATAATAAAAGTCTTAAACAATTTTAAGTAATTTTCACAGTTTTACACTTTCATTGATAAAAGTTACAAATGCTCTGAGAAGTTGTTGAATAAAAGAAATTGTTAAAAATGTTTAACCCTCTTGTGGTTTCTAAATAACAAATGTATTACCCGCCCGAACTGGTTGTCATGTTAATTGGCCAAATACTGCAATAAATATTTAACTATTAGAAAAAAATTAAACAAATTTGTCAAAGTTATGTCAAAACAATTTTTTTATAATAATTCATTCCCAATTGTAAATGAATGAATTCCGTCTCGAAATACCGAAAGTCTAATACGAAATACCTTGACGTAGGTCAAGTTGTCGTCTCTAACCAGCCAACAGCGGCGCGAATAAAGCCATTAAGCTTTAAACAACAAGAAGAAGAAGAAGAAGAAGCTTCGCTTCAGCTGTCAACGCCGCATTCGATCGGGCGGGGGCAACAAGTGCGCACTGCTTTTAAGGTAGCAATACACTTGTTTTGTTTTTGTATTGTATTATTGTATTTTTACAACCTTTTCACAGTTTCTTGTATTATTATGTTTTTTTTTTATTCTTATTCGGTATTCTTGCTTTACGCATTTTTTACGCCTCATTGAATTTGTCAAGCGACCGCGTCGCCGCGTACTTTGAGTGGGCATCCGATTAGTCTTAACAACGTGTCCGTACAGTGGCCAAAGCGCGGCTGCTTTTATTGTCATTTTGCGGTTTCATAAGAGACTCTGCCACCAACGCCGCATGAGGCTGGCCAAGCCAGGCCTGTCCCGGCCGGTCTACTGATTGCCAATAAAAAATGAGTTTAGTACTTATATTCATTTTAGTAGTTCTGCTTGGTTGCACAGTGGGCAAATATATAGAACGCCCAATTTAAATTTGTTTTTTAAATATGGTGCAATTGTTTTTACGAACTTCAGAAGAAGAGCTTAAATACAATTTTTTTTCGAATTGAGTGCAAGTTCCCAGTTTTAAAAAAAAATCTTTAAAGCTTTTCAGGCGTTTGTTTGATTTTCGTTTTTACCTTTCATATGACACCTAAATCAAATAATTTTAGAAGTTAAATTAGTGGAAATTCAGACAAAATGTATTTTTGTTTAGCTCTTAGTTCCCTTTTGCACTAGGGAGGTAATTTTTCTAATATATTATTTTTTTGAAATATGAACTTGCCTGCGGATTGTATACACAATATCAAATGTGAGAATGTCAAATAAAAAGCTAAGATGGAAACTTTAATTGCTAAGAAAAACTGTACGTCACTAAAATTGCCTAGTGTAAGAGGAGACTTACGAGAACCCAAACTCGATGACGATTGTAATTTTAAATTGTAATTTATTTATTTTTCTTTTGTACTCTGGCAATTGTCAAGCGATATCGATTCGATGTGAATGTGAAAAGAGTAAATTGAAATGTGTCCCAATTAGTTTGCAATAGTTCCACTGTGCTTTGTTGTGGTTCGCGCATGTGGCACAAATTCTGCATATGCGTTTTTTCTTCTATATGCTTTATTTATTTGTTTAATGTTTTCTTTTTGTGCGACTCATGCATTTAACATGTCCGTCCGTGCGTCGTCTTTTCGTGTGCATGTCATGCATGCCAAATTCAAACCTTTTCGTTTTCAAATTTTTTTTTTTTGCACGAAATCGATTTGATTTCCGCTCGCCGCTTCGTTCATTCGTTCGTTCGTTTGTGCACCTTCTTTCGTTGTTGTTGGTGTTGTTGTTGTGTTTTTTTGATTTTGTGGATACGCTTTTTCGTTCGTTTGTGCTTTTATGCAAATTGAGTTTTATTTGGTTTTGGTTAATTTTTTTTTATATATATGTATTTAACGTTGTTGCTCTTTTGCATTGCATTTAGGCATTTTATGCTTTTTACTGCTAAATTGCTTTTATTCGAATCGCTTTGTGAGGTTGTTGTTATTTGTTGTCGCTATAGAATTGCATTTTTTGTATTTGCAGTTTGTATATAATTCGAAATAGTTTATGATTTTTTGTTCCTTTTCATTTTAGTTTTAAGCATTTTGCAAATTGTTTGGCATTTGCACTTTGGCGCAACTATTTGACATTTAAAAAAGTACATTAACGATTTTTCTAAGCGCGGCTTTGTTCTATGCGAAGACCTTTACTAATAATTTGTTTTTCTTTCTATATTTGCAGGTAAGCTCCTCAATCGATTGAGCGGAGTCGTAAGTCGCATTACAAATTATTTCGACATTTAAGCGTAGTAAAGATAATCAGGCTCTTTACGGATATTTTATTATTATTATTTATTTATTTGAGTTGTTTGCTTTTAAACTGTCTTTAACGAAGACACTTTAAGACCATTTACATAATTTTTTTTGATACTAAGTTGGGTCCTAAAATAGCTTTAAAATAACCGTGAAAGCCTATAAAATACTCGGAAGTATACTTAGAGAAGTACCATTATTTATTACTTTTGTCTTTGGAGTTTCCGTCCTTTGCGTGAGTAATGAGTAATGAACTGAGAGTTTTTATTAACATTCGCCGGTCTTGATACCAACTTAATCCACTTCTTAGGAAAATTTATTTTGAAACGAAGTGTGAGAATTTTCCCTTCTTTCCGATAGTTTTCAATCGGAAGTTTACAAGCTCCTTCCTGTCTGACAAACATGTTTCAATTCATTTGCAATGCAGTGAAATGTTGCAAAAATTCAGCACAGAATAAGTTTCTAATCTAGAAAACTGGTTTAGTAATTTTAACAGCGAAGAATAATTTTCGCTAAAAGATATTTTAAACAATTTTTGAGTATGAACATCATTTGAAGACAATAACCTAAAAAATTTATATTTTAATTTTTGTTTAGATAGGTATTTAGATAGATATATTTAGGTAGATTATCTATTTATCTATTTAATAAATCTACATAGATAGTTATATTATATTAATATATATAGACAGATGGTTAAAAAGATAGATAGTTAGATAGGTAGGTAGAAAGATAAAAGAAAAATGCTTTTTAAATTTTACAAATTAATCGACCTTTAAAACTCCAACAATAAATTTAATCGACCTAAAAACATAAAGAAAAATGATTCCAATAGCGCCGAAAACCACTTCGCAGCTTGGAGCTGTTTCAATGTCATTTGTTGTGTAACATCCATTGGATTGCAACTGAAATTGTGTACTTTTTTTCTTTTAGTATATCAGTTATACGTTTTCTTTGCATTTTTCCCCCGACGCACATTAACATGGTCAATACCACTTTTTTCTTGTTGTTGTTGTTGTTGTTGTTAAATAAAACAGTAGTTTTTTTTTTGCTGCTTCTTTTGTTTATTCAGTGTAATTTTAACACTGATCGGTTGTTAATGTACGAGCATTAAAAGTTTTTCTGGTTTTCAAACTTGTTTTCACTTTTATTGACCATTTATGCGTTTTGCTGTACAAAAGAAAACAGAAAACACAACAAAACAAAACAAAACGCAACACAACACAACAAAAAGACGTTTTCAAACCTACTAACTACAACGGGCAGGTATATGTATGCGGTAATTTAAGGCAGCCATGAACAAAAGCCGGTCCGCGCAAATCAAGTAGATCTTGGCCAATAACGATCATAGCAAACATCGCAAATATTACAATAGCCAAGAAGCTGTTAGTTGTTTGTTGTTTGTTTTTTAAGAAACAATACGAAATTCTTAAAAGCCGTGCGACCAAATTCGGTTGGGTCAATTTTTTTTCGTTTAGCGCTTCTGGTTGTGTGTCGCTTATACGAGTATTCAAAATTGTGGGAACCGGTAAAGCTTGCAAAAACACGCACGCCGCCGCCAAATAGACAGACACTTAAATAGTCTGCAAAAGTGTCGTCATAATGGCGAAAATTTAAATTCACATCGACTTCGAAAAGCTGAAATATCGATGAGAATAGAAGCTGCGCGTATTTTTCCTTGGCGAATACAAAGACTGGTTTTCACTTGTTGTTGTCGTGCTGAGCGTATTTTTAATTTCTTATTAAATAGTTGAACGTTTTTGCCTAGCAAGCCTCTCGCTAGATGACATTTAGCTATTTTCTTTTATTTTCTTCTGTTTTTTTTTGCTATTAGTTTTTGTACCTGTTTTCATTATATTTCATTGTTGATTACTTTTTGCATTTTCTGCGCCTCACATTTGACATTTAGTTTTTCAATTTGTTGTTTGGTTGTGTTTAATCTTTCTTTTGCCATTTCCATTTCAATGAGACCATCGTTACTTTTTCCAATTTACGTCACACTGTGAATGTGTTAATTAGATTTGTTTAATTAAATTTTATTTTTATACATGACATTTCAACAATATATAAAAAAGAAACACACACACACACATATCCTGTAATCTTGTGAATAGTTTTTCGATATTAGTGAATGAACAAAATGACGCAATTTGCTTAGTGCCAGATTGAAAACTTTTCTTTCAGACCTTTTATATGATACTATATGTGTTGGAATTAAAGATACATGCATACTATAGCATAATTAAACTAAAGAGTTAGCCTGACTTATCTCAGAATTTCAAGAGATACATAAACTATCAGTCACAGGAGATTTTTGTGGAGAGTCTTATTACAACTGGACTATATAAAGGGATTCTACTTTTATCGATATTGTATTGTGGTAATATTTTGTATTGTTTTATAATTTTTTGTATTGTATTCTATTCTATTCTATTGTATTTATATCTATACTATTTTATTCTATTCTTTTTTATTTTATTCCATACTATTCCATTGTATTGTATTGTATTGCATTGTATATTATTGTATTGTCATTTATTATATTGTATTGTATTGTATTCTATCCTATACCATCCTACACTATAATATTCGATTCTATTACATTATATTGTATTCTTTTGTATTGTATTGTATTGTATTGCATTGCATTGTATATTATTGTATTTTATGTTATTGTATTGTCATTTATTATATTGTTTTTTATCATATTGTATTGTTTTATATCTCATTGTATTGTATTATTTAGTGTTGTATTTTTTTTGTATGGTATAATTTTATTGAATTTAACAATTGTTGTACAATTAAAAGAATCATATTTTAACAATGTCAACAATTTACAAAACGCTTCGATTCCGTCGATTTTAATTGCTGGTTAAACTATTTCCGCATAAAAAATCAACACAGATTAATAATTGCTTAAATTAAAATTTTTATAGAAACGCATACATGTGCAAAAAGTAGAAGCTCAGCTCCGTGTGTACAGTGTGTAGATAATGTCATAGAAACATGAAAAGCGTTTTTACACTCTCTGACAATGACCACAAATTCCAACAGCAACAGCAGCCAATTAAGATTTTTTTTGTTGTTTTTGTTTTACAATTTCAATCAATCAAAATTGAATTTATTATGACATTTAATGATTGGCGAACAAATCGTCAAGACGAGAGCTGGCAACACGATGTTGTTTTTGTTGTTGTTGATGATAGCGACCCGTAGCGCAGATACTCCGCCCCACACACAAGAGCGAAGTGTTATAAAATTGCTTCAAGGACTTTTGTCATCTTAAAGATTAATTGAAGATTATCAAAACGCCATAAAAGTTTTTGTTGTTTTAATTGATGAAGTATACGAAAATTTTGACATTTATTATTTGATTTCATAAAGGGTTTTTAGGCAGGCTCTGACAACATTTCATCAAACATTTTGATACTTCAATTAAATATGTTAATTGCTTCAATTAATTTAAGTTTGATCTCATAATAGTAAATGTAAATTTTAAAGCCTTTGATTTATATATTTAAATAAACGAAATGATTTAACTGTCTTCTCGTTTTTAATAATAAATTGTTTTTTAAGTGCGCCTAAAGGCATGCTACAATGTTTGTTACAATCTAAAGCAACTGTCAAATGTCTCGTACGAATTTATTGCAATTTATTTGTGACAGTTGGAATGCTGCAAATACAAAGTATGGCATATACTCGTATGCGTGCACTGCATCTGTCATACACGCATAAATGTCAACGCTTTAATTTGCATTGTCATGTTCTAAATGACACATTTAAGAATAAATTACAGCACAGCAATTTTTAGTTTTTATGATTTTTTTTTATGACAAACAATTTGCATTGTGAATGCGAATCTTTTGAATTCCACATTTAAATGTGACAGCTCAGCTTTCGGCCAAACGCTGCCTGCGTTGGTGTTCGTTCGTTCATCGGACTTTATGCATATTTTATTAAATTAAATCAAATAAGAATTATACGCGGCGCGCACCCACAATTGTTGCATTTAACTTGTTAAATATTTAACAAAATAAATTAAGTTTACAGACGACTAACAAAAAAAAGTGTAGCAAAATTTTACGATGTCAAATTTATTTTATTAAAAAAAGAAAATATTACATGCTGTGCGAAGTATTTTTCCCAACATGGCGTATTTTAAATTATAAACCGCTTCCGTTTCGAAACTGTAGATACATATACTCGTATACATACAAACCTACCTACCTCAATAACGGCTGCTGCTACTGCTGCTGCTATGCCAGAGCCAGTAGGCGTCATGTTGACAACATTTATGCCAGCAAGAAAATATTACTTCTCTAAAACTTTTTAATTAAGCACTGACAGGGCCTAAAGTCATGCCAAAAGTTTAAACTGTCATTACTTTAACGTGATTCAAGAAATTCTTTAGTTTTAAATTTGTTGTCACTGGTTTAATGATTTGTAAATAACAATGCCGAAAATTCATTGCATATTTTTAGGCACATTTTACGATTAACGATAAATTTCCGTTCTAATGCAGATTTGTAATCTAGATAATCGGCAAACAGAACTCAAATGTTTGTATATTTATTTAAGCCCGTATAAGCGCACAAAGTATTACTTTGATAAGATTACAAATGTGTACACATGTGCGCCCAAAAGCATGCCTCATATATAACGCTTATTGTTATTATACAAAACAAAAACAAGACAAAAAACGAAAAAAAAATAAGGAAAACAAATCAAAAGTTCAGGCTGAAGGGCAAAAAGGTTGAAAATAAATTGTTGAAACGGATATTTGAGCATTGTTTGCTGAGTTGGGTTTCTATTGTTCAAGCCTTTAAGTATGCAACATTTTGCGTTAATAGTCGCGTTATCAGCAATTAATAAGCGTTATTTAAAGCTACCCGAAGTTAAGAATTATAAGTGGAGCATGCTTATTGTTGGAATGTTATTTTGAAGATAACGCTTTTATTTGGGGAGTGTATTTGTTGGGTATTTCGATTCAGTTAACTGTTTGAAGTGCTTTCATTTTTTTTGTATTTTCGCATAAGGAAACATTGCATACTTTTAGGCTTTTTTTTTAAATAATGTCGATTGTTTATTTTGATATGTTTCGCTGCAAATTAAAATAACTTTATATTAAAATTGTCTATTTTTAGGCGTTTTATAAATAACACAAATTTCCATTCGTGTTGTTTTTCTATGTTTTTTGTGTGTTTGTTTTATTTTACTATTAAATTAAAAATGTGTGCAACAGAATCGTCTGATTTAAATTATCATCAGAAAATAGCACACTTGTGGGCGCCTAAAAGTGCATTAAATTTGCATACTTGTAGGCGGCACCACCTCTTAAGAGCACACATCGCATACGCTTACGAGCATAGGCGTCGTAGTGCTACTTGAGCGGCACCGCCAAGTCTGTGCATATGTTGCCGTTTACAGTCAATAAACTATAGCCTACTTAACGGCGGAAGCCACCTCTTAAAATCATGATAAATGGACTTGCACACACACACATGCACAAGCACAAGCACCTCGGGGGGAACGAAAAAAGAAAAAAGAAATTGGTGTCATCGAATGATTCATCGCGCAATTGTGCAGGGGGCATCGTCATCAATTTGCATCTCATCGACAACGGCCGACAGACAGACAGACCGACAGCATTTTGCTGCCACTGCTGCCGTTGCTGCTGCTGCCGTTGCAAATTCATTCAAAAACAATTTTAATATATTCTAAACACTTTCGGACGGCGTTAATTTAAAATTCAACACGACGAATTCATGTCAACGACCAAAATGCAATTTTACGTTCTTACAATTTTTACGATCCTATCGTATTTTGTATGATGAGTTGTTGTTCTTGTTGTCGTCGTCGGCGTCGGCGTATGTTGGTCAAGCGTCGAACTGGCGACAATGACTAAATTCGTGTTTGAGTCGGTTTAAAATATATATTTAAATAAATATGTGACTATTTGTCTATAATATTTAAAACATAACCTAAACATTTTCTTGCTGCTCATTCATTTGTTAAGCATTGTAGAAAAATTTTAAACAATTTCAAACTTTTTTTAAACAATATTTAAAAAAAAATGAGAGCACCAACCGCCAATTATGATTTGTGACGCCTTTAATTTCGCGCACATTTCGCGACTCGATATCGCAATGTTCACCGCACTGAAACTAATTTATTAGCTGCGAAAAAATGATAGCAACAAACTTCACGTTATTGTTTTCCGCCCAGCAGCGCCTAATTGGCGCCGAAATTTTGAAATTTCTGCCGCTGCTGTTTCGATATGTTTCGGTATGTTGTACGCTGTGCTCTGCTGCTGCTCAGCTGCGGTTTTGTTTGGTTTCGCATTTTCGAAATTCGATTATTTGCTGGGCGTCGCATTTTGTGGCCGTTCTCATGGTGAACTATTTTGCTGCTTAAATACCAAAGCGCTCCGCTGATAAGTGGCATAAATTGATACAGCGAATTGCCGAATTGCTCTAATTTAGCCACCCAAATGTGTTTATTATTTTTGGCAGCTATCTATTTTTTTACTTCTCGTTTTCATTTGCGTTTTACCTTCATAAAATAATCATTAAATATGTTTCATCACTTTCGAAACTTGACGGTTTGTTATTTTGTGTTGGTTTCCTCTTTTGCTCTTTAGCTCCTCCATGAAGTCGACCTTTATTTCCGCCGATTGTCGATTGTGATTTTTTTGCTGTTGCTGTTGTTGTTTAAATATTTAATGCGCCCTGCACAATTTTTACAATCGTTGCATAAACTTGTAATCGAAGTTTTTTCTTTTTCGGTTGTCATTAAAATTGCATGAAACTCCTTTTTTTATGGGTTTTCGTTTGGCATTGCGCCAGTTTTTCTGCCAGTTGGCATGATGTGCGCGATAAAGTTTTATTTATACTGGCGGTTGTTTGTTGTTGTAACTCTGCAACTAGCATTTTCTTAACGCGGTGACATAACGAGAGTTTCGAACTAAAAGAGTCGAAATTAAGTTGTTGCAATTCTTCCGAATATTGACGTATATTTGATAGTCAAAATTAAGTTTCTCCTTAACTTGAGTACCGGCTTAATAGCTGTCAAAACGGAGCAGTAGTATCTGTCAAATAAAATAGATACTAAAGTTAAGCAGGAAATTTATTTGACTCTGAATATGCGCCATTGTTTATATTTTTAGTTTGTCAATGATTTGAGTTGATTAGAAAATATTCAATATTGATTTGTTTGATTTGTTTGATTTGTTCAAAAGTTATTATAAACTCTTCGCGAAAAGCAAGTGCACTTACCGAAGGGTACGTTGAGTTTGTTCTTCCATTTGTAACGCCCAGAAGGGGGCATGGTAGGTATAAATGATCAGCGTCGCAGAATTTAAAACCTAATTTTTTTAAATATCAATCATTAAACATCACGTACAAAAATTCGTTTTAAAATATTTGTTCGTGACAAAACGAATGCGCGCCTTAAAGTATGCTTTGATTTTTTTGTTAATACTTTTTTCTTTATTTAACATTCTTGAAAATGTTAAATAATGTAGATCGTTTGCGACAAGAGATGAAATATCTTAAGGTTTTCAGTTTATCAAATAACAACTTTGAAAAGGTGGTTCTATTATTAATGAACTCATTCTTAAACTATTTAAAGAAGTCTGGTTTTGCAAAAGGATAGATTTAACTTTACTGTATTATTAATTTCAAAATAAAACAATTTTAGATATGTTGTTCTTGTCATAATGTCAATATTTTTAATTTGAAATTATGACTTCAATAGTCTGTAAAAGCTCGTAAAACAGCGCGCAGACAATTTCATATAATATTGTTTATATTTATTAGAATTTATGTTTGTTTGTTGTTGGTTTGTTTAAACAAAACAATTTACTCAACACGCTCATAACTCAAATTGTGTTTTGTGCCCTTTGCATATTAACTAAAATTTTAAAATGGTTTGTTTTCTCTTCTCTCTCTTTACAGAATACATCACCGCTTTGGGAGGACTTTGTGGCCAAGGCCAGTAAATTACATGCGTGCTTGCGGTAAGTTGGAAACTTTTGTGTTTTGGATTGCCTTTTTGTTTGTTGTTTGTTTATTGTTTGTTGGCAACATGAATATTCAACGCGCTTTTGTGCGCCTAAAAGTATGCTTTCATTTTTTATGAGCTTCCTATTTAAAATTTAAATGCCTTATTTTAAAGTTGAATTGGATTTAATGGCATTTGAGCGAAGTTTTTCTTTATTGCCTTAATTTTTTTTTTATATCAATCTTAATTTTTAAAACCAAATTTAAACGCGTCAAACGTGCACATTTTTATGTGAATTTTTTTTTTGCTCGCACATACTCGCACACACATCTGCATATAGAGTTTTCTTCTACTTTACGAAGAAAAAGAAAAAATGAAAAAATAACAAGGAAGTAGATTTTCTCACCATAACGAAATGAATGAGTCTTGTATCTTGTATCTGCTGCGTTGTGCTGCGATTCGAGTGAGTTGAGCTGAGCTGAGTTGAGCTGAGTTGGGCTGAGTTGGTATGTTGTGCATTCAGCACAGTTTCATTTTTTTCTTCAATTTTTTTTGTTTGTTCTCACATGAAGTGTTTTGCGTGCGTGTCTGTAGCATTAGCGTAACATTTCGTTCGTTCGTACGTTCCTTCGTCTGTCTGTATGTCTGTCTGTATGTCTGTCTGTCTGCCCGTCTGTTTGATATTATATTGGCTGGCTCGTGTGTTTGTTAGCGGAGAAGACTTGGCCTAATTATGAGGCAAACAAGCAACTTGTATGCAAGAATTTCGTGTCTGGCAAAAATGTTTAAATTTCTACATTATTTACACTTAAGGCCTTTTGTGTTTATATACCTACAAAGTTTAATACTGCATTTCAAAAATAGTTTCATTAAAGAATTTAATTTTTTTGAATACCAACTTAACTAAAAGTCTCGGTCAACAACCATTTTTACAATTCATAAGTAACTCGGTAAGAAACGATACACTAAAAATCGAAAATATGCGCAATAAACATGCACTAAAAATCTGAAAATATTCCAAAAATGTTTCGCCGATACTGGCCTAACTGTTTTTAATCGGTCGATTTATGGCAAAAAATTATAACAGATTTTATCGGTGAATTGAGATGTTTCAAATGGTTATTTGGCAACACATATAAAATATGCAAAACAATGCATTTATTGGAAAATATGCAAAATCATGCATTTATTTATTGGAAAAGATGCACTTACGATTGAATGCAATTTTAAAGAAAAGTTCATGATTCTTAAAGATAACTTAACTAGTTTACTTTTCCATACATTTGCATGGATTTCCTTTCCCTACTTCTAAATAACTACTATGGATTGTTGTCTAATCGCCTCATTATTCCATGTTCTAGCAAAGTGGGGAAAATGCATCAAACGAGGATTTGTGAAAACTTAAAAATTTCCTAAAAATTAGAATCTTTAAAACGTGTTTTTGTTTATGTTTAGTTTGGAGTCATTGCAATTTAACTTCAACGTCGTGACACACATTTTGTGTGGTGCGCTCAACGTCAACGGAGCCTCTCGTCATCTTCCTCGTCATCGCAGAGCCACTTCATCTTCTTCTCTCGGCGCGTAACTATTCACAATTTCACCGAACAAACTTGGTTGGATTTGTCGTAAATTGTTGCAGCCAGCAGTGCCAGCGAAGCGTGCCAATTGAATCGGCATAAGCCGCCGCCGACGCCGCCACTGCACGGCACTGTACTATACAGCGTGCTGACTACACAGTGAAGAGCACACAGTGTGGTTAGGCAGACCATCCTTTTTCGTTTTGCACATTTTTGCGCATTTTCAAACCTACAGCGTAAAAAAGACTGTCGACAAAAAAGCGTTGTTGGCTGTTACCGTTGCGGCTTTGCCGAGAACTTTTTCCATTTAAATTTGTTTGTGGCTCTTTTCTTTTATTTTTTTTTTTTGGTTTTTTGTCGGTTTCAGTTTTTCATTTTTTATATTTTTTGTACACTTTTTTGCAGTCCCAAAAGTTTGTCTCCATTTGCTGTGCGCCGCCGCACCCAGCTACTTTTATTCCTCTTCATCAACGGTTAAAGGCTTTAATGGCAGTTGTTTTTTTTTCGAGTTTTTTTGTGTCGCCAGTTGCCAGTGGCCAACTTTTGTTCATGATTGTCTCGCAATTGAGTTTTCCGTTGAACTTTGAATTTTTCCTGGCCAAAAAAAAAAAAATACTATTATTTAAAATGAAGTACTATTAAATGGTTCCGTGCTTAGTTAGTACAAAGCATTTATTAAGCAAACTTTCTTAAAGTTTTCGAGTTTTTTAAATTTTGTTTTGAAAAAAACTTTTATTAAGTCGCAAAATTTTGCAATGCAATTTTTATATACTAAGGGACTAACAAAAGTTTGCTTAGTTGGCTATAAGAAGAAGACCAGAAGTAATTCTAGTTTCATAATTTGATTATTCTTCATCGTTTGAATTTTATTCTAAAGCCTTTTTCGAAAAGCGGTCTCAAATCGGAATTTTTTAGGCTTTCGCCGCTCCATTCCCTTGACTGTTGCTTTGTTTATAGCTCGCCGAAATATCACCCAATTCGGGCCTTAATTTCCGTATATTTTCCACTCACTCAGTATGGGATTTTTTTGGATAGTTTTTAATTTTTTGTGATATCCTCCCTTGAGCGATATTTCGAGATATTTTGGTGAAGAACCAAGCTTGACCACTCGTTCGAATTTTATTGGAATCACCATGTTTAAATTGTTTAAGATAATGTGGATCTAACGCTCAGACTCATTTTTTTAAAACATCAGTTAAAATTCGAAGAACCAATCGTGCGGATTTCTGCATGTGTCCCAGATGACCCCTAAACAACTTCGATCATATTGCGTCATTCTGTTTAATACAAAAATTACATTTTACATATTTAAGCCATTTAAAATCGCTTACTTAAAGCACACTCCTGGTCAATTTCGAGCACTGCGGGTGGCTTTCCAAACAGTACAAAATAATCCAAATAAACTAAACGCGCAATAAAAACTGTTTAAAGCACTACGAAAATTATCGAAAAATTAAATTCAACCGAAATCGCAAACAAAAATTGTTAAACAGAACCACACACACACACACACACACATTAACAAACAAACAAACAAACAAAACACACACATTTATGTAGTAATATTTTAAGTTGGAACGAAACACAAAATAAATAAACATATTTATTTTCCACTTCTAATTCCATTTCATTTGCTTCTTCTTCTATTATTTGCAGAGCCGCTATTCAAGCGATCGCAGCATATTTGGACGCTTTCCAAAAAATCGCAGACGCCGCAACAAATTCAAGAGGTAAGTTCAATTTTCTGCGCTGCCTCCAAAATAAATAGTCGAAAGAAAAACAAAAACAAAAACAAATAAATAAATGGGAAAACTGAAAGTAGATTTCGTCTTTGCCGTTGACGTCGTTCCGCGCTCTTTTAACTTTTTGCGTTCTGGAATGGAGCGCGCGCGTAAATTTAAATTTGAGTCAACAGGAGGAAACTTCTTCCGGGGGAGACAAATTCAAATTATTAATTTGTCTTGATTTTAAACTTTAGTTAAAAATGTTGTCCCTTTCATTGGTCATTGATAAACAACTCACCTTCCAATGGTTAAATTTTAATAAACTCATAACCACGCCCACCAAATTTCCCGATGATCTGATATAAATATTTTCCTATAAAGCCGAAATTGTACTTTCCTTAATAATTTTTTATTTTAACTTATTTTGTAAATTAAAGTTTTTGTTTCATCGGACATTTTCTCTCTCTGTACTTGACGTCGCTGGTCAACGGTCACTGATCTGATTTCGATTGCTGCTGCTGTTGCTGTCACTGCTGCTGTTGCTTGTTTTTCACAATTTTCCTATTTTTATTTGACTTTTTGTTTTGTTTTGTTTTGCTTTAGCTTTTTCTTTTATTTTCTTACTTTTCTTTTTTTTTTTTTTGAGTATTCTTGGCGATTATGCAACACATGCCGCTTTCTTCGGTTACTGCGGAAACAACAACAGCAACAACAGCGACATTTGTAGCGCGAAATACCAAAATAAACAACCACAATACAGCCAGCAACATTTGTCTGGCTCATGTTGCCTCGTTTCTGTTTGCTGTTGACATTTGATGTATTATTGGTTTTGTTTTTGTAGACGTTGTACCACCTTCTTCTTCTTGTTGTTGTTGTCGTTGCTGTTGTTGTTGTTGTTTTTAGTTCAACATTTTTCTGTTTCAGTTGTTCTTCTTGTTGCCTTTTCGCTAATTGCCGCAATTTTTGTGGCATTCAAAATCGTTTGAGTTTGCCGCAATTTGCGACCGGCAACAACATGTTTTTGTTGTTGTTGTTTTTATTAATTGCTCGATTTTAAAATATGTTTTTTCTTTGACTTTTTATGCTCTAAACGATTTAAGATGTTTAAATGATTTTTGGATGTTTTCATGGTTCAATTATAACTTTAAGAAAAATTTTACTTCAATTAAACATTGAAAAGTTCTTTAACTAAGAGTGAACTTTTATTGGTCAGAACATTTTGCCAACTTGCCAAAAAACATAAACGTAAAAATATAGAAAAACTTAACAGATACATATACATACATACATATGTACCTACTTGCAAACAATATCGTTCTGTTAAATAAATAAATCGACTTATTTACTTCCGTACGCGTATCGAGTAAGTAATTTTATTCCAAAGTGCAAGCGCTACTTGTCCTTTACTTAACGTCCTCTTGAATTCCGTCCTCAACCTGAACCTAATGCGTAAAATAATATTTTCGCAAAAGGGTGGAACTAAATACAAAACTAAGTTGTCTTTTTTTTTTTGTTTTTGTTTTTTCTTTTTGGCTGTACATCCTTACTAAGTGCGAGTGCGAAGCCAAATATTTGACCTGACCAAAAGTTGTTATATGCTACGAGTTTGTGTCTGAGCTTTGAGTGAGGCCATCATCCTTGTGTGTGGTGCGTTTTCATATTCAATTGAAGGGGTGGCAAATTTCCTCCAAGAGTTACAACACGAACTTATACGGCGTACTTCAAGATTTTTTTTTTTTCATTGCAAATGTCTTTGTAAATTGAAAGTCCAGTTGTCTGCTTTTTGAAACACTACTCCACGAAGATTAATTCTTATAATTCTAATGTCAGCTTTTAAATCGAAATGCTTTCAAATGAAACTAGTCAAATTTAAAATTTTTGTGACAGTCGCTCATTTATAATTGTCAATATATTTAAATAGGATTTTGGTATTGTTGTTTTTTAAATTTTTTTCATGTTAAGTTTTGTATTTTAAGTTTCCGGAATACTAAAGTAAATTATATTTAAAAATCCTTTTCTACTTTAAAACACTTGTCCAAAAATGTAAACGAAAAGTTTTGATCATTAAATTTCAAGTAAGAAGACTAATTTTAATTTGGTTTCCATTTTCATGTATGTATATACTATATATGTATATATGTATAGTATGTATTTATAGGTCAAACTGTATACATGAATAAAAAGTGGAAAACACAATTTCGCGGATGGCACAATCGAAATAATCATTTAAACTTTAAGCACGACAACAGCTGCACTGGGGAGGAAAACAAAACCAAAGAAAGAACACGAAATTGTGAATATCAGCAAAGCGTAAAGAAAATATTTTTACTAAATTTTTGCAGTTTTTTTTTTTGAAGTACTTAAATAGTTTCTTGTTTGCTAAAAAAAAACGAGTTGAATTTGTTTCAGCCATTGCAAGTGGCACATTGTGCTGTGCTGTGTTGCATCGTTATCGTTCATTGTTGGCTTGTTAGGCGTATCGCTTTGTCTGTCTGTCTGCCTTTCGGCTTGCAGCAAGTTGCATTATAATTTTTTTTCCACACTAGCTCATTCCTCCTCTTTCCTATTTACATTCTCAACGAAATACATAATCAGCGACTTATTTCGATGATTATGAGCGAGTATTTTGGCCGTTTGGTGTTTATGACCAAACAGCGAGGAGACACGACAACACAAGACAAGCAAGACCGGTTGTTGACCGACTCTCGACGACGATGACAGTCGGACGGATAACAGCAGCGTGTGTTGCATGCGCCCAAACCAGACTAGACAACATGGCGTGCAGTTGTTGCTGTTGTTATTATTGTTTTTTCTAGTTTTTGTTTATGTCGTTTGGTACTTCTTGTATTCTGACGATGGCTTACGACATATTTCCGGTGCAGTATACATTTTTCTTTTTTTTCTTTTGGCTTAGTAGTCGTTAATTTAAATAAAGGATATTTGAAGTCATCATTCGCCATTAACCAGTCGGTAATATTTGCTTTGAAAGTCGGTTATCAAATAAAAAATTAGTGCTCCCTTTATTATACCAAACCCCAAATCAGTTACTGCTTTAAGGACTTCTAATTTTTTAGTTTTCAAAGGTCCAAAAATCAGGCGTAGGCGTTCCCTTTTTAGACTATGCATTTTTTTTAGTCAGCGGTCTAGATTATTTTTAAATTTTCCGATTTAATAATTTTACTAATAATAATAATTAATTTTTTTAAACTTCATTACAGGCGCCACCAAAGAAATCGGCACCGCCCTGACAAGGGTCTGCTTGCGACACAAGGCGGTGGAGACACGCCTTAAAACATTTACCGCCGCAATAATGGATTGCCTAGTGCAGCCTTTGCAAGTGAGTAGTAAAGCGGGAATCTTCTTGACTTATAATTGATCCATTTAATTTGACTAATTTACTTTTGCGCACGCAGGACAAATTAGAAGACTGGAAACGCACAGTGGCCACAATCGACAAGGAACATGCCAAAGAATACAAACGCTGTCGCACCGAACTTAAGAAGCGCTCCAACGATACGTTGCGCTTGCAAAAGAAGGCGCGCAAAGGTCAGTCGGATACAATTCAATCGCTGATGGACTCACACATGCAGGATGTGACATTGCGTCGCGTCGAACTGGAGGAGGTCGAAAAGAAATCACTGCGCTCGGCAATGATTGAGGAGCGTATGCGTTACTGCACCTTTGTGCATATGCTGCAGCCGGTCGTGAAGGAGGAGTGCGAAGTGATGTCGGAATTGGGACATTTACAAGTACATTGCAATTAGTTATTAATTTTAGAAATTTAATTTAATATTTTGTTTTGTTTTGTTTGAAATAACAGGAAGCAATGCAATCCATTGCAATCGTTACCAAGGAGCCCTCCGTGCTGCCGCAAGCCTCTGAAGAGCTAATTCACGATGCCAAGGCTATAATGTCCCTGTATCCGGAATCGCCTGGCGGTGGTTCGGGTTCGCAAGGTGGTTGCTCCAATTCGCTAGGTTCGCGTAAGAGTTCCGTTTGTTCGATTAGCTCGATGAATAGCAGCGGCTCAAGCAGCTCACCTGGACATCATCATTATCCGCGTTCGTTGTCGCAGGTAAGTCGTTGTTGTTGTTGTGGTTAATTGTTGTCAGCAAAATAATTGTTTTATTAAATGCATTTTTTAAATTTGTATTTAATAAATGTAACTAATTGTATACCTCAAATGCTTTAATTATGTTTAAAATGAGTTTAAATTCTTAATTTTTATTTAATTGACTTAATTTTATTAACCTACATTTTTTTTCTTTAACTTTTAATATTAAATTGTTGTTGCTTTCGTCATTATTTTGATCGTTGTTGTCTTTTTGTGTTTTGTTCTTTTTCTTTAATTTTAGTTAATTTCGCCTGCAATTCGCTTGAAACCTGGTGAATCCAGTGATAGTGGCTTTTGCTCATCGCCAGCTCTAACCACACAGGTTTATTATTTTAATACATTTAATTCGCCTTTAATTTAACGAAACGTTATTTTTCTTTATAATTTTATTAAATCTCAATTAAGTTTATTTAATTGCACAAACCTTCTCTACCCTATCCTCCCGCACACTTTATCGAAACACTCAAATTTACGCTTACGCACTGTCTTCTTGCTCTTTCGTTCTTTGTCTCTCTTGTAGGCTTCTACTGCCACTAGCCAATCACATGCCGTCTCTACATGGCCACCACATTCCCAAGACGCTGTTGCACTGCCGCCCACTGCCGATCGTCCGCACACCATTTCCTCAGCCTATGAAAAAGGTCATCAGCGTCCACCACTCACAGTTTATACGTTCCAAAATCCAGAGACCATACTGGAGGCTGGTTCGAATGTTGGGAGTGGCGGCGGCAATGGTAGTGCAGTGGCTGGATCTGGTTCTGGTAGCGCCTCTGGTCAAAATACCCCATCCACTCAAAAGTCACCAGCTGGTGCGCTCAGTCGTCCACCTTTGCCTGTGGTAGGTATTTTTGTTTTAAGCTGAAGTTTCGGGTTATTGGAATATTTCCGAGTAGGAACTTTGAGTTTTTTCTTTTTAAATGAAATATTTTTAATTTAATTGCAATTTAACATGTGTCCAGAAACCAACGCGTGTGGTAAGTTTAGGTTAATTTTTCCCCCACTAAGCCGCGCTTCCCTTTAGAGCTAACCCTTCTATGATTTAGTCCGCTATTGCTAACGTTTAATTTTAAATAAATTCTTTCATAATTATAAAATTTAATGCATTATGCATTATATAAAACATTTTTCAATTTATGCATGAGCAAAAAGTAATACATAAGATCGTCTTCCTAAGTTCATAGTAAAATACATCACTTCATTAAACTTAATATCGTCGAGTAGTTACTTCGTTTAAACCTAGAATCGTCATTCATACATGGTCAAAACACATTTTTTAAATCTATAATTGATATAGTTTTGAAACCATTTACTGAGCTATAGACTGTGTCATAGCACATATATATATATTTTTTTTTAATTATTTCTCACATGCTCAATTCTCGCATGAAAAGGAAACTTGAATTCTGCTTAGGATTCAGAACCCCAAATCATCCTGAACAAATTTTGAATAGTAACGAATTATTAACCAATTATTTTTCGTTTTGTAACGTTGTGCATAAATTTTGATGGGTCTGAGTCGCTTTGAGAATTTGCCAGCATATAATTTTCCCCAAACCATGCAATCATTTCTTTGGACATTCTAAATCTTTAGAAGCACACCTTACATTAAATTTCAATCCTTTCTAGATACCTAAAATTAAAAATAATAAAAAAAATACTCTTCATAAAATTCATTCAAATGCATAACAGATTTTCACTCTCTTCTTGCTTTGTTCTCTTTCAGCGTTGCTCATCGCTCGAACGACCGCTCTCGGCAAACAATAATCGTAATGGCGGCAATGTACTACAGCAGCAACGACAATGTCCATCGCCGATACCGGCGCACATAACAAAAGGTAAGACTGCCCGTTTGCCAAAAAATATGAAGCCACGCCTACACTCTTTGGTTTTTTTCTCTCTTGTTTGTTTAACAATATGCTAAGCGAATTCCATTTTTACTAATTTCCCGATTTTTGTGCGCTCTTTTTTTCTCTTTCCTTTCATTCCTTTTATGTGTTGATCGCATGCTTTTGTTTTGAAAAAAAAAAAAAAAATACTTCTTTATAAACCGAAAAAAAAACGCGTAGAACTGTCAGCAGCGCATCATGCTCAGCAACAGCAGCAACAAAATTCGCAGCAACAGTTGCTACAACAACAACAGCAAAGTCCTCCCACCTATGTTAATATGTCCGAACTAGCCAATATGGCGGCTTTGAAAATTACTAACCAACAACAGCAGCAGCAGCAACAACAGCAGCAGCAGCAAGCGCAGCCACCGCCGTTGCAGCAGCAACACTCCATCGATTCTATTTCATCGCAACTCTCAAATGAATCTGTTGCCTCCAATCAGCAATATCAGTTCCAACAACAACACGCGAATCAGAATCAAAACCACTCCGGCACGCCTGCCCACACCAACGCCCAACGCTCTCATTCCATTTCCTCGTCGACCGCTTCTTCCTCCAACACGCCCTCACTCTATTCGCATCCCTCGATTGAGTCGACTGTCGCCACACCGCTTGTCGGTCAAACGCCCACACCGTCTAGTGGCAGTTCAACGCCCCAAAATCCCTACTCGCCGCTATTGACAAATTCGGCATCGTCAATTGCCGCTGGCACGCCCAGCGGCGTCAGTATTGCCAGCGGTATGACAAGTGGCGCCGGTGGCGGCAGCGGTTTCGTCTATAACGTTTGCTCGCCGACACCACCACAGAGTGCCACGCCCTCTGTTACTTCATCGGCCGCTAGCAGCGATATTCTCAAGATAACCGAAGCTGATGCCGCTGCTGGCATCAATGCCTTCAACACAAACACCACGCCCACTAATGACAATACCAACAACGCCACTTCGTCTGGTGCGGCTGATATTATACCGAATTCCAACTCTGCCACCGACACAGATTCGCCGACCATTATCGAGAACGACGAACGTTCGCGTGCTTCCGTCTTGCAGAAGGCTTCAATGTTTGAGAAACAAGCAGCTGCGGTTGCTTCGTCCGTGAGCAGCCCACCGCCGACATCTGCGGCCGCGTCGGCGGCTACACGCGCTGCAGTCATCGCTGCAGAGAATATTTATGGCACGCGTCGTTCGGAGGAGTTTTCACGTGCCACGCCCACTATGGCGATGCATGGTAACCAGTCACAGCCACAGCAGCAACAGCAACAAGTAGAACAACAGGATGTCGGTGAGTAACATGTTTTTGCACTGTCTCCACTTTGTACGCTCTTGAAAATAAATCGTAATATGCGTTCTTCAATCCGAGCTTATCGTATTGACGATCCCACAATTTTATATAGTCATTGTAAACATGTTTATGTATAAAAAATACGATTTCGATTCATAATTGTATTAAAATATTTCTCTCTTTTTTTTTCTAAATTTTATATATACATATGAGATAAATGTTAATCCTCAATATGATAAATACAGATTTGAAGAAAGCATATTTCTTTCCATTATAATTTATAAAATGAATTTCCTGTATATTCCGAAACTTGGCATATATACAAGTATATGTATGTATGTATGCGCTTAAGAATTGTTCGTTGAAATGTGAAATATCAGTACAAAACACGGGAAATCTAATTTTTACCCATATTTATTTAATTTCTTTATAAATTATTGAAGCAATTAACAATTTAATAAAAAGATATAAACTTTTAATATAATTTTTCGAAGAATATTAAATTAACGTTTAATAAGTCAAGATAGAAACCAAAGTTGTAGAATGCTCACAAACGACTCGTTCGCTAGTTGCGCTGAGCTAGCTCAGCTCAGCTGAGCGATCGAGTCGTATGTGAGCTCTTTCACAACCCGAATAAAAACGCGTCGGTGTCATGACATTTGATTAAAATTAATACAAAAAAAAAAGGTTACTACGTCTTGTTTTGGTTAAAACGGAGCATTGTAAAACAAGTAAAAAATCATTATTAGGTGTACAAATAAGTTTTCGCCGTTTTTTGTTAATAAAATAATATTTAAACGATGTGAGACTGCTTGCTAAATAACTTCTAAACTAAGTGCAAGTTCCTTTTGTGTTTGAGACGAATCTTCACCCAATAATTTCTCCAAATCTGCATCCTCGTAAATTTTCGGCCTTTGTCTTTTATGTCAAAATCACCTTTTTAAATTTTTGAAACCACTCACGACATATTCTCTCACTCAAAGCATCCTCATTATATGCTTCTACGAGCAATCGATGCGACTCAGCAGCAGATTTTTTTAAATTAAAAAAATAAATTAAAAGTTCCCGCAAATGACACTTAGTTGGCTCAAATTGAGACATTTTTAATGAAGAAGAAAAATATATGATGCTAATGCGAACTTAATAACATGATAAGGTTATGTTGTTCTGGAATAAACAAACTAATTTTCAAGTAGGTTACCATCTGCGAATTCCAACGTAAACCTCGTGCCACGCCATCTTTCTCAAAACGGCGGAAACTTATTTGTACACCTAATATTTTTTAATATAAATACAAATTAGTGAAATGAAAGTGCTGATATTTCTAAAAAAATACAAAATAACGAGCAATTTTTGAGCGTGCAGATTTTCCTTCCATCTCTTAATTTTGTTTTTATAAATTTAATTTAAAAAAGACAACACAAAACTCGTTAAGTAAATTCGAATTGTTATACAAAATTAGAAGGTCGTAAAATACGACTCTCTCTCTCTCTCACTCGCTCACTCGATCTGCTCAACAATTATAATGAGTTGAGCAATCGAGTCGAAATATCGTTTGAGAAATTAAAATCAACTTTTTACTTCAGTAACTCAAAAATAAGTTTAGGTTTTTCAATTTATTTGGTATAACAACAACAACAAATTGTAGTAAAAAAGTTGTTGTGTTGTTTAATTTAAAAATTACATAAAAACAATGTTAAGTTTACCTTTTATTATTGTAAAAAAAGAAGCAATTTACTATCAACTATCAGTCACAATCTTTAAACTAATTTCCACTCTAAAATGCAGAATGTTTTGGAAATAACTCTTTTTAAAAAACTGCACTTTTGACTTATTTTGTTTTTCCTCAAAATTTTGCAACCCGACATTTTGAATCGATACCGAATTTTGTTTCAAAATTTTTGTTTTTCAAGACTTTTTTTGTTATTGATTAATTTTGAACTAAAGTAAAAAAATTTTTGTTTATTTTGTTTTCCTTCTTCTTTTTTCTTATATCCACATTTTTTGTTTTGTGTTTCCCACACAAAATTTGAAAACAACAACACCACCACCACCAACTACAACAACTACTATTCCAACAACACAATAAAAAAAAAAACAATCCTACAAAACAACAAATCTAAAAAAAATTCTAATTTTGCATTTTCAATTTAATTGAAACACATTTTTAATTTTGTTTTTGTTATTTCAAATTATAAAAAAAATACACATGCAATTTGTAAATTTCAACAACAATTGTAAATATTTGCACACAAAACATCACCAACTATTGCTACAACAACACCAAAAAAAAAAAAACAACAACAACATCGACAATTTCACCCACACAAATTTTTAGATAAGAGTTTCGAAGATTCGATACAAGAATTAAACAATTTAATTGGCGAATTAGACTCATTCCAACGCGAGATTGATGCGGGCAAGCAACAGGGCAACAATGTCAGCAGCAACAATATCAGCAGCAACAGCTCCAATCATATTGACCCATTTCCTACCGGAAATGCCACTTCCGAAATGACAATTATCTCCGCTCCCGTCGCTGATTCCATCGGTGCAACAATTAATTGCCAGCAACAAACTCAACAGCAGCTGCAGCAGCGGCAGCAGCAATATTGCCCCAGCACTCAGACGAATTCCAGCGGTTGCGGCACCGACATTTCGGACAACACATCCGATGAAATTGCCGCTGACGCTGATACACGTTCGTTGACCAGCCTCAATTATCGCAACAACCTTAGCAGCAGCAACAACAACATCAAGGCTATGTCGGTGTCGTCGTGCAACTATAACAGCGATTCAGAGCTGAGTCGTTGCTATGTGAGCGAGACGAGTTCGCTGGCGGGTGGCGTCGGTGGCGGCTACGAGAATCCAACATTTGCGCATTTCGTTTCGGCAGCAACAGCTGCTGATGCTGACAGCATATCGATGACATCGGAAATCGGCAGCGGTGTTGTCGTCATATACGATCATCAAATTCCGATGACGCCTGACATGGATTACGCGCGTCAAAATTCTGAAATTGTCGTGCTGCGTACGAAAGATCCGCAACAGTTGCAGTTGCAGGAGATGTGTGAGCTGCAACAGTTGCCGGCGAATCTGAGTGGTGGTCTGCTGCCGGAATCGCCGACAACGCCAACGACGACAGCAACCGTAGCGCCCGCAAAACAACGTCTCTCCTCGTTTCGCGCATCGAGCGAACAACAATTGCAGTTGCTCGGTGGTGGCAGCAGTAACCACAGTCGACATCAGCAGCACCAGCAGCAGCAACAACAACACGAAAAAGGTACGCAAGATGTTAGAAATAGTGTAAAAATGCCAAAAACCGAAAATGTTGCAGCAACATTGTCGGCAGCAATGTCGCAATCGGCAACAACAGAACCAAAATCGACGATAACAGCACAAAGTGATACCATAATGCGTCGCAAATTGCCGCCAAAACCAAGTTTAAGCATATTTAATGGCAATGCCGAACAATGCCACAACAACAACAGTAATAAAATGTTGTTGATACCAAAACAACAACAACAGCAACAACATCAGCAGCAGCCACCTCCTTTAGCGGCAAAGTCCGACTTTAAAGCCGATTTAGATGCAAAATTACGCAAACAAAAGCTGAAATTGCTGCAGCAAGCGCAACAGCAACAAGAACAACACGAACAACAACAGCAACAGCAAAATAATGCTCAGCAACCACCACCACCACAACAACAACTACAACAGTCGCTCTCTTCAACTACCACCACCACAACAACTCCAACCACCGCACTCATCAACAATAATTGTAATACTAATAGTAAACGTTCATTTGCCACCTCAGCTACAGTTGCTACTCCCATCTCTCATGCGCCACCACCACTCCCACATACGAATGGTAGTTCAATAGTCGCTCACAATCATCAACATCAACATAACCAGCAACAACTTCATACACATAAATATTCCACATCTCAAAATGCTAATCATTTACAATATTTGCCAGTTCTTCCATCAGCATCAACAACCACAACAACAAAAACATTGTCGTCGCCTCCTCCTCCTCCTCATCATCATCATCATCATCAACAACATAGTCAAAGTCATCATCCATGTGTGCCTCCTATTGTGCCCACCAATGCATCTACTTCCACCGTCTCCTCATATGCGTGTTCCTCCTCTGCAGCTGCTTCGGTTGCGGCGTCAACTGCTGCTGGCGTCTCTAAGCCGAGCATTACGCCGCGACCGGCTTCGTTGTCGGGTTCGTTCGTTTTTTGCTTTGATTTTATTTATTTCATTTCTGTATTTTTCGTTCGATCGCTTTAATATTTATTTGGGTGGCGTATAACTCTACGTTGCTTTATATGCTCTTTTGATTTAATTACGCAAAAGAAAAACGTGATAACTTCTTATAAGTAACCAATATTATTAATTTTATTTTTTCAATATTGTTTCACATTTTTGTTCTGTGTTGGTGTTTTTAAATTGTATATTAATTTTTTTGATTTATGTTACTTTTTGACATGTTTCTAAATAACACTCTGGTGTGGACGTCTCCAGCAGCTTTCGCGTTTTCCTCCCCTCTCTCTCTTATAAGATAACAAATGTAATGTGTGTTGGTGTTTCTTTACCATCATCCTAAGCCACCGATCCTCTTAATCCATCCTTTCATTAATCTTAGTTTTGTGTTAGATTTTCATTAGTTTTTTCTTTGTTTCTTTGTTTGTTTATTTATTTGTTTGCTGCCTTCACAAAGTGAAGTGCAGCAAACTAATCATTTCATCATGCACTTCTCACAACCCCTTAAAATATTCAAATAACAAACAAAATAAATATTAAATCATACAAATATTTACTGACACAATATAAGATATTCACTCAAATATACGTTTGTTCATATGGCTTAAACGTACCTCCTCTAACGTTATGTAAGTAAGGAATTGAGTCAAAAGTTTGCATCCACTTTTGTCTCAGCTAACATTTTCAAAAAGTTCTTCTTTAACGAATGTTTACCTTGAAGAGTAAAAATTTAAACTAAATTTATTATTGGATTGTGTAGAGTTTGGAGATTTTTTCGTGTACCATCATTAAAAATAAACTTTACATTTATTTGACCTTTTTTAATCGAGTTTTTGATTACATATGTAATCAGATCTTGTGTGAAAAGAATTCAATGACTCGACTTCAGTTCATTTTTGGTTCACAGAAGATTCATCTTGAAATTAACGTCTTAATTGAAATTCAAGGTCAAACTTGTATGGTTTTTAATTACAAAAAAAAAACTCGATTATTATTTGCAATCAAACAATAATATTAAATTCAGTTTGTGAGGGCGCCAGTTATTTTTTTGACCACGACTTTTTAACTAAACTAAACGATTTTTGTATAAATAATAAAACTTTGTAATTTATTGAAAAGTCTCCAAGTATCTTTTGCAATTCAATAAAACCACGTAATTCGAATTTGGCATTCCAAGAGAGCTGTTATGAAATGTTTTGGTATTATGGTGTCTTGTGTTTGTGTATCTCTTAACAGTCATCTTAATAAGTAAAATAAAAATGACAATTAAATAAACAGAAGTTAAGCGAAATAACAACAACAACAGTATATGGTATTAACTGGTGCCACATCTGCATCTAACAAAGCAATATTTCTACATCTGTATATACAATATATAGAATATTCTTTTACTCATACCACTTTTATTTCAAATACAAACAGGAGGCGCCACTCGCATTGCCCGCCGCTCTTCTGTGAACACAGCAAAACCTCCGCCACCAGTACGACGCAGTTCATCCGTGACACCCAGTCATAATGTTGCCAGCGGGGTAAGTAATCCAATAAAAAAATATATTTAACCATTTATTTTACACTACGCGAATCGTATTAAATTATAAGTAAAGTAGAGAAATGTTTTGCCCCGGAAGTATCTCAAAGTTGATTTTTTACCAGACCCGCCCCCTTAAAGTTTTCCAAAGCAAAATGGCGTCCCATAAAATTTAAGCAACTAAATCACACATACAAAATTTTCCTCTTAAATACTTTTGGAAGTAGATTTTAAGTTGATTTTAATCTTATTTTCTTCTTTTTATTTAAATAATTTTGCATGTTTTAATTTTAGTTTTTTAAATTTTTTACGTTTATTTTTATTTTTGCCACGCTCGCAATTTAAATAGCCACAGCAACAACACCCACAACAATCGAATTTAATTCATCAACAGCAAAACTCGATGGGCAATTCCACTGAAAGCCTACCGCCTCCACCTGCCTTTTTACTCGAATCGCGACAGTCACAGTCTACGCCCACCTCGCCGCCTTCGGTCATGCCTGCGTCATCGCTAAAGGTCGCCGAAACGGTGAAGGCACTCTCGGCAATACGTCACCAGCCGGCATCGCCGAATACCTTGCGACGTATTCAACAGCAGCAACAAAAACAGCAGCAGCAAATGCACCACCAGCAGCAAGCAAAGCCGTCGCTACAGGTGAGCGAAGTAGTGGATCACAACCATGTCTTCCATCCCTCCCCGCAATCCGGGTAGAGTAGCCGAATTGGCTGCGGTTTATTTGAAAATTCTTCTTACGCTTTTTATTTATTGCTTATTTTATAAGCTTTTTTTTTAAATAATTAAAAATTTGTATTCAATTTTGCAAGAAAAATTTTTAAACGATCAATGCAAAAGAGTTTTTTGAGTAAACCGAAAATATTTTTTAATATGCTTTTTAAAAACTCATACAATTTTCAAATATGCAATTCCACTTACGACAAAAGTGCAACTGAAACTGTATTTATATGGCAATAATAAGTAAATGAAAACAAAAAAACTTTTGCTTTCGTTACTTTAAAGTTTAAACTTAACTTTTTTGTTTTACTTTTAATTTCAATATTTTCATTTATACTATTTTTTAAACTTTTGTTATCTTTTTCTTTATCTAAAATCTTACAAAACTGACACGCCCACTCACACACACACACTCTCTCTCTCTATAAAACACAATCTTTACCTCCCCAACTTATGCCAATCAGCAGATTCCTACGCAAAGTCTTTATACCAACTCAAATTCCTCCGCTGCCGCCGATATGACGTTTAACGATGAGCCTGATTATGATGCCTACTATAATCCCTATGTCGAAGTGCATTCCTTTAATCCATCCTATTCCTACGCCTCCTCCTCCCTCTCTCCCTCCTCCTCCTCCTTGTCCGGTGCTGCTTTGAATCACAACGCCGTTTCAGCGCTGCTTACGAACTGCAATAAATTGCCGCCTATATATCAGCAGCAGCAATTGCAGACGCAACAACAACAGCAACAACAGTACTACTCAAATGCCACATCACCAATTACGCCCACATTACCACCACCACCGACACCACCAACACCACCACATGATCATGCTGCAGTTCCACCTCCCTTGCCTCCGCCTAATTCCAAATATCAACGCTTTAATCATCATCATAATCAGTCACATCCGCTGAATAATCAGCAGCAATATCTGCCACCACCAACATACACAAAGCAGCCGCAGCTACAGCATCAGCAGCAGCAGCAACCAACACAACAACAATCACAACAACATTTAAATAGTTGTGACGCCGCCGCCGCCACTTATGGCAGCCAATCTGTAAGTCTAGTTGGCATAGCGCAGCACAACATCTTCTTTAGTTACAGAGATTCGTGTGTTTTACAACAACAACAACAACTACTACTTTTACTACCACTATTACAATTACTAGAGATACTAACCTCTGCTGCTAATTCTACAAATAACATAAGTTGCGTTGCTAGTCGAACTAACCAAATGTATCACTGACGTATTTACATAGTTTAACCCTTTCATAGGAATTAAAGCACGTCGTCGAACGCCTGCGAATTAATTCTTTTTATATTGATCCATCGAAACGTTGTTCCATCATAATCACTGCGAAACGTTTTCTTCTTCTTAACTATTTTAGGAGTGTTCTTTAAATATTACGAAAGGATATTTTCAATGTATCGAAAATCCATTATTATCAAATTCAGGTTTGGTATTTTTTTGAATATTTCGGCAGGATTTCTTCATTGTTTGTAGGAAGATTGTTTTTGAAAAAATTTCGAAAAGGATTTTAATTTTGTTTTTAAATGTTAGGCCAAACGTTTTAAAGTAACATTTCAGTTTTTAAAGTAGTCTTAAAATGTGAATAAAATCTTATTAGGTTGTGAATAAATTTCCAAATCATTCGAGTAGATTTCTGAGTAAAATAAAATTAGCTGTACTCATTTAAATTCGTATTTTTGTATTTTAATGTTTTTCTTTTTGTGAAACATTTCAATCGTTGAATTTGCCTGGTAGATTTGTAAGCACTCCTCGTCAACTTTTTTGTATGAAAAATTATAAAAGGTAATTTTTGAGGAACCAATTCGTAAAGTAAACGAGGCCAAAACTTATTGACTATAAAATTGTTCACATTTTTAAGTTATGTCCATAGGAAGAACGAATTTCCATCACTTATTGTTATTGTTTAATTTAGCATACACATCGGTAATCAACAACCATAGTCCTTTATGTCGTCTGCACAATTTGTGTCTTACTAACAACATCTGCACAACATTAACACGTTTTTATTGGTTTTTTTTTTTCTCATTATCGATGAATTTTATTTTTTCTTGTATCGCCATTAGTCGTTTCGCACATCATCGCCCGGCATTTATGCGCAACCCAAAATTGTCACCAACATGACCAGCTTTCGCACAAGCAGCCCCGGTCCAAATGGACATCATCAGCAGCAGCAGCAGCCGCACACCATACATCAACCACAAGCGCAACATGCGCACCAATTGCCACCAGCACAGCCAAAAACGAATCCAAATTTAATTGCGCAACTCAATGCGCGACTCAGCAAACAGCAGCAAAATGCGGAGGGAATTTATGGAATAACACCGGGAGCAGCCAATCATCAACAAAGTGAGGCCATCTACATGCGCAGCAACTATGGACAACAGCCGCCGCCGTCGGCGTCGCAACAGCAACTGCAACAGCAGCAACACTATGACGGTAAATGCAAAACTGATAAACAAGCAAATAAATTTTATGGTAGCTTTAGCACTTCATCATCATCATCATCATCATTATCATTAACCAAAACATCAGCAACAATAATGCCATCGTCAGCAACATTATCATCTTCATCTGCATCTGCCTCCGCCTCCACTGCCACAACAAATTTCAATGCTTCTCCTCACTTTCCACTCTCATCATCGACATCATCGCTCCTCTCCAAAGTAAGCTCATTCGCAACATCATCAACTGCAGCAGCAACATCTGTTGCTGCAACACATTATCATGCTGCCACTACTGGTCAACAGCATCACCAGCAGCAGCAACAGCATTTCTCTGCTAAAGAAAACGCCACCTATTCAAATTCTTCTCAAATTTATGCGCCACCACAAAAAAATTTAGCAGCTGCACAACAAGTTGCTGCCGCGCGACAGCAACAACATGCTGCTGCTGCCGCACAGCTTCAACAGCAACAACATTATCAGCCGCCACAGCAGCAACATTATCAGCCGCCACAGCAGCAGCAGCCGCAACATTATCGCGAACATTACACTTGCCCGCCGCCGCTTGAAGATCCGCCACCACCGCCCACATATGCCAATAATGCCGCCACTGCAACAGCAACAATGCCGAAGAGTTGTTCGCGCGTTGGCAACAACAATGCACAACATTTGGCCGCTTATGCTGCGGCTTCGGCCAGTGCAACCATGCCCAAAAACTTGACACAACAACGTTTACAGCAGCAACAACAACAACAGCAGCAACAGCAACAACACTACCAACAGCAACAATATCACGCGCCAACTGGCGCTACGGCCGCCGCAGCAGCAGCCAATCAACAACATCAGCAACAACAGAATCTTAATCAACGTCCACCCATGCCGCTGCCACATCACCAGCAGACTCAACAACAACAGCAACAGCAACATAAACAAAAGTCCCCGGCAACATTGCTGCAGCAACATAAACAACCGCCCGTGCCGTCGCGTCACTCAAGCGTGCAGCAGAAAATCTTTGTTGCAACCAATCCCTTCATTCAGACAACGGCCGTGCATGTTGCCGCCCACTCGACACCAGCCTCACCCACTTGTTCCTCACCGACTGCGCTGGGCAGCATTTATGGTACTGGTGCACGCGGACACCATTCTTCGGCTGCTTCTGCTCAATATTATCAACAACAACAACAGCAGCAGCAGCAAATGTTGCAGCAACATTATCGCGCATCGCCGCAACATGTTGCTGGCGGCGGTAGTAATGGCGGCAACTACTACTCCAACTCCTCGTCGGCCCCAGGGGCCGCTGGCCACAATTCAAGTGAGAGCGCGAATTTTTTGCTACGTCACTACGCCAAAGTTTTTTTTTAATCGTTTTGTTTGAATTTTTACAATTTTTGGCGTTCGCGCGTGGTCGGCGCAATTGTGTTGCCGTTGCATGTTGCTTATGTTTTTTTTTCTTCTTTTATTGTGTAAATGATTTTCAGTTTTTATTGTTGCTTTTTGAAACGCGCGTTTTTTGTTGTTTTTGATGTGTTTTGAAGAAATACTTTTCGTTTTTTTTTCGTTTTTTTGTTATTTTTTTTTGTTCACGAAATTAACAGTTCCCGATGAAGAGCATCTCGACGTGCGAGCAAGTTGCAAATTGATGCTGACTTCTGCTTGAGCATTTGTCTTTAACATTTTCTGAGTAACAAGTTCATTGGACACATTTGCTTCTAATCATCCTTCTCATAATTTGCACAATGATTTTCATAAATACGAAATTGTTTAAAACATGTTCACCGTTTTTTTTAACTTTACCGATATTTTTATAGCTACTAAATATTTATTTTCTATTCCACTCCACTCAATGTTTAATATTCGATATTCAAATTTTATTTTCTTTATAGTTCAGAATCCTTAAAGAACTTCCTTAGAACTCAAACATTTCCTCGCTAATATTTTCGTTAAATTTCTTGAATCTTTTTAATATTTCGCTTTGTTCTTTTTTACGTTTGTCGTGCATTCTTAATACCCATTAAGTCTACACAGACCATTTAGTATTTAATGTATGTCTTAATAACCGTTTTGCATATATCATAAATTTTGTTTAAGAAGGTTTTATTTAAGTTCCACAGTACAAAAAATTAAAATCCTTAAATAGGATTGATAAATTTTGTATTATGGAAATTAAACTTGAAAAAAAAAAATATAGTTAACAAAGTTTTAACTTCGTTCATACTCATTTTATTGCCTATGGAAATTGTTTCCCTATCATGATTTCATATTCATTATAAATTGTTATAGACAAATATTTTACATTTGACTATGTTTGAATGTAATATTCGTACTAAACTTTGCTGCCTAAAGGTATGCAATATCTTTTTTTGAATTAAAGTCATACCAGCCACTCATTTAAATTGCCTACTTTCTATCAGTATACTTAAGAATTATGTTTTTTTTCTTCTTTTTGTTTTTGCATTTTTCTACAGCCTAAAATTACATTAAGTATTTTTAAGCATTATTTTGTTTCATACAATTTTACGAGTTTTGACTTCAAATTGATTGGATTATTGGATTTTGTTGTTTTTGCTACTATTTGAGTTTATACGTTTTTATAAAATTAAACCAATTGAAATTTATATCATCAAATGTATCCGACGACCGAAATTTAATTACGCACTTTTATTTTGTTCTCTCTTTTTCATTCATTCATTCATCTGCGTTCTTATATAACACATTTGTACATCGAACTTCATGACACACAACCACCTTCACGCTTTGATGAAAAACAAAACCAAAAAATATACAAAATTTGCAACAACAACAACAACAACAAACAAACAAACAAACAAACACAACACAAATATATATATTGTAGACTATGCCAGCACAAACATTGAGAAAGCGGGCAGCATACGCTCGAAGACCAAAGCCGAATTCCTCGAAAATCTCAATGCGAAATTGGCCAAACAAGGCATCTCGGGACGTGCCTTTGCCGTACGAAATTTAATTAATAGCAAAGCGTTGGTGAGTAATCATCCGTCCGTCGTTCCTCTCCTAACCTCCTATTTTCCGCCGCACGCTCTCTCCCATTGACGCTAATGACAGAGATTGTCGTTGTCATTGGTAGTTGCAATATTTAGATTGGTGTACGTAGTTTCGTCTGTATTCTACTTTTAGACGTTATCGTTTTTTCTTTTCCTTTAGTTTAATTGTACCATTATTTTCTTTCAATGATGTTTTAAAAGTTTATTTTACTATTCTCTTTTGTTTTCTTCTTGTATACAAAATTTCAAAATATAATTTTGCTTTTTGTTTCGTTTCTCCTCCTTACATTTTTATTTCGGTTGTTGCATATTTCTGTGTGTGTGTGTGTGTTTATGTGTAGATGTATCAAAATCCACAAAAACTTGTGCGTCCCAGTGCACAGTATCGTACTCCTGCTCCTCATTCTCCAACTCCTCATTCCGACGAGCCGTGTTAAGGTATTTTGAAAGCGTTCTGAAAATGTTTCGTAAGTCTTGACTTGACGACCTAACGAAAATTATAACAAAATTTCTTCGATGCTTTTATTTTTAACATTTTGAATGGTTATGGTTATAGTTAACCTAACCCACCACTGCTTTTATCTACCACTTGTACACTTAATAATTTTTATCCGCATATTTTCGTTACATACTTTTAAGCGCCTAAAACAAATCTTATTTAAGTATTTCTTTTAGCGCCTAAGGCGATACAACTTAAGATTAACTTATGATTAACCGACTATTGACAGGTTTATAAAAAAGACTCACATATGACTCGCTCGCTCAGCTCATTCTGCTTGTTGAGTTGAGCTAGCGAGCGGGTTTTAACTCATTGACTTTGCTTCAAAATTAACGGCCTCCTTTTAGCGTTATTAATATAAGCAGTTGTATCTAATTCGTTCAATCCCCGTCTTAAATGATCACATTTTGTAAAAGAATATTTAAACCTGTCGTCATCATTGCATCCTAAAACATTTAAAATATTAAAAGCCTCATTTAAGTATTTTTTTTAACGCTTTTGGGAAATTTACACTTTTGTGGATATTCTATTTGAGAAGCTTTAAATCGAAAACCTGACAATCTATTGACCAACTATAAATACAAAAAACCGCGAAAGGTTTTTCATTTATTCGTTCGTGAAAACAAGGGAAACAAAAATCGATTTCATTGGAGAACAACGATAAAAGCCACAAATGCAAAAAAAAAATGTAATAAAATTAAAATTAAATACAATTTTTAAACTGTAAATTGAAGTCTTTTCACACTTTTTGGAACTTCTTGGTAAACTTAATTTTTCGTTTTACAGTTTTTGACAATTTAAAAGTTTTCACAACAGTTTAGTGGCAAGATTTTAAATTTCAAAAACGTTGCTGATGAGTTATCGGTTTTTGACTTGAAGTTTCTCATTTATATTTCAAATTAAACAATAGCCAATGGTTTGTATGCCTTAGAGTTACCTCAATTTGAATAATGTATATGCTTAAATCTAATATTAAAACTAAATAAATAAAATATGAAATTCACTAAACCAGCTGTTAATATTTTTACAGCCGGATCCGCGCCTCTGTCATGAATCCTTGATGGATCAAATCAAACGTGGCGCACCACTGAAGCGCAACCAGAAGATCAACGATCGCAGCGCGCCAAAAATACACTAAACTAAAAATTATTACTAAGCGAACATATGAAAAAAAAGGCTAAAGCCAATGAGGGAATTGTGTGACGACGAGCAGCGGAGCAGAGCGGAGTTCAGACTAGTAAAAAAACTCCAAGCATTAACTACAATACAATTACAATACAACTTATACTAAAAAGGAAAACAAACAAACAAACCAACAATGGAAAAAATAATAGCTACGGCATAAGGCATTTAATTTGAAGAGTATATTAAAAACAAAAAACAAAAACAAACATTAATTAAATTAAAAAACCATCATAATCCATGTTAATTATCGTATTTATAAAACGAACAATTTGAAGCGTATTTCGAAGTGCAAATTTGCGAAAATTTAATTTATGAATTATTCAAAATGAAAATTTCACTTACACGCAAAATGAAGTGAATTGTTTTTTTTTACCATTTAATTTTCGTTTTTTTTTTCATGTTTTTATCTCAAAGTAAAAACAATCTAATTTATGTATTTTAATTGAAATTAATATAAGCAAACAAAACAAACAAAAACAAACAAACTTGGAAGACAATTTTAAACTTTTTGTATAAATTCTCGTTTAAATAAATTCTTTTCTGAACTTGTTAACTTTTTGTGTAATTTCAGCGTATTTAAAAGTTTTCCGAATACTAACTCGAATTTATTGAAAACTTTAAATTTTAAGTTTACCCGCTACGCTCATATTTATATTAAACTATTTTCATGTGTAAATAAAACTTAATATTTAATTTAAATATCAAAAAAGAAATTAAATACAAAAACAAAACGAAAAAAAAACATTACATATACTGAATAAAATAATGAATGAACTAAAATTTATGTTTATTTGCTTTTTCATTTCGAATCTTTAATTATTGTTAAACATTTTTGACCTTTTGTTGTATAAACGCTTAATTTTATTTTTATTTTTAAGCTTTTATTTTTACGAGTATAAACGAAATGAAAATAAAGCATCCAAAATGCTTTTAACTGTAGGCATTGAAACTGAATGTGAGCAAACAAGTCAATTTACAAATTTGACTTAAAAAAACAAACAAACAAACAAAAAAAAGAACATTTTTTCTACAACAATTTCAAATCTACTCTACGTGTTCTTAGCTTCAATTTTACAATTTAAATAAAACGGATAAAAAAAATAAAATACCATTAAATAATAACTTAACGAAATAATAATAGCTGCCAAAAGCAAAAATACAATTAAATGAAAGAAGACATTGATATAAATTATATACATATACATATATATAAATATATTACTATATATATATGTGTATGCAACTCTTCACTCGTTGACATCATATCGCAACAATTTCGCAGAAGTTGTTTTGGACTGAACTACAAATCAAATTAAACCAAGAATTAGGCCTGACTTTCACGAACTATTTTAACTTTTATTCTAAGCGTTAAATTTTCAATTATTGCTTTTAACCAATAACCAATTGATACTGCATCAGTTTTTGTGTTGACTGTTGACTAAACAAACTCATTTCAAATTAAACTTTTTTACATTTTGAACAAGAGAAAATTTTGTTTACTAAATTTCAAAAAAAAAGGTTTGAAATGTTAAACTTTTAAATTTCAAATTTTTTGATTTCACGACTGGTTCCGGGTTTTTTTTTAGTAAATTTTAAACTTAAGTCGAAACATGTAAAAATTTTGAGAATTCTTTCAGTTAGTAATTTTTTGATTTTTTTAAAACGTTTCAAATAACTTGTTTAAATTGTTAAGTTGTTCGAAAAGTGATTTCAAAATCGAGTGGTTTAATTTTAAAAACAAAACTCAGTTAACTTAAATTAGTTTATGGAAAATCAGGTCATAATAACAAAAAAAAAAAAACACTTTTTACCGTGTATTCTAAATGCTTTTTGCTAGAAAGTATAAAATATCATTTATAGGCAAAACTTTACTTAGGGTGGCTCAACTCATATCAACAAAAAGAAATCTGTTTTTAAAACACACGAACTTTTTCGAAACATTTTTAAATTATTATTCGTTCCCCATGTGGACATCAGATGTAAATGTTTTTTTTTAATTTATTTGTAAATTAGAAATGTGTAGTTTAGTTAAACATGTTTAAATTTTGAAAATGGTTTACTTTTCGAAACAGTTTAATGTGTAAATTTTGCATAGTCTGCATTCAAAATCCAATTTTACTACATGTCATAATTAGATTTAGAGATACAAAAATATCTAAAACTATAATCCAAAGTAGTTAACTGAAAATACAATAACTTTAAAGTAATCAACTATTTTGTAATATAAAACCTTCTGGTAGTCGAACTCGAACTCGAATTCGGACATTTCCGGTGTTTAAGAAATGGAACATATTTATTTTTTAGCAGCTTAACGAAATAAATGCTTGTATTAAGTCAAGAAAGAAAGGCAATAATTCAAAATTAAAAAATAAACAAGCATATATACACACATATATATGTATATATACTATATATAACTTTGTATTATAATATGAATAAAATCTTATGTTCGAAATTACATTAACAGCAAATGCACAGATTCGTTTGGCTAAAAGACAATTTTTTTTCTTGGTAATTTTATAATTTCGCAAATTACGTTTTGAATTATTTTTTGCAGTTTTTGTAGTCATCGAAAGCCAAATAATCCGTTGAATTGCAAGTCAAACAAAAATAATGTTTGTGAAAAAATTTTTTGTATAGCCAAACTGCATCATTATTGTGAGTTTAAAACTATGTAGGTAAAGCTGACCAGACCAGACCAGACCGACCGAGTGTTCTAAATTGTTAAAAAAAAAAAATTTAACCATTGTTTGAAACACGATAAAAAAAACTTAAACTTGATTTCGAGAATGTACAACGTCCATGAAATGTTGATTTAATATAAATGGTTTAAAATCAAAAAATATAAAAAGCTCACTTTTGGCTTTGGTAAAGCAATGCATCTATATAAATGCGGTGTCATTAGAAAAGGTATTAATGTAAGCTCTAAAGTGTTATACGAAATTTGGCGAATTAACTTTTAAAACTTTTGCATTTAAATCTTTCAAATGGATTGAAGTTGTCGCAATGGGATGCAATGAGTATTCTTCCATCTGCTTACATATATCGCTCGCTATTTATAATTCCTGCATAACAATAAAATTGACTGTAATAATATGAATGCATCTATTCAATAATAAAGTCATACGTACATACATACATACTCGTACATACACGTTAACATAACCTCGTCGAATATCATTTACACTAAAAATAAATAAATAAATAAATAATTAATAAATACATACATACATATACCTACCTAATGCATACATACCTACTAAACTCTAATTTATATTATATTAAACATTAATTTAATTATAAATCTAAATGTATAACAACTTAACTTACAAGTATTTAAATGTTTGTATTGACAAACATTACAATTCCGAAAATGGTTTGCATAATTATTTCAATAAACGCATAAAATGTGAATTTAAAACTTGTGTTTTGAGTTTAATTCCAAAACCTTGTGTTGGTCGGTTCGTTGGATGAGAGGGGAAGTGATAAGTATTTTGTTGGAGACCCAAATTTTAGGAGAAAAAGCGCACGCAAAGAATTTAAAGAAAAAATAATTATGTTAATTATTGAAGTTTGTTAAAGCTAAAAGCTGCCAATAACACGCATACCTTTAAAACGGATTTTCTAGCATGGATTTGCATGCTTTCGAGCTCCATAAGCACGAGAATGTTAATTTATAAAAGGTAGCGATGCGTGGCGACTCAGGCTCTATTTGAATCCAATGCTTCTTAAACTGTTCACAGCTGATTTTTGTTGATGCTTTTCTCAACCGGGATTGTGAATCATATTAAAATAAACTAATTTCACAACTGTTAATGCTTAAAAGTGTTAATATTTTAAAAATGGCTTTGAAGTTTATCGGTATGTTTTATAAATAAAATAATAACAGTCAATTTTATTAATATTCTAAAATTACGCGCGCAGACATTGGAGCTAACCTCACTGATCCCATGTTTCGCGGAATTTACGGTCGCAAACAGAAACATCAGGATGATTTTGGGAATGTGCTGGAGCGAGCATGGCAGGGTGGCATGCAAAAAATGATACTGACAGTGGGCACACTAAAAGAGGCGGATGAAGCACTTCAAATCGCTAACAGCGATGGTGAGACAAATGTTCTTGAAGTTCATGAAAAATTATACTAACCTCTGATTTCGTATTAGAGCGGCTTTTCGTGACAATGGGCTGCCATCCGACGCGCTGTCGCGATTTCCTGCCAAATCCGGAGCAGTACTATGAAGGTCTGCGTACCAAAATCACCGAGAATCGCGATAAAGTAGTCGCCATAGGGGAATGTGGTTTGGATTACGATAGACTGCACTTTTGCGAGGCTGAAACGCAACGCATCTACTTCGAGAAGCAGCTTAGTTTGGCTGCGGAATTTCGGCTGCCACTATTTTTACATTCACGCAATGCTGGCGCTGATTTTATGGAAATACTCGAACGCAACCGAGAAAAGCTTAGCGCCTGCGGTGGTGGTGTAGTGCACAGTTTCACGGGCACCGCTGCCGAAGCGAAAGCGATACTCTCATTCGGTTGTAATCTTTACATTGGCCTAAATGGTTGCTCGTTAAAGACTGCCGAGAATTTGGCCGTAGTGCGTACGATTCCAAACGATCGTATAATGTTGGAGACCGACTGTCCGTGGTGCGGCATTCGTCCAACGCATGCTGGCCACAAACACGTGCAAACAAAATATGTGACGGCGAAGAAGAAAGAGAAGTGGACGGCACAGTCTCTGATAGATGGCCGCTGTGAGCCATGCCAAATAAGGTGATTTGAATTTAAAATTTTATAAATAATAAAATTGATTTTGTCCATATGCCCACAGACAAGTGCTCGAGGTCATTGCAGCGGTAAAGGAGCAAACAGCTGAGGAACTGGCGACGATTTACTACGAGAATACATTGAATCTATTTTTTAGGAAAAAAGAGTGAACAATAATAAATTGAAATCTTAAATAACAAAAAATGAATGTACCAATATTTTATTTTTCTCATCATGTAATATTAAGCTTAGAATTCCAATTATAAGATAACTCGTTCCTGTCGCAAGCGATCGGAAAATCGGTTTTTAAATTTGTTATGTTTGAGTTTGGGTGAGTGGGAAGCAATACAACCTGTTATCGCTTACAAAAAAACATTTTTTTGGTTACTTTCGAAGCTAAAGTTCATTAATTAAATTCATATTTCAGCGAATTTAGATTTTTGTTTAAACAAGAGCAGCAAAAAAAATTAGATAATATATTAATAAACAAATTTAATGCAAAAAAATAGACAACTCCTTAAGGTGTGAAGGTGTGCGTGTCCAGATTCACTTGTCCCACTTGCGGAATTCCACACCTTCGGGCGGGCTTACATTGACCTTTTTTGAGGACACCTCCTTCCAGTTGGTGTTGAGCACGGTGCCACCCGATTCTGAAAATGATTTATTCATGGCCTTTTGCACTTCTGGATCAGCTGTGCTGTAGATGCGCTGAAAAAGGCGCTGCAGTTGCTCCTCGCTCTGAGCCTCTTCTTCCTCTTTCTTTTCGGCTTCCTTCACGATGCTGTCCCAGTTGACCGTGTGCATCGGTGGCGGTGCAACAGTTGTCGGCATCAGCACCTTCTGTTCTAAATCATTCCAACGTTCGCCGATTGTCTTGGCCAGTGTAATTTCTACCTTGGTGGAGTAGGCTTTGTGCGAAGAATGTTCCACATCGATGGGGTGGCATAATTTCAGATCCAGTTTGTAGTCATTGTCGGCGGTCATCAGCAGTCGCTCACGTTCGATGGTCACATCGTAGTGCTTCTCAATGGCATTTTTCAGTAGTACCGTTATGACGACCTTTTTATCCGATTGATACCACTCATGGCGCACAGTAGACATGTTTGTTTGGCTGCCCCTATTTTCAAGATTACTCCGAGCCTTTTAAAGAAAGCGAAGTTGCACACAATTAATTTATATACAGAATTAAATATAAATATAATCTTATGCTTAAAGTTACTTCGCAGAAGTAGAATTTATTTTGCCTTTGTCCCAGTTGTAGTTTTGTTGTTGAACCTATTTGACTTTTAATTTCAGAGCTGCCAGATTTAATGAATTAATTCCAGTACAATTCAAACTGCACAGTTTGATATTCTCAGATATCGTTACGTTTAAAAATGAATTACTAAACACCGATGTGAATCAACAAATTTTTTTTATGTATAACTTTTTAGTAAAATAAAAATAATCGACACATTTATTTTACGCTCTTGCGGAGTGCACAAATGTTCACATTTGACCGACGTAAGAAGTCATTTGCACAGGATGATTAACTTCGCGACACTTTGTAAAAAGAAACTGTATCTAAATTTTAATTCCTCTTTTCAGTAACCTTTTCAAAATACGCTATCCTGGAAAATCAATCAATTCAAGTTTTTTTTTTCAGAAATCTAACAGCATTCATTGCATGATTCATGTTATATTAACATATATATACACTGGCATATTATTATAACACTAAGACGTAGAGTAAATGATACATGCATATTTATTAGGGCTGGTGATTTTCAGCACCTCGAAATTGACTTCAAAGTTTCGGAGTCTTCGAATCATTCGAAGCCAATTGTCTAAGTAAAAATGTAAACTTTCTTTTATTTCCAATTCATAAAGTAAGCCCATATGGCAACCTTTTTAATTGCAAGACTTTCGTAAGTTTTCTTTCATTTATCATTCAAACCTAAGTTTTTAAACGCAACGTCTGGAAACCAAAGAGTAAGAAAAAGTTGTATACTTTTTATTATTTGTAAAATTATAATAATTTTAATAAATATTCATATCCACGACCAGACCAGTATCTAGGGGTCAAGTGCTCCGGGTGGCACTTTGTAAGGGTGGCATGTGGAACAAGCTGTGGGGCGGCACTTGTAGAAAAGTGAGTACGTTTTTGTACAATATGTAGTCTTGTCCCGGGCGCCTTAATTTCTACGTACGGACCTGACTACGACACACTTTGGTTTTCGCAGCTAATATGCGTTTTATTTCTTTAGTATTCAGTGATTTTTATACCATTCGCCACGTGCAAGTGCACGTACCGAATTGAGTTTTTTCTTCCGTTTGTAACAGCCAGAAGAGGGCGTGGTAGGTATGACAAAGGTCTGAGTCGATTTAACGATGTCCGTCCGTCTGTCCGTCTGTCCCCGCGATTACAGCCGTAGTTTGAGAGCTATCGAGCTGAAATTTGGTATGCGAGCTACTATGCTCCAAGCAGAGGCTAAGTTCTAAGATCGAATAAAAACTTCTACCCCCTCCCATACAAACCACCCTTTTTCATACAAAAACAATTTTTATTAAAATATCCAGTTCTAATTCAATAATTAGCACTTAAGTAGTAACACAAAACTGCTCACAAAAAATGGGCTTGATCGGATAAGCACCACGCCCACCTCCCATACAAACCCCCCCTTTCCACGCGGAAAAATATGATTAAAAATAGCTACAGCGTAAATAACCAGTTGAAATTCGGTATTTAACACTTGGTAAGAAACACGAAACTACAAACCAAAAAGGTGCTGATCCGATAAGAACAAGGCCCACTTATAATAGAGATATGTAGCACTTATGTGCTTCAAGAAGCACATTTTTTGGTTTCACTGAAATGGCGGAAGGTATATGAGCTTTGGCATAGCCGAAGATAATACTCTTACTAGTTTTTTGTTAGTTTTCGGAAAATACTTTTTTTTTTGTATTTATTTAAATCAATTTTAATTTAAGGGTTGATTTGTGTTGAATTTAATAAATGACTATCTTATGCTATACCTGTACCTGTAGGTGTAAGATTATTAGTTGGCGAAACTTTCAGGTACTATCTGTTGTAGGGTCACTGTCGATCACTTTATCCGCTACAACGGGGAACTCCGCTAACTAACTATTTTACCCATATATTCAAAACAAAACCCGAGAAATGCCGGGTACTATAAGCTAGTATATAAATACATAATACAGGCATCGAACTTAAATTGTAGTTGTGCAAATTCAATATAAGTCCTTCACGTACCGCCAAGGTTCTGAACATTTTAATAGAGAGTACTCATACGCCTCCCTGCCATGTTCGCACTTTGCAAGTTAAGTCAAAGATAAAGATAAAAATTAGTTCATAGTACATTAGTAAAACATGCCGTAGAATGTTGTGCTATTTTGTACAATTATGCAGCATTAGTTGAACATGCCGTAGAATGTTGCACTATTTTGTAAAATTTTGCAGTATTAGTTGAACATGCCGTAGAATGTTGCACTATTCTGTAAAATTTTGCAGCATTAGTTGAACATGGCGTAAATTTAGAAAAAATGTCCGGTTATATATGAAAAAGTTGTTCTTTTAATGAAATTTAATGAATAATTTTTTTTATTTTATTAATATTCTTAATAGCTATTTATTTATATATTTAACAATGTGGTACTTAAAAATTAATCCCGCAAAATATCGGGATCACGGAATTGACAATCCCAATTCCGAAATCCCGGGATTTCTAAATCTATCTCTTCTATATATATAAAAATGAATTCTTCTTTCTTTCTTTCTTTCTTTCTTTCTTTCTTTCTTTCTTTCTTTCTTTCTTTCTTTCTTTCTATCTATCTTTCTTTGTACCAAATGGGCGTCTAAACCATTCATCTGATTTTGATGAAATTTTAGGGAGTTGCTGTGCTCACGCCAACTTAGGTTTAGGGCAAAGACAATTTTGCCTCGCCGACCTATTACGCCCACAATTTGTAAAACTAAGTTAAAATATTCGATTATTTCGCTAATATTGGTCCAAAAAATTTGGTATCTGAGTTTGTATTGGCACTGTCGATAACTTCCCCAAAAATGGGCGTGGTTGGATCAATTTAACGCCTTTTTTCAAAAAAAGGATGGATCAATTCACGCCTACCATCATTGCTCAGGAACTTGATGCGCTATGTAACGGGATGCACCGGGAAGAATAACAGGATATACAAAATCTGCCACGCCCACTTATTACGCCCTCAATTTATTTAATTAAGTGAAAATATACGATGACATTGCTAATATTGCTCCTAAAAATTTGGGATTTTGGTTGAGTTTGTATGCCGATATTTCACCGCCGTAACTCAGAATCGATGCAACGATGAGTACCGGGAAGTTCCAGTACTAACGGGAGTACCGGAAAGTTCTGCTAACATTTTTTAGTTTCATTGCAACGCATGCCGCTAGTAATATATAAAATATGTTTAAATACCGTGAAACAAAAGTCAGTTCCTGTCGCCGTCAACTCTTGACTCGTCGCTAGCATGGAATGGTGGAATCTTTCGAATCACCGTCATTTTTTTGCTAGCTCTCCATAGCCATTGAATGTGGTTTGTTGAGCACAGGAGGTGGACGATGACGAAAGTCTAACGTCACGCTCAGGCAGCTCCACAAAGGCATCTGGCGAATCAACTACTTGTTGTTGTTCTTTCTGCTTTAACAGGTGGCTATATTGCAATACTTGCTGCACCAACGTTTCTTTCGCCTCCTCCTCCGCCTCAAACAATTTCCTATCGAAGACTTCGACGAGGTTCTTGATGTGCCCCAACTTGTGATGCAAATATTCAAATCGGTGTTTGTCTTGATACAGTGTTACATTGCTGATAACACGATTGTACTCAAATTTAATCTGCTGTTCTATGTTTTTGTAGTTGGAGCTTTCCTTGCACTCTTTGTTTAGTCGCTCATTGAGATCGGTAAAACGTCGAACGATACCCTTGTTTTGTTCTGCTAATTTCATGTACTCAATGTAGTTTCTATTGTACACCGTTTCTAAGTTACGACGCTGCTCGAGACACATAATCGGCGTAAAATTGCTAAAATCGTAGCGCGGTTTTTCCGAGTTCGACGTAGTGGCGGTGGCGGTGTCATCGGCAATTTGCTGCCAATGATCGCACGGTAGTTGATGCTGCTGTAGCAGTGCATACGTAAGATGTTGCCGAGGTGCCTCTGTCTGATTGTCACCTGTCGTTGCTGGTGACATTGCAGCAGATGGCGCATCTTTTTGATGGTGGCTTATTCGCCGCTTCTTATCTTGCACACCGCTGCCAATTGCTGCATCATCAATGTTGCTGTTTGCACGTTTACCGCCGCCATTCCCCACCGATAGTTGTGGACTACCAGTGTGCGTCGATGTTGGACTCGGACCGGATGTTAAACTGAATTGCTGAGTCTGATTTTGTTTGCGAAGCTTTAGCTGTTGGAGTTCCATACTGGCAAAATATGGCCAATGCTCATTAACCTCATTCCATACATAATCGCGTAGATTGTAGTTGTTGTCACGTGATATCGACGAAATATCCCTCAATATCAACATGATTTGAGCTTTGTCCCTAGCGCTCAATCCCTCTTTCTCAAGGCGTGTATAAATTGCCAACTTATTGCATGGCTTGAGTGCTAGCAAATGTATGAGACGTTCGCGTATATTTCGTCGTTTCAAAACTGGAAGTTTTCTATTACTAGCTGTGGCTAATTTAGATCGTGGCGCTGCCGACGGATTTTTTTTCTCCAAAGTGGTTGAAGACGGGCGTTTCGATGAGGCACTACAATTTGACATGTTGGCGATGCGAGTATTATTCAGTGAAAAGTTTGAGATGTTGGTGATGGTGGACGATTCTCAATTTTGACGTTTTTTTTAACAAAAAGTGTAAAAATTAATCCACGGAATTGCGCAATTTATTTAGACACTTTCCGATGCTTTAACTTTTAGTTAAGACTGATTGAAGATCGTCCTCGCCATTTCCTTTTATAGTAAATAGTTGAGATTTAGGTACTAGATAATTAAAATCCTTGTTGTTCCAAGGATGATATCACAATAGTCAAAGTGATTATTGTAAAATTTCTTAAATTAGGAGTTGAGTTGAATTTGGGTACCTGTTCGCCTCATCTCAAATCCGAAATTAAATTAAAAACAACGTGTTCAAACGCCAGATCAGGTATATTTCGTTTATAATGGGTAGGTCTGACAAGATATATACAATATATAAATGATCAGCTTCGGATTTTCAATCCGTCCGTCCGTATGTTTGTATGTCTGTCTGTCCGTCAGTCTGTTCTTTTGTTTGCTTGTCTGTTTGTCTGTGTGTCTGTTTGTATGTCTGTTGGTTTTTCTTTTTGTCTGTCTGTCTGTCCGTCAGTCTGTTTGTCTGTCCGTCAGTCTGTTTGTCTGTCCGTCAGTCTGTCCGTCAGTCTGTTTGTCTGTCCGTCAGTCTGTTTGTCTGTCCGTCAGTCTGTTTGTCTGTCTGTTCTTTTGTTTGCTTGTATGTTTGTTTTTCTTTTTGTCTGTCTGTCTGTCTGTCTGTCTGTTTGTCTGTATGTGTGTTTGTCTGTTTGTCTGTCTGTCTTTCTGTTTGTCTGTCTGTCTTTCTGTTTGTCTGTATGTGTGTTTGTCTGTCTGTCTGTCTTTCTGTTTGTCTGTATGTGTGTTTGTCTGTCTGTCTGTCTTTCTGTTTGTCTGTATGTGTGTTTGTCTGTCTGTCTGTCTGTCGATCTGTCTATCTGTCCCAGAAATTACAGCCGTAGTTTAGGAGATTTGTTATGTGAGCTCCTATTCTCCAAACGGAGACTACGTTCTAAGATGGGCAAGAACAGACCAAAACTATTAACACAAAACTACTAACCAAAAATAGGCGTAATCCGATAAGTATACATTTGTTGGATTCACTGAAATGACGGAGCTCATATGTATAACGCTTCGGCTTAGCCGAAGATTATTCTTCTACTCGTTTTTGTTTTATTTTTAAGTTGTGTTTGGTTGGTTTTTGGCATGTATAACGAAGCCGAATCAAAAACAACAGCCCTAAAAAATGAACAAAATCCGCGCAAAATGAAAAACATTTTCAATTCGAGATTCAAACAATTTCGAACAGATTTTGTTGTTGATACTTTCGACAAATATTCGCCATTTTTTTATGGCAAAAGAAGAAAAAGGAAAATTTAATATTGAATTGTTTGGACCGCGACAATAAAAGTCAATGACAAATATTGAAAAAACAATAAACATTAAATACTAACAATAACTGCAAAAACAATATTTTCCAACAAGTGCTTAACAATAACAACAACAACAGCAGCAAAAGAAGGAAAAATATAAACAATAACCGAAATACGCACAAACGATGTGGAAAAGGTCAAAAGCTCAAATATAATCACCAAAAAAGGCAACAAAAGCACACAAGAGACCAATAATATTTTTGCGATGAGTTTTGCTTCTTGGCAACCCATAAACGAGAGTCCAGGTGGGTAAGCGTCGAAATTCTGATGTTGTTCAAAATTCCGTAATTGGTTACAGTAAGTTTTAATCATTATGAAATCGAGGGAAGATATAATTCAACTTAATTAAATATTTTAAAAGACGAAACGTAAAAGAAGAAATACCGTAATCACGGGTTAACTACCTCGTCTAAAGTATGAGAAAAATATATTAAATTAAATAAATTATAAATTAAAAAACTATTTAATTAATAACAAGTAATACTTTGTACAAATCTTTTCATTAAAATACTTCAAACTTACAATTATTTACTTACTCGGATGAGACTTATGACCGGATAATGAAGAAAAACTGGAGCATCTTCTATTGGCTATAATTGAATAAGTTACTTTCGGATCTCTGAAGAATATGAAAAACGATGAAAGTCCACTTTTTTCAAAATGAGTTTAGTAGCTCTGAGGCTATAGTTTCCACCTGCATTTGTCGAAAAAAAATCCAAGACCTACGAATACTGTGTACTAAAGCGGGTTTTGGCACTAAAGTGGGCAGGTACAAAATACGAAAACCATGAAAGATTAAACAAATTTTATAGTTGCTAGAAAATTAAGACCTGCTGCAGTTAGACTAATTCGAAAAGTTTTGAACTGTCGATTTCTACTTCAGTTTGGAAATTAGTTAAAGAAAATAATTTTTTTAATTTTATTTAATTTACGAAATTTAATCACAACCTACTTTCGGAATTTCGACCCTTCGCATTTTCTCCTAATAGACAACGCCGAACGTTGTTCAATTGAATTTAGTTTTCATATTTAAAACCACACAAAAACTCGTACGTATGTATGCAAAATTGTACGCTAATATGGAATTGAAAAACAACAACAACAACAACAACAACAACAACAACAACAACGTGGACGTGCATGTTGTAAAATTTATGCAAAAAGCCGTAAATAAATACGCTTAAATGCAAATTCGGTTTGTGAAAGCATTTGCCACATATCTGCGCAATTTACTCAAGCTACGCTGAGTTGTTGTTGTTGCTGCGGTTTATTTGATGGATCCACACGCTCGATCCGCGTCGAATTTTCCCCAAAATTTATTCAAATTCAAATGCTGTTGTTGTTGTTTTAGTTTAGTTTTTCACAGATTCATCGAAATTTGCAAATAATTTGCATTAATTTTGCAACGCAATGAGGTGAAATACTGAAATTGCCGCCGCGTGTGCCGCACATGGCGTCGACTCGAGTCGCGCTGCGTAAGCGGACTAATTTTTCGATTTGCCTGATATTTTCATAAATTCTTGTTATCATATTTCAATGTCAAAAGAATTGTGTTTTTAATTACTTCACCAGAAAGTGTTGTCAATGTTGTTCTCCAATGAATTTCATTTGTAATAATTTGTAATAAATCGCTCGGTCAACCAGCTTGACCACATAAAAATAATAACTATAAAAATTATGAATTGGTTTTTCTTTTTCGTTACTTAACTCCTTTGTGCAGTCAGTGACGGCTGAATTCGGCCTGTGGCTAAGTTTCATGTTTGGCGTCGTTTGTTTCTTTGCTAGAATTTCAAGTACACTGAGCTGACATTTTTCGCTTTTGCCCACACGGGGCAACTACTTCATTTTGTTTCCTTACCTCTCTGCTGCCTTCCTTTCGGTACTTTCACCCTTGTCCTTTTGGCACGAAGTTCATGTGCCCTTTTAATCAGATTTCTCACAGTTTGTTTGTTTGACTCAATTAAGTCGCAGTTACCGCAAGAATATTAAATTAACACCGAATTACTTCCGTTTCCGGTTGCTCTGACAATGACAGTGTTGCGTGTGTTTTTTACATAACAGCCACTCCCGACCCCCGACCACCACCATCACAATACTTGCGGGCTCTTCTCTGGACTTCATTGATACAGTCTCAACATGAAAATGATTTCTCTTTATCGTTTTTCATTTGCTGCGTCTGGTTGGTGGAGTGGCTGGCAACTCGCTTAAAATGATTAAAGTTTTTTCTCTCTAATTTTGTGCATCGAAGCGTTTAATCAATTTTGAATTTAATCAAGTTGAGGCGAATCATTTTGATTTTCTTATTTGGTTTCAGCTGAAATTTAATTCTATTAAATTGTGATCTGCAAATAATAAAGAACAATGCTGGGGTACTTCATGAATACAAAATAGTTTTAGATATTCCGAGAACAAGTTGAATAAGAACGCAAACAAACTGAGCTACAGATTACCAAATTATCCACTTATATATGGTATTTAGATATTGTATATAGCGTTGATTTATATTCTCATGAAAAGTTTTGCTTTATTAATGTACAAATGTTTGCCAATTGTTGTACTAACTTTGTTGCAATGTTATAATTTTCATACTAAGAAAAGAACAACAAAATGCGGCCATTCGCACGACATTTATCAGCTGATTTATAGCGCGCCAAATGCCAAAATTTAATGCCAGATTACATGCGCCTGTATCTATCTATCTATCTATCTATCTATCTATCTATCTATCTATCTATCTATCTATCTATCTATCTATCTATCTATCTATCTATCTATCTAACTATTTAACGAATGCACTACATAACAAAACTTTCCAATCTGCTGATTTTAGATGGAACATTGAAGCCCGTTGCTGGAATAATCATTTCCAAAATGTATCTGATGGATACAAATGCAATTTGCTCTTTCGTTGTTGGACATTGAAATGAAACACAAACATTTTAATGAATTAATGGACATTTAGTAAGTTTTATTCAATATATTAAATTTAAATTTTCATTTTTCATAATTACAATAATAACAATTTTCAATACATTTGCTTCTTTTTTGTTTTTTTTTTTTGTTTTTGCTTTTTTTTGCAATTTGTTTATAATTTTTGGTTTTAGATTTTGTTTTCATTAGTTTTCATTATACAAGTCGGTAAATTTGACATTCAATCTAGAACCAAACGAACACGCACACACGCACGCCACATAACCACCACTACTACTCACTACATGCGTGAGTGAGTGACTGAGTGTGCGTGTGTGTGTGCTGCTGCTTGCAAATACGTACAACATTTGTATTCATTTTGTATGTATGTATGTATGATTATTACACAGTAATTATGTAAATATTTACGCTTGTATGCGGTTTAATTAGTTTTCAAATGTGTAAAAATCTATTTACAAAACAACGCAATTCTCAACAATTATTTGTAAATTATTTAATCATTTATTCTCATTTATTTATTGGTAATATTTAATGTGTTTGTTTTTGTTTTTTTAATATAAATTTCAATACTGAATTTGCTTACTAAATTTTAAAAAATTTTAATAATAAGTTTTCAAATCGATTTTACATAATCTAATTGTAAATATTTTGTTCATAAATTATTATTTCTTAACTTTTTGATCACAATTCACTTTGCATCGTTTTTCTTATGTACGATTTACAGTTTTCAATATATTATTAATATAATTTTTAATTAATTTATTTCATTTTTTTTTTGGGTTTCTTTAGTAACAATTTTCTGTTCATAAATGTATACCGGAAAGAGTTTCAATTCGTATTTAGCGAAATAAGTTCGGAAATGCATTAAAATTATTTTTAGATTCTTTGTTTATCATTTTGGAAATTTAGTCGACACCCTGTATTTGTTGTTTTAAACAGATATCATTTGTTTTTTCAACTGATAATAAATATTCTTTTGATAATATCTTTTGATTGTGTAATTTGAAGGACGATTTACATTTGCATCTTCACATCACTTGCACAAGTGAAACGGGAAGAGAGCAGTTATACTGAAAATGTATGGGTAGAAAAGTAGCAACACTGTATAGCAAACACTTTTTACATCTAGACTGGCGGCGTGTGTTATGAGTAGTTGTCTCTTTTCCTCCGCTTCGATTTAAATACAATTTTCAACTGTTTTATTCTAATTTCATTTGTGCAAGTGAAGTAAAGCTGTACTGTAAATCCGTCCTAAGCTAATAACACACAACAAGAACCTTTCAATTTACAAATTTTATAGATTTTGTATAGTTTTTTATTGACTTTTGCAAAATACCGATTTCAATCTTGATATGGTACCGATAACCAAGCTGTATACATATGTATGTAAGTTAAGGAAAAGGTTTATTTGATACAAACATGCCTTGTTTCATTATGTTCAAATAAATATAGAAATAAATACGTTTATGTTTCTATTAAACAAATTGATTATTTTTTATTTTCAAACTTCTTATTTGAATTTTTAAACTTGAAATTAAAATTGTTGAAACAAATGCCGGATTATGTAAACGACACTTCTTCACTTTACTGTACACACAAAGGAAAAAATTGGTTAATCTAACCGAATGTGAAGGTATAAAATGCAGCAACTCAAAGACATGTTGGGTTATATTGTAATTGTAAGCGTGTACTATGAAAAAAACACAGAGGAACAAATTTATTTGTCTCGATAAAAATATATATTTGGAGTATATTTTATTTGCATCAAACAAAGATTTTATTTAGTGCAAAAAATACGATATTGCAATGTTACAATGTTTACAAATTATTGTCATCTGGATTAACAATCTAAATTGTATTTTTTTCCTTCAATTGTTCTCGCTAAATTAAGAGACATACAATCGCAATGTTTTTCGGTTAGATTAACCAATCTTTAATCTTTGTGTGGGAAGCGAAATAACCGGTTCCTTTAAAAAAAAAAGACATTGTACGCCCTTTAAAAAGCATCTGTAAATCTTCATTTCTTGTTTCCTTGACTTGCTTTTTACAGTAAACCAGCATCGAAATTAAAGAGAGCTTCCTTTCGAGTATCGATACAGCATAGAAAAGTGCATTCGCAGAGTATTTAATATTATTTTAATTAATTTTAATTTAATAGGTGCAACAAGTTTAAAGATTAGTTACGAGTTATAAGTAGAGAATACTTTTCTGTGTTCTTGTAATTCTTATTAATAGCTTAACTTATTCACACACACAAATTGGAGTTTTCTTTCAATGTTTGTTTTTTAGCTTTTGAATACTTACGCAGATATAAGAATATGTTTTGTAATTACTTGACGGACTACCTTGGTAACGACTATAAAAGTTTTGCTTTTCTTTAAATTTAGCGCCTAAATATATTTTAAAAAAAAGTACCTAATTAAAACGAAATATAAACAAGGCTAAGGAATTGTGTTGTTCAAGCGATAATCTAACTTTAGTTTGAGCAAAATCTATTTCAATTGCTTTAAAGACGTAACAGCAATGATGGAAATCTTCGGAAGCAATTTGGCTGGGAGCTACTCACTCACTGTCAGCACATGGAAATGTTGCATAATTTATACGAATCTTTTAGATTAATTTTTACCTAATTAAGTCGAAGCTGGTGCGACGTTTTTCGCGTGCAAATTAAAGCTGGTCCCCATTTATGGTACACGAAATCGTTTGTGAAAGTTCATTTTCGAAATATTTTCGACAAATTTTCACCACAACAAAAACATATTTTCGAAAATTAAACTTAAGTTAATTAAATATTAAATAATAACACAGTTCGAAATAAATAATAATTTTTTTAAGTTTACTTTTGAAAATACTTTCATTTTAGACAAAGTCATTAGGCCTAATTCCCTTGAAGTCGAAAAACCCTCGAAAATCTCGAAATTTCGAAAGTTTGCAAACCTGGCAAAAGAACTGTCAAAAATTGTATACAACAAAGTTGCTCAAATGTTTCGGTGTTGCGTGTATGTATAGAAAAAAAAAACTACAAATGTCATACTTCTGTCAAAATTAAAGTCAGACAATACTAATTCGAAAATGACAGTTGACAACGCTTATTTCAAATAACAATAACGAATTAAAAACAACAAAAAGGTAAGAAAAATATAAACGAATTGTCTTTTTAATTAAATCGTATCACAAAAGGTACAAAAATTACTTAAAATACAACGAAACCCTGTTTGAGCTGTCAAATTGCTGAATTGTTTTCGAGCTCGTGTAGAGGAGCGTTTCCGAAAGTGAATTGCAACTTTTCGCACTTTTCGAGTTTTTCGAGTTTTCGCGTTTAAGGGAATAGGCCTATTACGAAGCGCTGTTCTAGCGTCCAAACCCAACGAAGAAAAAAAAGAAAATTAAATTCTCGCACTAAAATTGCACAAAATGTATCGAATATATTTTACTTTTACTTTTTTTAATGTGGGTAATTAAAGTATTACAACGCCATTAATGAATTAATATAATTAATTAAAATTTTTATTAATTTGTTGGACGACCGTTTTGGTGTTGTTGTTGTTGTTGCTGCAGCTGCATTTAACTGCATTTGCATTTGTATTGTGCGCGCTAACCACAAATGCACAATTGTGTTTGTATATGTATGTCTGTACGAATGCAAGTTTGCGTGTATAGTATGTCAAGGTGTGTGTGTGTGTGTGTGTGTGTGTGTGTGTGTGTGTGTGTGTGTGTGTGTGTGTGTGTGTGTGTGTGTGTGTGTGTGTGTGTGTAATGCACTTTGCATTATTTTAAATAAAATACAATTTTGCGCATTTATTTTAAGTACTTTAAATTTTTGTTTGCAATTTGTTTGTTTTTGTTTTTGTACGAACGTTTTTGTCCACTTTGCGCTGCGCGGCGCAGCGCAGTCGCCACTTTATTAAAATTGCCGATTTAAACGTTTCGCATCATTAAATTCATATTAATTGGTTTTGCATATATCATTTAAATTACATTTTATATGTATGATAGTTGTAGTTGTAAATAAATACGCTTAATTTCTAGCTTTAAACAGTAGTGACTGTTTTTTTTCTCTTTCTTTTTGTTGTTGTTGATTTTCTGCGACGGTATTTTTGTTTTTTCTGCTCTTCTGCTGTCTGCTAAATCAATTAATTAACGCTAAATGCTCTAGCTCTTAGCTAGATTAACTAATTTCAAAATACTCTGGATTTGCTTAATTTAAGTTAGTTTTAATGTTTTTTTGTTGTTGTTGTTGTTTGTTTTGTAATTTTGTAAACTTTGCTGGTTTTTGGATTTTACTGCAAATTGCAATCTTCGGATGCGTTGTTGATTTGCTGCTTGGTCTTGCGTGAGGCGCGTCGTATGAGCGATCTGTAATTGAGGAAATGTTTCACTGAATGAATCAAAAGACAAAAAACAAGCACAAAGGAAATTTAAAAAAAAATATAGGGAACATATGGTAGATAGGGTATATAAGGTAGATAGGGTATATAGGGCAGTTAGGGCACTTACCGCGATCGTGGCTTTAGTTTGGCATCGCTGCTGCTTGTTGCTGGATCGACCGCTTCGACGAGGCTGGACTTTTTATCAACTGACACAGATGGACTTGCGTTGCGATTCTTATCTGCAAAAGTACGAAATAATAATTCAAATAAGCTTTGTTTTCTAGACTTTAATAAAATTATTAAAACTTATTTTTTAATTTAAACTAATTTCAAATTTCTCAAATTCAACTTCTCAAATTATTTAACATTAAAAGTAAGCTGGAATATATTAAAATCCCTGATACCGTAACATAACATTTCAACTTTGCAAAGTTTTATACTCATTCGAGTATGTGTGTGTGTATTTGTTCGATGTGTGTGTGTGTATTTGTGTTTGTTTTTGTATGTGTTTGTGATTCACACACGAAAACAGAAATTTTCCCAAAACTTTTTAATATATTCATATGCAACATATGAACAAGAGACAACAGTAGAAGAAGAAGAGGAGGAAAATGAAGAAGAAGAGGCATGCGAAACATGTGGAAAGCAACAATTTAATTTAAAATAAATTGATAACTTCAAAACTTTTGTAATTTCGTAAAATCTGCAATTAAATGCAATTTAAACTGATAAAAACGAAATGAAACGCCTTCAAGTGAACCGGGTACGACGACGGCACCAATTACTGCTCCACCATAGCAGGGCATATTTCCCCAAACTGATTCCATGAATGAGGGCAAGGGCAGTTCCAGGGAATAATGCTCGTCAATGAAATTCGGTTTTTAGTTAAAACCAAAAGTTAAAAGCGAAATAATTCACTCTAACTAAGCTTCTCCATTTCAAATACTTTTTGTGGACTTTCAAAAAGGAAAAAAAATCATGTAAAATTAACATGTAATAATATAAAATGAAAATATTTTTTCGGGTTAAATTGTTCAACGTTAATAAACATATTAAAAAATTATTTTAAGTGTTGTTTATTTTATTTATTATAGTTGCGGGATAACATTTTTAACATATTCCGTCAGTATTTAACAAGAGAAAATGTTGGACCAATAGTAATCAATGTTAATTTAATGATTTTGTGGTGTCGATTCTTTTGTAAATTCTGTGACATGTTACATTTAAAATATATTAAATTGACATTATATCATGTTAAATTAACACTTGCTTCAAACAAATTTAAAAAAAACTGCGTTTGAAATTACAATTTATATTAAATTAACATTACATCATGTTAAATTATCTTAACTTTCATGTTAAATAGAAAATTTGAAGCAATATTAAATATATCGTTTGAATTAAAAAGTGTTTATGGAAAATTTTCTTTCTGAAATAAATCATGCAAAGTGTTGAATATATTTTTTTTGTATAAATTCTTTGTGAGTAGTGTAAATTTTTGTTTGATCCAAGCTTGTAATATGACCTTTTGTTTTTTTAAATTATACACCTTTTTAAAATTTAAACATAATTTTCAATTTTTAATAACATTTAATCCAATTATGATTGCACTCATAAAGGTCAAAAAACTCGTTTGGATTGCCTCACAATTCTAATTTGATTAAAATAATTAAAAAATTTCACTCGATCTGCCCTTGTACAAAAAAAAAACATCAAAGACAGACAGACAGACAGCTTAGAAATCTCAAGATAGCAGAGTAGTTTCGAGGAGAAGAAGAAGAATAAGAAGGCAGATGCTGATGCCAACATTTACATGACACGATGAGAATCTTTTGCATATCCATAGAATTCCTGCCAGCCAGCTTTTAGTGCAATGTCAATGCGCTGAGCTAAGACTAAGACTAAGCGTCGGTGCGCCTTGCTTAATCAGCCAGCGTTTCAATCCCTTTACCCTTTTTGTGCATTGCGGTACATAGGGAAAAAAGAATTTACTTTGAATGAATAACTTTAATATTATTTATAAAAAATTGATGTTTAAGACTTGAAGCGCTAATTTAATAACAATGATTAATGTAAAATTGATATTAAATGAGTACACTTTATTTAAAAAGTAGTAAACTCGCATTTGTTTCTTTTATTTCAACTACTGTAAAATGATTTTTCTCAGTGCATTGTGCATGTGAGCACTTGATAATTTAATAATCATGATGCGATATTTTGCAAAATCGCAATAATTGTTAAATATGCAACTTTGTCGAGAGTGTTTGTTGGCACATCCGAGTGCCAAGTGCAGGGGTGCACGCGTCTTAGGTTCACTAAAATACTTGACAGCGTTCACGTCGAAATTGAGCGCTTTTGTCTTACTTTGACGCTGACATTTGGTTGGAGAACCTCGGATAATTCTTGCAGTAAACTGATGGTTTTCTTTTCTGAAAAAAAACACCCTCACCCTCTACCCCTCGCCAGAGCCGTTCTGCACTTTACTGCAGATTGAAATGCATAATTTACAGAGAAAAGTTTCGTCTAATTTTGGCCTCAAGCGCAGCAGCAGATCCCAACCGAAAGATACCGACCATAAAAATACCACACACACACATACTCATACACACACACACACACAGGCAAAAACTGCAAAATAGTTGTATGAAAAATTGGAAATAATTTTATTGCAGTTTTTAGTTTGGTGCCGTAAAATTACAACAATTCCGAATCCGCTTTTGTCCATATACAATAAAAAAGTACTCTAATGCAATGCATTTTATTGTTGCTATCGCTGTTGTTGTTGTTGTTGTTGTTGTTGTTTTTGTGGGTTGTGGGGTTGTGTGCATGCATGAAATCACAAAGTACCTGCTGGGGCTATAACCTAACCCGAGCGACCTTCTCGTTTCAATTTAAACTAATTTATGCAAAATGCCGCCGTAATTCAAATGGTCTGCTTCTTCCTCTACTTTTTGCAATTTGCTGTTGTGTTTTGTTGTTGTTTTTTGTTGTTGTTGTTGTGGCAGCTTCAAGTATTTTAAGTCGACTACAAGCGAGTGGGCCCGGTTTTTACTTTAACTTTTGCTAAATGGTTTTCAGTTTTTCGTTGGAATTTCGCGTTTATTGTTAATTGTGTCCATTCATTTTGCGCTGCGCTGAAGAAACTTTAACTTTTCAAGCGTACCACGCCGAGGCATGAGTAGGGTGACCAGCTGTAAATTGTTGCCTTTCGTATTTTGATTTATAATGCTGCATATTTCGTTAAGTTTTCTAGCAAAATAAGGCAGGGGCAATAGCCTCGAGTCAATGTTTCTTTTAATAAAGCGGTCACTTTGGCGTTTTCAGTGTCCAACAAGCTGAAGTGTTACCAAGTTATAGCTGGAACAACTTTTTAAAATGACTTCTGGCTTTTTAGTTAATTTAGTTTTTCCTAATTTTCTTGAGACTATTTAACAACAATTGCCATTAAATTCCGAAGACAGTATTAAAGCCTGGCTCGGGGGGTCATTTGCTTTGAAAGAAAAACTTAATTTGTTTCCATTCTGTAAAAATTTATATAAAGAGCTTAGTTAAGCTTTTTAGCCACGTATTAATTTTAAGTTCAAAATAAAAATTATCATAATAAACTACAATATTTAGTCAGTGATTATTTTTAGATTACCAAAGTCCGATTTTTTTCTTCTAGCTTATTGGTTTCGAATATTTTTCAAGACAAGACTACGATCAAGTTTTCTAAACCAGCACCACAAGTTTTCTAAGTTTACTAAATTAGTAACTCAGGTTTGTTGAATTAACAACAAAGGTTTGCTAAGTTAGCATCAAAGGTTTTCAGATACATTTTGAAATCAATTTCTTTTTCTAAACTACAACGTTTCGAAATTTTGTTAATCAAAAGACGAAATAAATTTGTGACCGGTTGGTCCGCTTCGAAATTCGTCAAGAGAGAAAATTAAGAAAAAAGCGGTGGTAAGAAGCGCAGTTCATAATTTCTGTTGTTGCCTTTGAGCGCGAAACATCTTTTGTGCTGTCAACATTTTCTCTCTTTTGTAGAACGTTCGCAAAATGTCAACCGTAAAATATGAATTCCGGTTTTTCGTTTTTCGCTTTACGTTGTTCCATGTAAATGTCATAATTTACATATTAAAGTGTAGGTAAAAACGCGTAATTACGAAAACTTTGTTGAAAATTCTTTTCGAAAAGGATTTTCTTTTTTTTTTTGAGCCGCAAATATTTACTCAGTATTTTGCTGAACTCACAAAGTTTCCTATTCGGGAACACTTTTGGTTAATTTTTTCTATAATATTTAACCTTAAAAATGTCAATTTGACAATTTAAAAAGGTGAGTCCAATAGTCAGTTGAATCGAGTTGACAGCAAAAAAAAAATCAGTTAAAAGTTCGTTAGTAAAGCGTTAAACAGTGTTAATAAAAAAAAATGCACACAAAAAACTTGGAAGTACGCAATTACACTTGCAACTGTAAAGAAGGTGAAGAGATGTCGAAGAAGAAAAAGTAGAAGAAGAGGTAGAAAAAAAAGAACAAGACTTTTATTGTTGCGTTGCCACTGGCAACTCAACTCAACTCAACTCGGACTCAACTCGAGCTCAACTCAGCAAAGCGTTTCTGCTTTAATTGCCAATTAATTTGATTTTTTTTCGCCTGAACTAATACTTTTTTGGCTAGTTCGTGTCAATTGCAAATGAAAGTACGCATTTTTTGTTGTTATTGTTGTTGTTGTTGTTGTTGCTTTCCGGAAATAACAACAAAAACTTGAATTTCATTAAATGCGTTCGAATGAAAATTTGAATTTGAATTTAAAATTGAATTTAGGCGTAAAAATTCAAATTTCATGGAAAAGTCAAGAACGATTCTTAATCCTTTTCTTTAAAAACGAAAGGAATGAAATAAAAATTTTCGACAGGTAATTGGAAAGTTGTTAATTAAAAACCTGACCGGCGCTTGTCAGCGCAATTTTAAATTTTAAACAATTCTCAAATTGAAAGGAACTTCTTGGCAATTGAATCGGCAACTGACGAGAGTTTTTTTCGTATTTAGGCAAGTCGTCGCATCAATTTTTAATTAAAAATCCTTAAATGGATTTTATGTGTCTTAGGCGCGTACTCTTTGTTGTAGCTGTTGTTGTTGTATTGTTCGTGTTGTACAACCATAAAATCAAATGAAATAATTAAATTAAACCCTTTTAAAGCTGTGCGCAAGTAGAACGCGCGGCATGGTGGACAGTCAAAGGCGCGGGATTGTAATTCGTCGTTGAAGCAAAGTCTGTGTAATTTAATATTGAATGAGCCGGACGAATTCGGAAAAAAGCAAACAGAGAAGCAAACGCTTCCATGAACCTCAAGCAACCTTGTAATAATTTCGGCGCACTCTGTAATGAGCGTTTATTTATAAGCTTGTTATTAATTTACATGGCGAACTTGTTTTTTAATTGAGTCATTTAATAAGTCACTTTTATTTTAGAAATTTTTTTTATGTTTTTGAATGTAGTTTTAAAAGTCGAAAAAATTCAAAAAGCTTTCGATGAATCATTCTTACTCGACATTCATTAAAATTTGTTTAAAAAAATTTCCAAAAATTCTTATAAAATATTTTTCTATTAGTTACTTTGTTGGGTATTGATAAATTTCATGTTTATATATTCGTACTTTTGCTCCCCCACGGAGCGAGCCATAGGATCATACAAAAAGTTGATTGTTGATTTTTTAGTACCCATCGCTATAGCAAAGGAACGTGATGCAATTTGGTGTGAACTACCAACATCTGTCTCCCCCAAATATTTAATTGGTGGTAACCGGATGTGGGCAAGTGCTACGACCACTTCAGTTACATACAATCCGATTACTGGGGAGGTTGAATGTTGAGCGGTGGTGAATCTTCGGACTTCATTTTAGTGTGGACGTAAAAACTATTGGCAGAACTGAAAAGTTCACTAGCTTTGCTCACTTAATTGACTCAAACATGTTTCAATTATAAAATCTAGCAACGCCATCAAATAATTTTTTTCAAGTTAAAAGACAGTGCAAAATTACAATTTACAATTATAATGTAGTTTAATTAACAGTAAACATTGTTAGAAATACATTAAGTCAATTACTGAAATTGCTGCTAACAAAATTCATCGCGCAAAGTTTTCAAGGCAACACAAGTTTTGGGATCAAACACTTTTCATTTTAACATTGGATGGCGGCATGGCAAATCATCGCTTAATAATTTCGATATTGAGGAGCAGAGGAGCGTTTTACTTGCTTTAAGCGAGTATGCCAAATGTTAATACGCCACCGTGTGTTTCGTATTGTTCGCTTTTAATAACTTTGAACTAATTTGCAGAGTAATCAGCAAGAAAAAAAAAAGTTGATAAATGTCGACGATGAAAGATATAACGATGGTATCTGTTTGCATGTTATATAATCTTCCAGATGTGCTCTTTTAAGAATTGCTATCCCAGATATTTTTGTCTTAAAAACTCCCACACAGTGGAGTTACAAATGCGACTAACCGATATCTCTGAGTATGTAAAATCATTGGAAGCAATAAAAATTACAATAAAATCAAAATGGTTTGATGAGTCTTTCTAAAGTGAAAGATTTGCTCATTAAAATGACGTGGAAGTCATTCGACTTAGTATAATTTTGGGCTGGCTTTTACAATCTTTGGAGAGATTAGTTCAACGAATCCTTTACAGTAGAAGAACTCATAGAATAAAATAGCTTTATCGCTAATTGGTCTCCACAGTTTAAGACTTAGCAGAATACCGACGGAAAGCGTGTTAGAGTTGATGTGGTCTGGTATGGGACCATAGCTCTCAGTCCTTAAGGAACATTGTGCTGTACCCAGGATAGTGTCGGAATAGAAAGTAGAGATAAAGGCACGAAGTGTTTGGATGCGAAATAAGAGATAAGTTTACACACTACTCCCCAAACTTCTTAGTTTCACGGATGAATTTAAGAAGATTGGGCATAGGAAGGAAGAGTATTATTACCAATCTACCAATTAATTTTAGATATCCTAAAGCAGAAACGTTCATGACTGGACATAGTAAATCAAGAACTTAACTTCCTTAATTTAAAAATGTATTTAAAGAGTTTACTTCATTTTAAATTCACTTTAATTAAATTTTCTAAAAATTATTTAATACTAAATTATAAAAATGTTATAGCCGACATTTTCGTAAGTACTTTCGGCATTCAAGTCAAGTACTCTTTTTTGTTGTTGTTGTTGTTGGGAACAAATTAAAGACGCGCAGCATCCACTCTAAACAACGAACGAATCAATTGTCAAAAAAGATAAGAGGCACTTCTTCTTCTTTATCTTTTCGATAAAGAACCATCGACTGCAAATGAAACGGCGAGCGATAAACGTTGAGAGCAGCGAACACAAGAATTGGGTGGGATGCTGCTGCTGCTACTGCTACTGCTGTGAGGGTCTGGAACCTTTTCGCAGCTTAAGATTTGCCATGCGTTGATATTAAATTATAAGAAAAGATGTCGAAGACGAGCAAGAAAAAGAATAAGAGGAAGAAGAAAACGTATAATCACTTGAAAAGGCAAAATTTAAAAACTACAGTAAACGAAGGAACAAACAACCATGCCATGGCAACAAAAAAGAAAATAAAGAAACCGATGAATTGCCTGCCAAAAATACCAGAAACGCTCGAGAGTAAAAAACACGCACAAGCACAAGCAGAGTGAATAAGAAGAGACGCACACACCGTGAAATGCGGTGATGTCGAACGAAACGAAGCGGTTGTTGGTGTACATCTCTACAAGTGAGTGTGTGGGTGTGTGGGTGGGTGAGTGTGTGTGTTTGTACGTTGACAACTCAATGACGACGCATGCCATGTCAGGCGGCAGAATTTATGCTTCAATGGACCCTGTAGAGAAGTTATGCACAAGTCATATGTTTGGTGTTGAAAAAAATTTAAGCTTCTTAAGTAGAAGAAAGTTCTTTTGAAGTTTTTAAAATCTTAATTTTTCTTATCGCAAATTTTATAAAAACTCAAGAAAAAATCTAAAAAATGCATTTGCTTTTTTTAAATTTGGGTTAGTCTATTAAGAACGGATTATGAAATTTTTTATCTTACATTCACAAATATTGGAAGAATTGATACAGTCTCTCATTGTCATTTATTTACTTTTGGTTCGTTTCTATTTAATATTGCGATTATCGGCTTTAATTTTGGAAGTTTAAAATAAGTTTTAAGTATAATTTAAATGAAAAATTTGTGTTGTAAAGAACTAAATAATTTCTGAATTGATTCATTTTTCAACTATTTTCGAAGTTACAATAAGTTACTGTTTTTGTATTTCTAATTACATTCTTTAACAGTAGATATTTTTTAAAATTACGAGTCTTAATGAAAACTAAAGCCAGAGCTTGTATCTAAGTCATTTGTTTTGTAATCCTTGAAAAGAGGCTCGAAACTTTTCGAGGATTTAGAATTTCACAGTTTTCGCGTTTAAGATAATCTCCTTATAATTTTCTATTCCTTTTTAAAGCTCTAGATTTCAAAACGAAATCCCTAGTATTTTTTCTTATCTCATGCATAATCATCTCAGAGAGTTTTCCTACAGGGCACGTGCGAGTGCGGCAGCTAGAAAAGTGCGTACGTGTACGTGTATGCTTGGCAAGATGATTCCGACGTTGTTGTTGTTGTTGTGCCTAAATCTACGTTAAGTTGCCTTGCCTTGCCTCACCACGCAACAAAAACGTTGCGGCAAGCACAACAAAAAAAAAAAAAAAGATGGCAGTGATTTTCCGTCCACGGTTTTTTTTCCTTTTTTAATGTTTTGTATATTTTCTTTTTTCCTCTTCTTTGGAAGAGTTGGCACGGGTGAAAAATCCCTTTTTCGATTTGCAGACAGCTGCTTAAGCGCCATCGCAGACGCAATTCATCGAACTAAAGCTTGAGAGGAGAGACAAAAACAACAACAATAAATAAAGAAATTATACAACAACAACAAAAATGAGATAAAAAATTTTGAATTTTCACCCATTTGTAGCAAGACTTCAAATGTTGCGCTTCAGGCTGCTGGCATACGCACACGCTCACACATACTACACATACTTAGCTATACTTAGCTGCGTGTGTGTTTGTATGCGGAGTCTGTGTGTGTTTAAATTTAATTTGAATTTTTTCCGGCGTACGATTTGCGTGTGTGTTTACGCTGAACGCATGTTATCAGGCTTTAGTTGCAAACACTCCGATTCAGAATTATAACGCTAGCTTAAAATAGAAATTATATTTTTTTTGAATTCCCGCATTACAACTAAAGCAGTTTTTTTTTTTTTTTTGAAAAATGTATTATTTTACTTTTCAAAGTTTTTCTCATTTTTTGCAATATTCTACACTGGTTTTATAATCATGAACCGGAGTGCATAAAAATTTTCTTTTTGTTGTGCTTGCGATGAATTTGAATTTTGAATCTGCTTGTCTTCTTCCTCTTCTTCTTCTTCCTCTTCTTCTTATTTTTCATTTCAGCGTTTTCCGCATGGTTGCCAACATTTTGTGGCATTTTCCGGCTGCCGGCATTTAGCGACATACAGACAAACAGACAGACAGACATCCTAATGAAATTGTTGTGAGTGATTTTTGCATGTGGGCGTTCTCCGTCCATCAGTCTATCTGTTTGTCTGTCCGTCCGTCTGTCTGTCTGTCCGTCCGTCTGTCTTTGTCGTCATTGGTTCTGCGAAAATCCGCACACATATGCAGAAATCTGATATTGCGCTGTTCCTCGAGTATTTACTTGATTCACTTGCCATGTCGCTTTGGAATGGATTCTTAGTCTCTCGTGCCAGTTGATGGATTACTTTACTAGACAATTTTCACAGCCTATTCTCGTAAGATGCTTAAATGTGTGAGTTGCAAATATTTGCCAAGTCAAAGTTGCCTTCATTTTGGAATTAATTCTCTTCAATTTGATTTTATTTAAAAATTAACTGCAGGGCGTATGAGTGATATTAATTTCGGACTGAATTAGATTTAATATATGACGATAAAAACATTCACTTGTTATTATGTTTAAAAACTTGTATATATTCTATAATTTTATTATATTTAATTATCAATTATTTAATTAATTTAACCCGTTAAAGTACCAGAAAAAAAATGGTGCTCAGAAGATTTGTAGTTCGTTCAGGTTTTTTTAACGGGTGGCAATATAAGGAAAAAACCTTCAATCTAGATATACAAAAGAGAAAAAAAACGGGATATCGGATGTTTTTAAACCCAAAATTCTGGGACTCTTGTGTTTGGTATCCCGAAAATTTGTCATTGTGCAATATTTATGACATTCCGAAATAGTCCTGGGTTTATAAAAACCTGCCAGAATAGGAAACCCTTTAAAGGTGTTTTTAAAATACAATTCTATAAACGTTTTCAATATGAAAGCAAGTTATACTATAATTAAATTTTGTTGTGCATTCGAAACAAGTTCTATCAAAAAATTACTTTGAATTTAAATATTTCCAACTGTTTAATAAATTTAAGTTTATTTCGTATATTACAACAACAAAACTAAAATGTATTTGCTTAGCACAACAAAAACAAAAACAATCATAAAACTAGTCGTGTTTACTTTTCGAACTACAAACAATTTAAAATTGCACTTAATTTAATGTTACTCATACGTTGCGTAGTACACGCAAATTGAGTTTAAAAACTCGTACAAAGACAAATATTTTTCACACATAATAAACACATACATCACGTATGCACACATAAATTACACACAAATACACGCACGCACGCACACACACACACACACACTTTCAATTAGAAAATTATACATACACAACACTTTGGCTTAGTTCAATTTAATCAAATTAAGACGTATTATTTAAATTGTGCTTAGGAGAAAAATGTATGATACTGAAGTAATTTTGTTGTTATTAAATGAAAACCGTAAGCAGTCTTTCTAATAACGGTAAAGCAAATAAAATGATTGCATTATAAGTTATCGATAACAATTGACAATTGAATATTGCATGCCCTGAACATTTTGCAAATAATGCAAACTGAATTTTATTTATTTGCGGTGAAAATGCAAAATTTAAACTACACACACACACACACACACACACACATAAACACACACGTATTTGCGTTATTTACAAACATTCTTAATAACTCGAAAATAAGCTTAACAAATTGATGCAATTTTAATTGAAAATCGAATCTTAAATAATCAATTAAAATTTAAATAAAAGCTTTTGTATAGTACGACACACACACACACATACACAAAAAACTGCAGAATGAAACTGTTCAGCAGCGGTAATTAATTATGAAAATCACTTGCTTACTTGTCGAGTTACCAGCAATTAAGTGCAACCATCAATTAATTGTAACTCATACGTTGCGTAAAACAAACAATTTTAAAATATCGATAAACAAATTTCACAAAAGATTTTTTTTTCAGTATATACAAAAATATTGATAACAACGTAATAAAGCACATACTCGTACATATGTACAAGTTTAAAATTTATTTATATTTTTAATTATAAAAAATTGTGATATTTTATTAAAATTTAAACTGATATACAAAACTACATTAAATTTAAAATGATTTAATGAAAGGAACTGAAGATCGCTTGTTTACATCTGGAGCTTTTAAAATTTTCATTATATGCCCTTTCACACTAGGCAATTTTAGTGGCAATTACAGACTTGTAAAAAAAAAACCGGAATTGTCAGTATAGATGAACGTGTACACTCACCTTGCCTTAAACTTGTTTATGCGATAGACTCGTTAGTTTAATTGCTTAGCGTAAAAGTGGACTATGAAATTCATATAATAAAACCAACAAAAAATATACAAATCCTTGACAAGTTTAGCTTTTAGATTCGTCTAAGCATCTCATATCACTTAGTAAAGTAGTAAAAAATTTAAGGCGTCGTATTTGCAATGAATTGTAATAAGAAAATTTATTAGACTGGTTTTGATATAAATTTTAAATATGTTAAAGCTCACGCATACACTTCATTTTACTATAATATATTTCCATTTGAATTGATTTACTAATATTAAATGTAATAACAAAAATAATTTATTTATATAATCAGTTTAGATTTTATTGTTTGCTTTAACAAAAGCGCGTAATTGCAAAGCAATGCACGATTTACTCAAAAGCAGCAAAACAAACATAAAAAATCGCTGAAGCGTTTGTTTGACAAACAAAAAGTGAATGAAAATTGCACTTAATTAATTATTACTCATACGTCGTGTAGGACAAACAAACAAAGTTTCATATTGAATGAAAAAAGAACAGTTAACACACGCAAACATACGCACACACACACATACAAGCACCAAAAGTAATACTTATGCACATTCATACATACTCGTACAATTACAACAAAGTTTCATTATTATTTTATTGTGATTTGTTCATATTTACCGAAAACGCTCGAATATGCTTTTTAACCTTCCTAATGTCGACTGTCGAAATACCATTAATTTTGCAACGACGTTTTACGAGGTTGCGCACACGACGCGCGGTTTCATTGTGTAATAAGATGCGTACAAAGTTTTACGTTAAAATTTCCTCTTAATTACACAATTTTAATGTTGCTCGCATACGTGATTTATTATGCGCCAGGCAGGCAGGCAGGCATGTATGTAAATATGTGTGTATGTGCGTTAGTATGTGTGCCCGTAAATATGTGCGTAAATAAATATAACGATATTTATTTGTGTTTTGTGTTTGTGTATGTGAAAAATAAATATATCGCATGTCGCATATCGCACACCACCGGTGCAAATTTTCATTAATTACGATCTTCTTCTTTTTTAAATGTATTAATTACAAAAGCAATGTCGGCCGCCGTGAACGTGGCTTGTTTATTAATAAATTTTTGCCCGCACACATGTTAAAAGTATTAAGTGCATTACGGCATATTAAAAGAATTATAATATAAAAAAAATTAAATCAAAAGAAAAGAAAAAAGAAAGGAAGAAAGAAGGAAAGAAGGAAGATAAAAGTGAACGTAAGTGAATTTCGTATTGTGCGTTCGCAAAGTGCGTTTTTAAGTGACTACAGGAAAATTACAGCTTTGTCATTATAGATTGTAAGTGATGCATTTCTCTGGCCAGTAGAAAACAAAAACAACAACAAAAATTCCCAACATAAAATTTGAATACAGTACAATTGCCTCGTACTGCCGAATAAATTGGCTGGCATAACTAAATTTAAAACTGAAATAAAATGTCTTGAGATCATACTGAAGTGATTCATTTGTCACTGCTAGATTCGAATATCATCATAAACTTATGACGATGATAGCAATATCATCTGCGCCAATATTCCCGCTGGGTTTATGTACGAGTACTGGCAGTCTTGCTCAGCCATGAAATGTGCAGCTCTTGTGTGTTACATGTTGCAATGTGTTTTAAATAACACAACAGCAACAGCAACAACAACAATAGCAACAATCTGATATTTATCAGCTTCTCCGCTTGCCTGCGATACGACGGAAGTACTTTGCACTATAGTTGCTATTGTTGTTGTTTGCGTTCATGGCGAATAAATTAATTATAGATTAATTAATAACAATCATAACAACAACAACAAAAAGATCTTATTTTAATATTATTAAAGCGCAGCTTTTTGTTGTAAACAAATCAGCACATTAAACTGATTTAAATGCGATTAAATACAAAATGAAAAACTTAAATTCAAGTAAACGAAATTGAATTATTAAATTTAAATTTCAACTGAAATACGTATTCCCCGCTTGGAAAGCATCCATCCCGTGCTACCAGGGCTTTCCACGAAAATTGCTTCTAACTGCCAATGTCAACACAGTCGCAGAAGGAAACTTTTCCGCGAATTTAAGTTCGCTTTAATACCGAAGCAAATCACACGCAAACATGCAGACAAATTAAGAGGAGAAACGTTTACGTTTACGCAGCGAAATCAAGGCGGAGCGGAACGTTCTTATAACAATTCTCTGAATTACACTTTCGTCTTCGCTTTATTTTCTCTTTTTTTTTTGTTGTTGTAAGCAATGCTGCAGTTTCTTTTTTAAGAAATGCTTCCGCCCTAATTGCATCTTTTAAAAAGCAATCTTCAAATTGATATTCATAAATTCACAGACAAAAGCAACAAAACCGAAGACACAAAAATACAAACATCTCGAAAATAGACTTCGAACGTTTTTAGTTTTTATTTCGTGGTTTTTTCTTTTATTTAATTTTCTATTCAAAATTTATGATAATATTATCAAAACTTGACAATTTTAATTAAATTGAAATTGAGTTGTGCAGAGGCGGCTAAAATTTACTACTAAGGCTTGGAATGTTGGTGCCTAATCAAGAACTTAAAAATGATAATAGTGGCACAACTCAAAAATTACAATTTAAATTTTTTTAAATTACTGCAAATCATTGAGCGAAACTATTTTAAGAATATGACTAAGATTGAATTATAGAAGACTAGCTTAAATTACCCGGCGGCGTCCGGGTGTTTTTTTAATAGAATCAAGTCCTAGTTTATTTGTTAATTAAGATTAAGATCCAGCCTCGCCCACCATTTTTGGAAATATATTTGTATGAATATTTGGTTAATTTGGTAATTTTATACCAAATTTGTATGCAGAACTTCCCGTTACTCCCCGTTGTGTGTTTGTAAATATTGTCATCATGTACCTCTAAATTGATTTCGCAACTGTTAACCTCCCCGGTATTCGCATTTGTATGTAACTAAAATTGTAGTAGCACTTTCTGGTCAGATTTAGTTACTATGAACCAAATTTCTTCTTAGTAGTACATCACGTTTCTGAGCTATGTCGGTTGGTGTTAAATAGACCCCAGTTTTGGTGAAATTTTATCATCAAAGATAACAACGTTCCTGAGATTTCGCGATGGGCGTTAAATTGATCCAACCACGCCCACTTTTTGTGAGCTGTAGATTTTGTCACCATACACCTACATGCCAAGTTATATCATTGTAGAACATCGCGTTCCGAAGTTACGTCAGTGGGCGTTAAATTGATCCAACCACGCCCACTTTTGGTGGAGTTGTCGACAGTGACCATACCAACTCAAATTCCAAATTTGAGATTTTTTGGAATAGTATTAGCGAAATAATCGATTTTGTTGACTTAATTTTACTACTTGTAGGCGTAATATGTGGGCGTGGCAGATTTCATATAGCCTATCATTCCTTCCAGATCCATCTCAATATATTTTCCAAGTTTGAAGTAAATCGGTTCAGCCGTTTAGGCGTGAAAACGGTACAAACGAAAATAAATAAATAAATACACCTCCCTTTATAATATTAGTAAGAAAGTAAGGATTATTGTTATGACTATTATTATTATTATTGTTATAAAATTACAAATTGTTGAGTTATGCCTTTTTGTGATGAACTGTTCATGTATTTTTTTGAAGGCATTTTTGAGTTGTGCCACTTTTGATTTAATTAGTAGTCAACATTAATAATTGAAAAGTTTTAAGAATATCAACTAAATGCAATGCAATTTTTTCACTCGCCTGTCCTCAGCGATTCTCGGGTTTTGAAGCTTGTGAATTTTCTTCTCTACAGAAATCAAAACACAAAGCTTCACCAAGCAAATTTAACGCTGAAGAGGAATTGTAGCGTATTCCGAAATAACTCATTCTGGTCTGCTAAATTGCTCAACTTTTTTGCTGTTATTTATGAAATCACATATAAGCCATTTCAGCCCATTTAAATTCATATTTAAATGGAGAAAATGTCAAATTTCACTTTTTTAATATTTTGTTTAAATCTTCAAATGTGACGCAACTCAAAATGTGCTTATTTAGCATTTGCTGCCAGCTTTGAAATTGTGTGCCAAGCGTTATATCAAAATCTAAATAGACTTTTGCTCACTGATAGAACTGATTTTTATAAATAACGTGATTATATTAACTCGAAAATGTCATTTCTTGAATTGTGTCACTTTTAAAGTGTATAATATTGGACAGATCCTTACGGTGATGTTTCGTCTTAGAAGATGTCATTATAAAATATAAATCGACTTGTCTTATTTTGTAAGTGATATTTTAAATGGCGATTGCCTCTTCAAATTTTCTTGTAGTTCGCATTTTTCGATTCATTCAAGTTTTACCGATTTCCTTCTCTCAGAAACGAATTTTCACTTTTACCTCTTCATAAATTCATAACAAAATAAAATATGAAAATTATGTGGAAATTTATTTAAGCTTTTTTTTTTCGTTCACTTTTGCTAACCTTCATGTCAATTGAGAATTCCTCAGCAGTTTATTGAGACGTCCGTTCGCTGCCGAAATGCAGCGAAACCAAGTAAATGCACTTTTGTACAAGTACACGCGGAAAATTTCGTTGGTTGCACTTTTTCCTTTCTTTCTTTCTTACTGTTTTTTTTTCGTTTCTTTAGAAGTGCTAAGCGTTTTATTTTGTAAACTATACGAAATAGCAAACATTTCAATTCATTCAGGCAAATAAAATAATACAAAATTAAAGTTTCTTTAACAAGAAATTGCAATTCGAAATTCTGGTGCTTGGCCTTGACCTAAAACGTAAATTCTAAATAAATTGCGACATTATTATGATTTTCTTCCAAATTCAGTTCATCTTCGCCAAATTCAGTTTGAATAAAACCTTAGTTCGAAAGTGCAAATCATTTTGCTTAACTCAATTCGTAAATGGGATTATGTCGCCTGGGATTAAGACATGCAGCGTTGCATTTTTAAGAACCTCACCAACAACAACAACAACAAAAAACTATTTAAAAAAAGCGTTTATAATAAAAAAAAAATATCATCACAGCATCAAGCTGGCTGGCGCTTTGAGTGAGTGCTTTGTGCGCTTGTTTGCTTTTGCAAAGCGTTCTTTTCCAATTTTCATTTTTTCCGGGAACAAGAAAATTGCAAGTTTTTTAATAATTTACTTGGCAGTATTTTGTTGTCGTTGTCGTTGTTGTTGCTGTTGCTACTGTATTTAAATGCTGTTACGTTGACTGCATTTCGTGCGCATTCTTACTTAGTTTTATTTTCCACTTGATAACTTAGTTTCAGCTGGTAATATTTTTCTTTTTCGTCTTCTTCTTTTTCTTCTTCTTTGAATGAAGTTTATTAAAATTTGTTTGTTCGCACTTGAGTGAATTTATTAATTTTTTTTTATATACCAATTGTATTTGAGTTGGCTGGCACCCTTAAGAGGCAGTTCTGATTAAGAACTCTTCATTAAAATTAAATTTCAATGGTGACACTGGAAACCGGCGATTGTATTTTACAACATTTTACAGTTGAAACATTGTACACTGACATTTGACCACATCGGATAAAATGTGGTCAAATGTGAAATGACTGAAATTTGTAAAAATTTAAGTTAAACTATAGAATTATATTTGTGCAAATTCACCCAAAAGATCAGCAAATTCGAAAAGTGTTCGAGTACAGGAGCGCTACAATAGACATTATACTCCCTATATTCTCAGTAATGTCTATTGTCTTCTTCTGGGAGCGTCTGGTTCTAGCAATAGTCAGACTTCGCATTCTCCATTCTGCTTTCCCAGGTTCTTGAGAAGAACCCTCAGACATGCCTCTGTTTTACTTACTAAAAATCCTTAGCAAATCAGGGTGATTTCAGATCTGATCTCATCTCACTATTCAGGAGAATGTGGTATCAGAACGACACTAATTGTGCTACTTGTGCGGATGTCGTCTTACCGGCTTCAACTTATACTACTACTACTACTTTTACTACTTATATTACTACTACAAAAACCCTTTTGGGTAATTTGAATAAATTTCTATAATTGCGGAAAAAGTGCGGGAACAGGAAAATATATAGATTTGATATAAGATGTATAAGTATATGCTTGAGTAAATAACTTTTTTTTAAACATATTTATTGACTTGATTGTTGTTGTATAAACAATTTCTTACTCTCTTCAAATAAAATAGCAAAAAAAAACTCCTCACCTTACGCTATAAAAAAATATAACGCCATCTAGCAATACAATAAAAAAACAACTTTATATGTGAGAAGAGCCACCTACCGCTTAATGGCATTGTTAAAATATATTTTAAATAGCTTGTTTGACAGATAGATAGCGCCACCTTAAGCCATAAAATAAACATCAAATTTAGTTTTACATTTGTTGCAACTAAAACTTGTTCGTCATGAAAATTCTATAAAATTGTATTTTCTCCGGTATTTTTTATTAAAGCCATAATTTTCTTATTCGTTATATTTAAATTAAATGTCAATGATTAAAACGTAGGTTTTATATTGACAATATTATTTATTGACAACATGTATTCATATCAATAATTGCTAAAAAAATTTCTTACCATTTTTAAATAAAATTTAAATTCACTAAAAAATCTCACACAATTTTAAAGAAATGCGCGAGCTTCCGAATCATTGCGGCAGCTTTTGCGATTAGCGCAAACGACCTTATTGCAACTTGCGAGCGACTACCGCAACCGCATCGATATAGAATTACAAAAAAAAAACAACAACAAAAAACAAATTCGAAACTATGACATGGAGGGGGCGATACTTACTTCTACTCGACGATGCACTAACATAGGCCGAAGAACGTCGCTTGAGGCCGCTTGCGGTGCCCTCGTTACTACTGCCGACGGGTAGAAATCGCGACAAGGACAACAGCGCCTTAAAGAGGTCGGTCACGTTGTGATCTTCCTTAGCGGAGCATTCGAGTACTTTGGCTCTGCGAAACAAAGAAAAAGAAAAAGAAAGAAAAAGTTGTTGTAAGAGAAGACTTTAAAACAAGCGAAAGAAAGAAAAATAAGTGAACGTGGCAAAAGTGGAAATCAAATATTTGCAACTAGTTTTGTATTTTAATTAGCGGACACGTCAGGTCAGGACAGAACAGAACCGAACAGGACGGCACAGCACAGCACAGGACAGCATCAGTTGCAGTTCTATTGTGCCATGTTCCTTTCGCTTTGCTGCTTGTTGGTAGCTGCTGTGATTATTTTTGTCCTGAAGCAACTTGGTCCTCCACCTGCTCCTCCTCCTGCTGCTACCGCCTCCACTTACTTATGGAAAATTTCATTTAGATATTCTGTATGCGAATGGCATACAAAATGCGTCAAAGGACATTGTCGACAGGTTGGGGAGAAGGTGGAAGGGGGGTGGGAGTGGGGTTGGTTAAAAATTGCGTTAAAAAGAACACAATTTGGTGCAGCTGCTGCCCCACTGCCCGCACTGGGCAAACGGGAAGTATCAAGTGTGCAGCTGCTCTGTGGCTACAAAAACGATTAATTCTGTTGCATAGGATTCTGGCAGCCGCCGGGTCAGGAGTTAAAATTGAGAATTTAATGTCGCATTCGGTTGCTGAAAATTTCAGATCAACGTTTAAAGTTAAGACTCTGGGAAATATTTGTTGCTCTCGCTTTGGTGTAGCTCTAGTTTTTGAAACTGACCACTTATTTAAGTTGGCCAAAAGTTTCAAGTTAGTAGATTTTATTCTCTTTTTTAAATTAGTTAAATTGTCGGAAAATTTTCAGTAAAATGAAATCGCAGATAATTTCAAATATTTTACATCCTTTATTTCCATTTTACAACCTTGTGTGCTCGTGTGTAATTTTCCATTAAAATAGTCCACACAACTCCAATAAAATTCCATTTAATATGACCTACTGCAAAACTATGCCAATCCATGATGGCCTTGTCCTACTCCAACCATTTTGCGCCGCCTCTCACCAACGACTCTTGCCCGAAAGTATGAAAGCCAAAATGGCGAAAATTACCAAACGACATCATGACATCATTGCTTGTGTAATTTACACGCTTTATAATTGTGTCGATGCCGTCGCGTTGCCAACTGCTTTAATTGTTAATTGTTGAACAAAGTTAGGCCGAAGCCAAAGTATCGCTTTTAATAAGGCGGCGACAACCGGCGCATGGGAGGTGCCAATTAAGTGGAACACTTGCCAGAGCGAAACTTCGTCGTCGTCGTCGTCTGGTTTAAGTTTGGTTTTCTCAAGTTATATTTTTAATGTGGCTAACTGGCCGCAAATTGCAGTTATAACTCGTACCGAGACGAACAGTGTCAGTGTTGGGTCAAGGTCAGCTGTCAGGCGTATTGATGACGTGGCTGCTCTTCTACAATCGAATGAGGCGAATCACTTTTATTGTATTTTTAAACAATGAAATGGAGGCTGAGTGCAAGTGTTTAAATTTATGGCGGAATTCCATTGGATTGAGGAATTAATTCCACCATCGTTATTCGCAAAAATTAAAACTTTAATAAATCGAGATGAAAAAGAAGAAATACGAATATGTGAGAACAAATTTTCTAGTCGGCTACTTAGAAGGTAATTTCAAAAAAATTCCAATCAGACAGGCTCTTCTCTAGAAGTTAAGTTGCGTTAATAATTTTTAACCCCATTTCAAAAGTCTTTTAAAAATTAAGATTCATTTTATACAGAACTAAAAGGAAAAAGGTATCAAAGCAGTATAGAATATTTTTTTTTGTATATATAAGTATATGAAATAAGTGTCAATATGGTAAATAGGATTTCAAACCCTTTAATATCTTATAATATTGGCTTTAAAAAAATTGTTCTTCCGACTGGCTTTTATCAAGAAAGTATATTCTAATTGTTCTTTTAAAAGCTGTCCAAGAAAGGGATTTTTTTTTGGATTATTTCATAAAATAAAAGGAGGATAAGGAAAGAGAAAGCGGAAGAAATGTAGGTCGGTCTTCGACTTCCACAAAACCGACTTCAGGAATGTCATTTTGGTCCTTCTTTTGCCGACTGAGTTATCATTAAATCTCATATTTATTAATTACCAAAAATTTTATAATAGAAGGAAAAATTATGGATTTATTCAGAGATACATATATAAAGCTCACATTAAACTCGCTCGTTCAGCTTGTTGTACTTGTTGAGTTTAGAGCAAGCGAGCGAGCGAGCGAGTCGTATGAGCGACTATTTCAAAACATTGAATTCGTCTAATTTTGACGATTTATAATAAAAAATTAATAATATTTCTCTTAACATCTGTCATCGATCAAATAGTGAAACAATAAAAAATCTTATTTATGTTGGCGATAAATAAAAGGTATAGAAAGTTAAACCAACTTAGAACTTTTGACAGCCGCGAGCACACAACACTGACGTCAGTGCGACTAAAACGGAAAGTGACCAAAATAAGAACAACTTCCAAGTTAAACAATAATTCAGGCAAAACTTTGCACAAGTTTGCGACAAAAAAGCAAAACTACCAAAGAACTTTGATTGTTTGCTTTTCGGACACAAGAGTCGCCGGAGCAGTTTAGCTGCACGAGGTGGCCAACGATCATTTCAGGCTGACTGCAGTGGCACATTGTGCCATAGCGACTTTCGAACTTTTTAACTTTACTTTGGAAATTTTTTTCCACTAGTTCTGCTAGTAACTGTGAAAGTTTTAAAAATTGTCTCTTCATCGAAATAATCGGCACGCGGCCATTTGCTGTGCGGCTGGCCAACTGCTAAGCAGGTGTCAGCACGTCCGCGCAAAGGGCAGGTCGTGTCAGCTGGTTGGAAAAGTTTTACTCACTGTGATTAGTTTTTATGAATAGGTTTTCAATGGTGACAAAAGTTAGAAGGGTAAAAATGATGAAAATACTTCTTATATTTGAAAAAAATTCAAATGAATGAATTTAATTGCTTTAAACATTTAAATATGCGGTACAAACGTTTGTTAATTTACAAATTCTTGACAGTCAAAAAGTCTTTAAGTCTTTACATCACATGTCGGCTTAAATGCATTCTACAATTGCAAAATAATCGCAAAGTTAAATTGAAAATGCAAATGTGTTGCCTTCATCAATAATGTATGTAAATGTATGCATAATTTACGCAAATTATCTTTCAGATTTGAAAGGAAGGAAGTTTTGGCGCTCAAAGCATTTGTTGACATTTGCACAAAACTATTAAATTTGCACTTTTTACACTTCAATGGATTTTTCACAATAAAAATAAGCCTCAAAAACTTGTTCATGTTTACATACAATATTTTATTTGTTATTTGTTACTTAATTGTGTTGCTCTGTGTAAAAGTACACCAAAATTGTGTGATAAGCAATTTTTTTGTATGACGTCTATTGCAAAAAAATTTAAATTTCATTCAGTAGATGTAAAAAAGTTCAAAAGCGAATATCAGCGGATATTGTGCACACATACGCACGTGTGTGTGTGTGTGTGTGTGTGTGTGTGTGTGTGTGTGTGTGTGTGTGACCTTTTTGGACTAACCAATTTGCTTGCTGACTTTATAATATTTTTTTTCTTTTTACATTATCACATACATATATAATGTGGGTGTGTTTTTTTTTTTCGTCTGTGTGTGGGAATTTAAAAGCTCTGCTGGATTTTGCAGTTGTATTAAAAATTGGTGAAAAAGTAATTACGAGATGCAGTCATTTTATTTAATCGTATTTGCATGCCCTCCCGACTACTTTGCTTGGTTTTAATTCCACTGAGTATACAAATACACATACAAAAGCATAATAATTTATGTTAATATATAGTGGAAAGTGGCGTGAGGAGCGGCATTTATTGATATGTTATTAAGTACATATTTAAAATAGTTTATGGAACATTTACTGGTTAAAAATATTAATAAAAACCAAAACAGCTGATTTATGAGGTATACAAGTATAAAAAAATGCACTTAAATGAGTTCTGCTATGAAATAGTTGCATTTTAGAGATACTTTTATTTTATTATTAAGAAAGACTATAGCGGCTTTGTGACCTGGAAGATCTACTACCGCAAAGATACTTTCTAAGAGCTCTAGTTTTTGTTTTTGGCAAAGAATTCAACGCATTTAACATTTTAAATTAAAACGTCGAATTTGTTTCATAAGATACAAAATTAAAAAACAACGAAAAAAGCAATTACCTATGAAATCGCATTTAAACTGACAATAACCCTTGGATCAGCAATAACCCTTGGTTCACACAAAACAAGTTTCTGTAAAAATTTCGAATTCATATTTAAAAAAAAAAAAACAAACGAAAAAACAAAGAAAAAAAATTGTAGTTGCGGCAGGACATTATATCGCGTTCAAATTGTCAATTATGTAAAAATTTACAACTGTCAAGTTGGCAGTTTTACCGGAAAAGTGGCCAGCGACCAACTGACGGTGTACACTGCAATGTGGAAAATGGCGGCACTTGTCGCTAAAAAGCGCACAAACACAAAAAAAAAATTGCATAACCATAATAAAATGACAAGCTCTAGTGCACATGAGTGCAGTGACATGTGTACATGTGTACGACCGGTACGACAGACAGACAGACAGACAGACAGACAGACAGACAGATAGACATACATACATACAGACTGACATACATATAGAGAGACAGACAGACAGATAGAACGAAAAAGCGCAGCGACTCATGGGAGATGGGCGAATTGCATGAAGTCAGCTTTAAATGGAAATATGGCCAAACAGCTGTTTACATACATACACCGCGAAAAAAGAGAAAAGGTGTTAAGCTATTTCCAAAAGTTGTTGACATTCATTTTGTATTATAAAATTTATAAACATATTTCAAAAAAACATTTTAAATGTTATTGAAATTTAGTTTTAAAATTTTAGAGTTTTGTTAAAATTTTACCATAAAATTGAAAATTCTTTGCAGTGTAGCGTGAGTAAAGAAATGCTGGCGGGTTGCGTTGCTAACTAAAAGCAAGATTCAGCGATTCCGTCTATGCAAGATTGCAGTTTAGCTTAGCACACAGGCTGCTGCTGCTGCTCCTGCTGCTGTCGCAATACAAAATTTGTATGGTTGATACTTTTGGGATTTAAATATGGCAAACTGCTGCTTTTTTGTTGTTGTTGTTGTTTTTTCATACTTATTTATTTTATCTGCTCGGTTGTTTGCTCGTGCCCTACTGTCATTCCCGGTAGAAAGTAGTAATTGTCTTCAGATTGAAATGTTTAACGTAACGATTAAAGGCTTAGATCAATGTTTAAGAATGGGACCAGATATTTTAAAATGACTGTCCGTCAGTCTTTTGACTGCTGAATTTTATATGCATTGTATTTATTTATTTACTTATGTATTTTATTACCTACATACATATCTATTTATTTAAATAGTTCAATTTATATTACCATGAACAAGTTTAGGCCAGAACACAACAAATTTGTTGACTGATTGAAACTTGATATAAAATATTTCTGTCGACTGGTTTTTAGTTAAAAAACCTGTTGAGAATTACAAGTATATAACAATTTTTGCAATAAGTTAAGAAAAAAATGCTGTACTTTATTTTTACAACAACAACAACAAATAATCAGTTCAGAAATTACCCAAATTCACAGTGAATTTTTATAAGGCCAAAAGTTCAGCGCAGAATTCAAAGCAAAACGATTTTTTAGTTTCGAACTAGGTCAGTAAATAACTGACCAGCACTGAATTCCAGTTTGACAGCTAAACAAATTTGCTGCCGGGTGGGCAATTTTTTTCTTAGTGGCGCTTACGTTTGCGTTTGTGTGTGTGTCTGTGTGTGCTTTAATGCTTTTGCAAGTTGCAACACTATTCAAAGAAATGCTTTGGCAGTTCAACTGAAAATTGAGTGTATGTTGGTTTCTCTGATGTGTGTGTCTGTGTGCATGTGAGTGTGCGCGTGTGTTTGTGTGATTATTTTGTTTGGTAAGATGCCGTTAGTGCTTGTTTGATTCTTTATGCACGCTTTTCTTTCGTTGCCTCGTTTGTATGTGGACACTTAACATAACTTAAGGACATGTTATCCTATTACAATCACACACGCACACATACATTTACCAAAGCACACACACTCATTCACTCACTCAAAGTGTAGCTGCTGTGATTACACATTCGTTTGGCTGTGTGTGTGTGTGCGTGTGTGTGTGTGTGTTGGTGTGAATAAATGTATGTGTGCATGCAATGTTCTATTTCCTGTACTCTTTGCTCGCTTGCGTGTTGTTGTATAATTTTTTTATATTTAGCAATGGGCTTAGTAATTCTTCTTCTTCTTTTCTTCCAAAGAGTTGAGATTTCTTATGATTTCGGTTGCAAATATTTCTAGGTTGAATTCAACTGTACATGTTGTTGTAATTTCATATACAAGTAATTTAACTTTACTTTGAAGCTATTCTACGATTTTCGAATTTTGGTATTTTTACATATCAATAATTTTTCACCCGAATTACAACAAAATATTAGAAAAACCATTTATTTATAATAAAAAAAATTTTATAATTAATTTAAATGGAACTTTAATGCCAAAAATCAAATCATCCGAATCATTGAAAGATATTTCCACAATTCTTTTTCTTTTCCGAGTTGAATGGGTTCGAAGTTTCTATGGGTCGATGAAGTTGGTCCAGACTAAAACAGAAGAGTCGCAAAGTTCAGGGATGTATTTCAAATTTAAAAATAGTAGTAAAATTTTTAAACAAACATGATTGCATAATACAAATATTCAAATGACTTCTTATTAGAAAGACTTTATTAACTAAAATTCAAACGTTTCTTAGGCAAAAACTTCAATTTAATTTGGTGTGCGATACCCGCTTCAATAGTGACACAACTGGAATAGTTGTAGTTTTTTAATTAACGCAACCAAACTGTTCGCAAAAGTTGTTTGTGGCAATCAGCAAAAGCCGAGTGGGTGGTAAATGTTTATGAGTTGAATTTAAGTGACAATTTTGTCGATATTATTGATTTGTTGTTTTCCTTACTTTTCAATAAAATGCTGAGTCTTTTGTATCAAATGTTTCATTTAAAGCTTGAAAAAGTTTTATTGGTTCTTTAGGCGATCTGTGGAAATCGATCTTTCTATGGTTTCTTTCAGCTTTTTTGTAGTACTAAGATTTTAAGCTAGGATTAAAGCCAAACTTTAAGAAAGACGAACAATGTATTTTTTGTACTATCAGCAACGAATTGCCTCAAAGTAGAGACTCTAATGGAAATATATAAAAAGTTATCTAATTTGTAAAAGTTTTCTAGAATTATTTCTAATTGAAATTATGGTCAACAATTTTCCATCAATTTAAAGTTCCTAATCTACAATTTTAGATGTCTATGAGCAAAAGGCAAAATTGGTAAAAGCTAAGAGTAGTTTTATACTGGTCTTTGACTTCGGTTTTAGAATCGATGAACGGAAAAAATCAAAAGTTTAGTATATAAATAATTAAAAGCTTTTAAAAGTAACAATGTTAAAATTTTTTTAATATTCATTATTGATTTTTTAACTTTTAAACTAATTGCAACTTTAATCACTGCAAGTTACTTCTAATACTCTAACAACAACGACAACAACAACAACAAGAAACAAATCCATGCCACATACAAAATGCGGAAAAAGCGAAAAACGTTCTTATTGAAATCAGTCGAGGGGAAACAATAAAATCTAATTAAGCCCTTGCACAGTGCGACTTCCGTTCCATTTTGTTCAAATTGAAATTGTGTGACCGCGAGCGTTTTTAATGCTGCCAACCACGCAACAAACGAAAAACGAAAGCGAAATTGCAGCAGCCGTAGCAGCAGCGGCAGTTCCAATTAAACTTCAAGTCCAACGCGGCTGGCAGCAGTCATAAAAATCAAACAAAACGAGCGAACGAGCGAAACGGAAATGCGCTCATTGCGCGCCAAGCTTAAATTTTAAATTCTGAATGCCAACGAAAACGAAAAAAAAAACAACAAAAACAACAACACCAACCACTAAAATTGCAATTTTCTAATGAGCGAAAAAAGCGCAATCAGAATAAAATACAAACAACAAAAAAAGGCGGCAATAAATTTAATACAAAAACAAAAAAACAAAAAAATCAAGCGAAAATGTTGGGGAAAAAAAACCTTAACCGCAATATTGCAGGCCAAAACAAGAACAGCAACAATAATTGTTGCGGCAGTAGTGCAACGAAATTGTAAATGCAATTAAATTCAGCAACATAGCACAACGGTGACAGCAGCAACAACAACAATAATGAGCGTGACTTAATGCCATAAAAGAATCTTTATTTTTATTTGATTGTGTTTTTGTTGTTGTTGTTCTTAAAAATTGTTAGCACCGACGGAAATTGTCATTGCTCGGCGTCAGCGGAAGGAAACGGACGGGCAATATGCACGTACTAAGGCTGCGCCACAGCAAGGAGCGCACAATTCGCTCGATTGCAATAAAAAATACACTAAACTACAAATTTTATACAGTCGTGTCTGGATATAGTAAACTCCTCGATATAGTGAACACCCACATTTTTACATGGAGTACTCTAAATAGTAAACAAAAAGCATTTCGATTCCGAATTTGTTCCACTATTTGGAGGTCAGTGAATAAAATTTTGAAAGCTGTTATACTAGCACTGCGAAGTCTACGTAAAAAAGAGTTGCAAAAGTCAATTTATGAACGCATGAACAACAAATGTCCACCTTGATAGAGTTTACAACCCGGATATAGTGAACAGTCCTTGCAATAATTACTTCCCTATATCCTATATCCAAATGGACTTCACTTAGTTTTGCTTATGATCGATCAAAAAATTTAGTTAACAGAATAAGTAAATATTGCAAATAATTTGTTGTTGGTTTTTCGCTGTTGAATGGTGTCATTTTTGTTGCAATAAGTTTCGGCATTAACACGACTAAGTGTTGGTGCGTTTGTGAGTGAGTGTGTGTATGTGTGTGTATGTGTGTGTTGAACTTGTGGTTGTATTTGTGCTCTTGCTTGAATTTGTTTAGCTCGATTGCAACTGCGTGACAAAACACACACAAACACACACAGACGTGCATTCTGAATTATTCTTGTGAGTGTCGTAGTGTGCGGTTTGTTCTTTGTGTGTCGTCTGTCGGTCTGTCTGTGTGTGTGTGTGTGCGGTCTTTTTAAAATAATTTTCCATGGTCGTTCAATGCACTTCAGCCGCATTTTGTTTTTTTTTTGTTTTTCGGTGTGTATGTATTATTTCCACAAAGGAAAAAGTCGTTATTGTTATTGTTGTTGTTGGATTTGTTAGCTGCGTCACCAGTTCTCATCAGCCTTAAGCACTTTGCCGTAGTGTGCGTTTTATTTGTTTTTTTTTATTTTTATTATTGAGGTAATGATGAATGCTGACAATGATAAATTATCTTGTCATTTTCGTTGTCATATGTTGCCGGAAATCTCAATTTTGATGTTAACAAAAACAACGACAACAACGACAGCAAAAACAACAACATTTTTAAAATACTTTCATTTTTGTTTTTTGCTTTTGAAAAGAAACGATTTATGCCGCTGGCTGCCTTTGTGAATAGTAAAATGCCATGGAGTACCATGGTCAGTTTAAAGTCCAAGACTTTTGCTTATGTGGAATTCTTTCTAGCTCTTCAAAGCCTGCTGCTCATTTGTCGAGTGAGTGAAAGGAATTGCCTACTTTTAACACATTTTTGATGCGAAAACAGTTGAAAAGTAGGTTAAAATAAACCGAAATATTTAACTTAAAAAATATAAACCTGAGCCACTTTGATTCGTTGCTCATATTTAAATCGTATTAGTCAGTCGTACTCAGAATAACTAGTAACCATCGTATAAATGTAGCCTTATAAATTTCTAAACAACATTTAAGGAAGGAACTTTTCTGATTTTCAGAGTGTTTGTTTGAATAGATTTGAAAAATTAAACTTAAATTAAAAATAAGATTCCAAAATATGAAAAACAAAAAGTCATTGAACTTATTATTAAAATTGTGACTTGTTGACTGACTCTTTACTACTTTATTAGTGACGGTGGTATGACGTTAAACAATTGGAGTGTGTGTGTGTTTTCTAATCGAAGTTTGTGTGCTAAATTCGCCTGATAAATTAAAAAATGAAAGCATCTCATAAACTTTTTTGGTATAGAAAATAAAAACAGCTGATTTACTATATGAGGTATATTAGAAGGTGTTCAAGATATACGAGGAAAAAACGAGTTTAAATGAGTACGACAAATATTTAAATATTGCTAGAAATCTAGAGATATTGTCCAAAAATTTAGTTTAAATAAAAGTACACAAACAAAAATCTTATTTGTTTATTAAACCTGTTTATATATAACAATATGTTAAACAAGTTATACATATGTATCAGTTTTGTAAATGGACTTGTATGCTTTTAACACAAGCTTTGTGCAAAAATACAAACAAACATGAAAACTACACTTCGAAAAAAATTCAGCAATTTTTATATTTATTTCACACTTGCGCAATTTGCGAAACAAATACAACGCCGAAAGCCAATATGGCGGCGCTACTTCCGCTTTGTCAAGCAAATTACGAAATAATTCATCAAATGTGAAACGAATTTATTTTATTTTCCAATTTGCATGAGTATTAAACTGACTGTTTAAGTGTGTGTGTCAGTGTGCATATGTGTGTGTGAATTTGTCGAATATTATGTCAACATATGCACACAATCACAGTAACAATAACAGTAAAAACAAACAACAACAACGACTGCTGCTGTTGCTGCTGCCAGCACGAAAATAATCGCAGCGACGTGACCCGAACAAAAACAACCAAAAAGGAACAACAACAAAAAATACACCCAAAATGAAAAGCGAAAAAACTGAAACTGCGTAAAATAAAACTGAAGGAGACCGCTTACCTTAATCGGGGCAATTCGCAGTACACCCAATCCGTTACTTCGTCCAGTCTGACCTCTCTGTGGCTTGTGGCTAAATCGGATTTATTGCCAGCGATAACAATGGGAATGTCCTGTAAAAACAACAAAAAACATATGAAAATAACGATCAACATTCGCATGAAACGAATTTTATTTTATTTCGTTGTGTTGTGTTTTGTTTTGTTGTTGTCATTTTATTTGGTTATGTAATTTTAAACATGGCGAATATCATAGCAAAAGTCAACAAATACATTTGAAAGAAAAATAACAAATAAAAAATGGAAATATAAACTAAAATTGTTCAACATTTTTCGTAAGCACCCTCGCAGAGTGTAGACGCAGAGGATTATCATAGCAATAGTTGATAAATATATTTTAAAGAAAAATTCAGAAAAGTAGAAATAAAATTTAATCTTTTAAAATTTTTAGCAACCACTCTAGCAGACCACTCCAGCTTTTTTTTTCCAAAAATTTTCCATAACAAGTTTTTATACTCAGAAGATTTGCCAAATGATTGCTGAGAGGGCGATGGTCGTATCGGAAATTGTTTTTAATTAAAAAATAACTTGAAATTTTGTTTACGTCTACCGAGAATCGAACTGAGACGTTCCTCGCTAAAGGTTAACAAACTAACAATCATGCTACGCCGTCGTCGCCACTGACACGCCTTAAGTTTGAAGTCGTGAAGTCTCAAAAGAACAACAAATAACCGAATTAATTTTAGAATTAAAAGGTTGAAAGGGTTAAATTTTAAAATAGATGGGGTAGCATATGAAAGGTAATAGTAATGTCTGAATCACTGCTAACTAACTTTAGCTCTGTCTTGTATTACTTTAGAGCTTAACTCAGTTTTGTAAGAGAGATTTGTATGGGTCCACTATTTCAATTTCATTTTTTGAAAGACTTAAAATTACTTTTTAAAATAACATCAAGAAGTAAATTATTAAAAATCTTGGAAAACGCATTTAACGTGTTTCCAAACTCATCTACCTGAAAATTAAAAGCCAATTTGAAACCACAAAATTGACACAAATCACAAATATCAATGACACGCATTCGAAACATGTCAAGGAAGAATCACAAAAGTCAGACCAAAGTTCGAAATTGATTTGAGCATATTTTCTAGTTAATTGCTTCGGAGGATTTTGCGTGCCATTGAGAACCCGCAAAGCGTTTGTTTCCGATTTTAATTTTCAGCTTTTGGTTGTGACAGACAAATTTACTCATACGCACTTGGTCACATTTTTTGTTTTTGTTGTTTTTCTTTTTTTGCCATCAAAAGGTGGAAAGCCGCCGTAACGCAACAAAAAAGCGAAAAAATGAAAACCGGAAATTGCATTTTTATATGAAAATTAAAATTGCTCATGTTGTTGTTTTTTCTCTTTAACTTGTTGTATTTTTTAACGAACTTTTAAATTAAGTTTTAATGAAATTTCGCTTTTGACTTGTTAACTTTTTTTTTATAAAAGACAAAAATAATAGAAAAAAAAATTGTTAACTTGTTTTTTTTTGTTGTGTTTGTGTGACAAATTTAAACAAATCGAATTACCTGAAAGTCGGCCCGCTGCTCCCGTATCTCCTCGAAGCATTGTTTCACGCATTGAAAACTCTGACCGGATGTGGTCGCATAGACCAGCATAAAGGCGTGCGCGGTTGCAATGGACAGGCGCCGCATGGCCGGAAACTGCATGTCACCGGAGGTGTCCAGTATGTCCACCTGTGAATTAAATCGCAAACAAAAACGATTTGTTATTGTATTGTTGTATCATAATTAAATTTGAGCATACTTTTAAAGGGGCTACAAATTGTTCAATCGTAAATTAATGCAGCTTACAATTCCTTTAACCATTTTGGTCATATATGTATGTAAACTTATAAATCACTGCCACCAATAATCGACTTTCACACGCGAAAAGTGTCAAAAAGCTGTCATCCGGGGGTTGGTTTCTTTCGTTGGTTGGTTGGGCATGGTGCATGCATATTTCACGCGTTCGCCTCACTTTATCATTTAATTCAATAAATTCATTTCGAAGTGCGACGCGCGCGTGAAAAATTGAAACAAGCGAGTGGTGAAGTGGGGAGTAAGGAGGGGGGGGGAGAAGTGGAAATTTGACAGAGTGATTCGAGGCATCATCACTGCAACATGCACTTCGCATTTGACCCAAATGTGACGACAAGATATTTGAGGACCAAGTTAGTTCGTAGCATCAGATTACAAACACGCGCACAAGCATGTTAGACTGGTTTTAAGTACTTATACTTAGAATAAAAAAATTTTGTTCATATTTAGACGGATTCTCAATTCAAGCTAAAATAAAAAAGTGGCAATCCTAAAATCAATTTAATAAAAACAGCATAAAAATTATATAAACAATTAATATGTATATAAAATTTATTTCTATCACTCTTTCTGTGTCTCTCTCTCTCTTTCTTTCAATTTTCTTTCTATTCTAATTTCTTTTTTTGCAGCCTATGCGCGTATAAACCATTCGTCCGATTGGGATGCAAGTTCAGGGATTACCGGGAAGTTCCGCTAACTAATTATCTTACAAATATTTATACTCAAAATATTACCATGACAATGCCGGGTACTATTATATTAACTAGTTTTAATTAAAAAACTAGAAAAAATTTATAAAAAAGATTTTATATATAAATTTATTTACAAAGAATTAATTTAAAAAAATTTCCATTTTTTCTCTAAACCAATCTAATGCACACACATACAGACAAACTCGAAAACAAGCGAAACAACGACGACACTTGTTAGCTACGGGCTGGTATTAAGATTGGGCGCTCCTGGAGTTGGAAGGCGGGGGGGGAGGCTGGGGGATAACAAACATTTGATGTAGCGAGGAACAAGTCGCTCTCTCGTTTGCGAAACGTTCGGAGTGAAGAATTGATTTAGAAACGATAAAAAGCGGTTTGGAAACGTTATTGACAGCGACGCGGGGGGGGGGGGGTTGTAAGGGGGGGGGGTGTAAGGGGGGTTGTAAAGAGCGAGTGCGCTGCCACGAGGAGTAAATTCAGGAAATTGACTGTGATGAAATTGAAGATTAACTGAAGCTTTAACGCGAGATAAGTTGATAAAATAAATGCGAGTTCGCGTCATTCAGCGGCGTACAAAGAAACAAACACGAGGGGGTGTAAGAAAAAATCTTTTTAAAATAACAAAAAAAAGTGGCACAACTGAAAAAATTAAATTTTTTTGAAAACTGAAGATATTTAAATGCGGTCGGATTATTGAGAAGAAAGTTGTTAAAAATTATTAAAAAAATTGAATCAATAAAGTTAATTTGTATAGTTTCGTCGAAATTTCTGAGTTGTGCCTCTTTTGATGAAATGTTAATGTAAATATTTAGAAGCACTTATTGATTTGTGTCACTTTTGATAAAATAATTAATCAAAATTGATCATTGAAAAGTGAGAAATAAATCTTAAAAATTAAATAGTTTATCATTTAGTTGAGTTGTGCCACTTTTTTGGCGATTGCATATAACATAAACTTAATTTTTTAATATTTACTTAATTTCTTAGTTTATTAATTTAGAATTTCTTCATTTTGGCCCGCCTCGTATTTGCCTCTAAATCCGCCCTTGAAAGCCGACACTGCGTATGAGTGATATTTATTTATTTATCAATTTGAAATAAATTCCATTCGCGCGCATTCCCGTAAAACCCGCGACTTTAAACTGTAATTGTGTGTGTGTGTGTGTGTTTGTGTGTGCGTGTGTGTGTGTTGTTATTGCGCGCGTGAAAAGCTTTAAAATTT